>VZTZ01042077.1:163199-451705 GCA_013400955.1 Drymodes brunneopygia
AAGGAAGGAAGGAAGGAAGGAAGGAAGGAAGGAAGGAAGGAAGGAAGGAAGGAATTAGCTTTTCTGAACTGGCATAGTTTTCACCTTAAAGACACATTCCTCATTTCACTTATCAGTATTCCTACAGCTGCCCAGCCACTGGAATTAGGCTGAGGACATATTGGAAGAAAAGAAAGAATGGAATACAGTATTGTTCTGGTCCTCAGCTTTCACTCTGGAGTGCACAGCAGACATCACACAGGTTCAGAGTCCTACAGGTCCAACAGGTTCAGCCCTGCACTCTGCACTCTGCTCAATGACATGTAATGGGACTCTGATGGGTTACTGAGCCAAGACTGTGCAGCCTTGTCCTGCCTCTCATCACTTTGGATACCAGTTGTACAAATAGCACACAAAATCTATCTTCACAGTTACACTGATCAGGAGGAGATAACTGAAGGTATTTCCTGCTGTGTTGGAAAGCAGAGAGGAACATTCAGAGATGCCAAGGTTTTTGACCTGGGACCTTTGCTTGGTTTGTTACTGATATGTAGCATGTAGGTATCTAACATGGAGAAGAAAAACCAGTTATCTATCACTTAAAAGTAGGTAGAAAAAACTGTATTTCTGTATATTTCTTTTGACAATATTAGTTTCCCTGATCCCTACATTCTCTTTTTAAACAAGCATAGTTTGGTAAGATCAATAATGATCAAAATAGGCTTTGACAGAGCAACTTTCAGTTCATTTAATAACTATGACACCTGAGTCCTTTGCCTCCACAAAAACACACACACAAACATAAAAAAAGATTGAACTAAAAAAAAGCATGAGATTTTTCTCATTTTAATAATTTGAAATTGTTGTTCTCACTTGTTTTAGAAAGCTTATTTTGTTGTCACAATTCATCTTTGAGATTGCAATGTAGTTTAGATCAGTTTGACTAGTCTTACAAGAATTGCAGCAAGTGCTAAAAGTGGAAGTTTTCCTTCATGTTATCCTAGGACTACATATTTTTTGTCTGTGAAGAGCAGTGCTGGTTTTCAGTCCTGTTGGCTCTGGGCTGCACTCACAGCCCTGTGGACAACTCAGACTGTGGCTTACAATGGCTTTGAGATGATTTAAACCTAAACTACCACTGAAAGTACTAATTCCCCCAGTTCTTCCTCTGCCCACATATTCCACTCCCACACCTCCCATTAGCATTTGTGCAAAAGGAACTGATCCAATTCAAAAGTTTTAGTACTTGGGAAGCTGGGTGTTGGACCAATTCCCAGATCTCTCTTACAAGGTAGCCATAAGATCTCACATGTTGGCACAAGGGAAAAGGTGGGAACACAGACAAAGAGGAGAGGTTGGAGTGATCAACTTTAGCAGCATTTTGTACTTAAAGTGTTCATGAAAGCACAGCCTAATTTACTTCACATTTCCAAGTTCCTCAGTGTTTCCAAGATAGATGAGCGACTGTCACACTCTCTGACTCTCAGTTCTACCTCCCTCCCCTCCATCTGTGGAACAACCTCAAGATGCTATCATCACAGCAGCAAAAGAGCCCTCAAAAGCATATTTGCCTGTCAACTGGGTAGTTGACTTCAATTAGAAGTGTGAGGAGTTTTGTCCTATAGGTCACAGGTAGATTTTCCAAGCCAGATTGGGTTGGTTAACAAATCTATTCAGTTCCTTTGCCTTTACCTGCATGATTTGATTTCTTGGGGAAGGAAAATAACAGTAAGGTCAGCTATACATATCTTATGACCTTGATCTAAATGGAAAACATAGAATTAAAGTAAAAACCTACGCAATTATTATGAGGAAAATTAAGGTTTTCAAGCTACAAGTTACAAAAAGCGATAAATAGAAAAGGTGAGGGAAATCAAAAGTGAAGAAGGAAAGAAAGTAAGGAAAACTGAATATAATTTTAATATACTAGCATAGTGAAAATGGTGTCATGAAACATCCAAAATATATTGGTAGACCTTCTGCCTCAAATGGACAGATATTATTTTAAAACCCATGAATAATTTTGTCTTAATTAAACTCATTTCAGTGTGAATTTCAAAGATATTAAGAGAGCAACTTTTGTATGAATTTGAATATTGAAAGCCTATCTGTTATAAACCAATATGCTAGTAAGTATTCCAGAGTGATAGAAAAATACCGGAACAACTGATGCCTTTGTTGAATATAAGTCTAAAATGGTACATGGATTAATGATTTTCTTTTTCCACAGAAAATGATCATTTTGCCTCTTGGCTTTCAGCAGTTCTTGCTTCCTCTTCTGCTCTGGATATTTGCTCCCCTCTCCACCTGGAAGGATATCCCACTGCTCAGTTACAATGTACATGTACAAATCATTGACCCAAATACCAAGTCAGGTGTACTTGGCCACTCTTTAAGGACCAGGATGCCTGGGACTGTGAGATAAGGTAAGACTGCTACTTTTAAAAATTATTTTAAAAAAATAGAAGGAGATGTGTTCAGAAGGCAGAGTTAACAAGCAATATCTAGAACAATTTTGGACCCTACAACTGAGAGAACTTTTAAGTGTAATCCATCCTGCCTCTTATCCCCTCTACCATTTCTAAATGAGCCTTCTCAGGAAAGGAAAGCCCGATTTGTTTAACCATCCCCCAGTGTCAGTCATTCAGTCTTAATAAAACACCCATAGCAGACAGTGTCTGTCAGCAGCAGGCTTTCCTGAAATGCTACTGAGCAACACTGAACTGCATGTGGAGGTGAGGAAAAGGCATTTTCAGCAGTGGGCTTGCATGTGAATGGCGTTAAATCCTATTCTGAAGCAGGCAGATGAAAATGAAGAAGGAATTCAACTGCATAATGTGTCTGGTGTAATTTTAAATGCCTTAGGCTATGTTGGCATTAGGAGCTCGTGAAATCCAAGAGCACTCTTGCAGTGCTCAAGACTCCATGTCCACACTACTCTCATCTCACATTTTTTCACTTTGGACTATTTGTAGTCTGGTCCCAGAGGGTGAAAGCATTCTCTAGTTTAGTTTAGACTCCCCCAAACCTTGTTCACTGGCTTTGGAATCACTTTGTAATGGGAACCACAGCTTAGGAAAGGGAACCTGTAGGACATTGTTTCAGAAATGCGCTCCTGATACAAACATCTGCAAGGTATCTGAGGCATTTAAGCAAGCAGATAGGCCAGAGACTGTGGAAGACCTGTGCCTTTTTGGAGGAATATTTAGGAAGGTAGGCAAGATACTCTACTCTGTCTAAAATAGCAGTAATACCTCTGCCACTCCCTAAGGGGAAAGGGAATTGAATGAATATATCTGATAGCAAAATGAAGGCAAATCTGAGCCCTGTGCATACTCTGACCAAAGTAAACAATCCCCCTAATATTCCCATCTGTGAATGCAGACCTCTGTGACAGTAAATGAGGTATTTATATATATGTGCGCAGAAATTTTTTTTTATCTTCTCTATTTGTATAGTCCTATGAATCTCTGAGAATTATCTGTATTTATCTGCCTGAAGCCTCCCATTTGGTTTTGTATCTCTTCAGTTCTATCTTTATTTCCAGAAGTCCACATGGCAGCTTTCCAATTGTATTTATCCACTCCAACTAATTGAGTCACATAAATGTAAGTAATTTGAAACATTATTGTGAGAGATTTCTGTTTGCCTCTTTAATTAAGCACTTGTTCACAGGTGCATACAGTTACAACAAAATTAATTGATAGCTTTATATTGCAGTTCTTGAGTCTGCTGCTATTTGGTGTTTGCAAACAGTGCCATTACATACATTATGTTCATAGGGAACATTTCTCATTTTCCTTCAGAAAAGGTTAGGACAATTTGACCTATATATTGGAAAATCTATCCAAGCAGTAAAGGTAATTTTCCTAAGAAGGAAACAGAGCAAATGTTTATTTATGGAACAGCTTATTACCAATGGGAAGAACTGCAACCCTACCCTATTTTTCTGCATCTACAGAAAGCATCTTGAATGCCAAAAGTCATTGCTAGGGGAAGTTAATCACTTCTTGTGGAAATTGTGGGCACCTTGTTTATTTGTTGCAATGGACTTCATTACCTTAACCATACAGGATTAATATAGGATTATTAATAAAATTTTCTTTAAGTGGTCCATTTTTTGGTTAATATAAACTCTAAAAACAGGACATGCAAAAGGATTTTAGCAATAACCTGGGAAAACTTTAGAAGAGTAAACATGTAAGTCTGACTTCATACTGTATAACTGTCATACCCCACTTCAGACTACCAGTCTGAATGGAAAAAGATAGGCATGAGGGCAATTCATAGAATAATAGGGTCATAGAATATCTCAGGTTGAAAGGGAGTCCAGCTCCCTGGTCCCTCACAGGAGAAAAACTGCACATAACTTTATAGAACTGCAAAAGATTTCAGCTTGCTTTTAAATAATCTTAATTTTAAAATTATGACAATAGATTGTAACAGTCAATGCAGTGCTAAGAAGCTGTGCACAGCAAGCAGATATGAAAGCTGTTTCACAGTGCATCTGCAGAATCTCCTATGATCTGAGGCTATGAATTTCAGGTTTTGGCACTGGATTCCAACAAATCTTTTGCTTAATTTATTTTTGTTGCTAAGTAAGGTGATCCACCATTATTGTGATTATTCAAAAGCATGATTTTCTTTGATCTGAATTTGAACTTGCCAGCACATGGACTTACACCTAAAATAAGACTAACTTCTCACCTACTCATTTTCTGTTCAAATCCTGCTTTTTAGTTTGACAAAAGACTGGAAGTTGAAATCCCCTTTGCTGTCTCTGTAATTGCCTGTTCCAATGGTTTCCGAACGTGGAAAGCATAACGACCTCCCTTTCTTCTTAATACTTTCTGTTACCTTCTTACTTCTTCTGTCGCCACTTATTTTTTGCTAACTGCCATTAATTCTTCAGCTCAACCAGCAGAAGAAATTCTAAGAACATTCCTCTTCTGTTTCTACAAATACAGCAGTTCAGCTTATCTAAAGTTAGAATTGTGATGTGGAAGTGACTACTTCTTTCTCTTTGTCTACATGTTTGGTATCAAGTTATATAGAATGAATTTTGGCTGCAGGATTGCTTTTATGACATACAGTATTTCTGAAATATCTTTATTTTCTATTTTCTATCAAGGTCTTAATTTAACACCAAAATACACGTTCAAGTTGCTACGCAAATACTCTTGTTTAGGGTGAATAAATATCTAGATAAGAGTCTGTCCCTCTGTTTAAACTCTTCTTGGCAGGATTCTTATTCCTTGCAACAAAAATAAGATGAAGTAATAAAAGAGTAATGAATAAACAAATAATAATTTACCATTAACTGAGATGGGAGCAATAAAAGGAGTATATTTTCTTCTACGTTTAGACAAACCCAAACTACTACCATATGCTTTTTCGATAGACTATACCAGTGACAGCAGTAATATAAGCTCTCCCCTAAAGTTGTTTAGTATATAATAACTTCATACAGAGCAAACTCTGTTTGACTCTGTAGAGTCAAATGCAAACTTATGGCATCTAGAAACAGAGCAGAAAGGTCACACTTAAAAGAAAACAAACTCTGTCCTGTGATTGAAAAAATATTAGAGATTAGAGCAGGGAGTTGGACTTGATGACCCTTATGGGTCTCTTCCAGCTTGAGTTATTCTACGGTTCTGTGAATTGCTGCCTTCCATTGTGATAATTTGAGAGCTAATCTGGAGAGTTCCCATATAATTTTCATGACACTGTTGGAACAGCTGATGTATTGTTGTGCCTGGGCCAGAAGACAGTAATTGGCAGCCTTATTTTACTCCATATACACAAGATCATGTGCATGATGAGCAGCTGTGTTTCAGGAACAGGAGGCAGTAACTTCCAGCTGAAGGATAGCGGATGTAATGAGATTCATCTGAGCATGAAATTCTCAAACATTTCAGAAGTACAGTGCTGAGAAGCAAGTGTGAACCTTTTAGCTACATTGAAAAAAATGTAATAGAGGGGTACTCTGCCCAGTTTTTCTGTCACGCTTGACAGTTGCAATAGAAATCTGAGAGAAGTTCTGAAGGGAGCTACAGAAGGTTGAAGAGTGGTAAACTTAAAGAGTTCGAGTTGTTTCATTTCCCTAGAAGAGAAATACTCACCATGGGTGAAATGAACACATATCTTATTTGGAGACATGGCCTTTGCAAGTAGGAAAGATTCTTAGTACATCAGGAAAGGAAAGAGAAGAGAGACAGAAAAAAGATCCAAGAGCAGAAACCTGAAGGTAGACAAATTCAGTTGTGAAACATAGTGTCCTTTTCTAAGGGAGAACTTCACAAAGATCTTTTGTATTTCCGTTATTGTTTCAGTTCTCTATATTACTTTTGGGTATCCTTCCTGAAATGTATTCTGCAGGTCATTTAGAAATGATGAAATTACTCCCTGAATAGTTGACCAAGAATCTGTGTTTGGAGTAATCTGGACACTAAACAGTTACAACAGTTGAGATGTGAGTGTATTAGTAGTGAACACATAGGCAACTGACTGAATAGCATATAAACCAGGAGATGGCATGATTTTTCTTCCCCTCACAAACTCAAATACAGTTCAAATAGTGCTGTTAAACTGTCCATATCACTCTTCATTCTCCGTAAGAGGAATCTGAACACTCGTGCTCACCATTCAGTTGGGACATCCTTTAGAGTTTAGCAAGGTTGTCAAGATTGCACCCCTTGGCACTTATGCAAAATTGCATATGTACAAGAAATTCTGTTCAATGTGGTCTAAGCTGTTAGGTAGAAGAATGCCATGCAGAAGCTAGTGCTCTTGGTGTTCTGTCTTGAACTTTTACATAGCATCTATCACTGCATTATGTATGGCCTTCTAGCAGAGCTGGGCAATAAAACTGAGGAAGTAATCTTTATTCAAGAGAAGATCTGCCCTGGTTTGTTACCATAATTGTCTGCTGGAATAGAACATTATGAATGTTTTCTCATCTGGCGTTGTGCTTAGATTTGTTCTTTCAGTGGGCAAAGACAATTTCCTTGATGCAAATACAGCATCACATGCCCTAGTTTCCTTCAGATTCTTTAAAAAGTTTACCAGAATCCTTAGAAAGTTTGCTTAAGTCTGTTATAAATCACAGAATTGCAGATTAATTTATGTTGGAAAAGCTGAGACCATCAAGTCTAACTGTTAATTAACCACCACATTATCAAATAGACCGTGGCACTAAGTGCAATATCCAGTTGTTTCTTGAGCACCTCCAGGGATGGTGACTTCATCATCTCCCTGTGCAGTCCATTACAATATTTAATAACCCTTTCTGTGAAGAAATTCCAGCCTGAACCTCCACTGATGCAGCTATAGGCAATTTCCTCTTGTCCTGTAGCTGGTTGCTTGGGAGAAGAGACCAACCTTGAACTTCTTTCAGGCAGTAGTAGAGGTCCAATAGAGTAGTAGTAAGGTCACTCCTGAGCCTTCTTTTCTCCAGGCTAAACACCCTTAGCTCCCTCAGCCATTACTCACAGGACTTGTGCTCCACACCCTTCACCAGTTTCATCACCCTTCTCTGGACATGCTCCAGCACCTCAGTGTCCTTGTAGTGGAGGTCCCCAAGCTGGACACAGGATTTGAGGTGTGGCTTCACCAGTGTCAAGTACAGAGGGACAATCCTTGCCCTGGTCCTGCTGGCCACACACTTGCTGAAACAGGCCAGGATTTCATTGGCCTTCTTGGCCACCTGAGCACACTGATGGCTCATGTTTGGTCAGTGTCCACCAGTACCCCCAGGTACTGTTCTGTTGGGTAGCTGTCCAGTCACTCTGCCCCCAGCCTGTAGCACTGCATGGGGTGGTTGTGATCCAAGGGCAGGACCCAGCATTTGGCCTTGGTGCTCCTCATATAATTGGTCTGGGCCCACTGATCCAGCCTGTCCAGATCCCTCTGCAGAGCCTTCCTCAAAGATTTACAAATCATCATGTGGCAAATGTTCATCCTGGACTGATTAATAGAGCTACTTTTGTTGATGAGGAGGAAGCTAGTTCTGAAATGAAGTATTGCAAAAATGCATGGTAGAGTTCTCTGTTCGCTCTGAGAATTTGCATTAGTTTTACTCAGACTGGGCATATAAATGTTTTTCTTTTTAACTGCCAGCAGTGAAAACCTTGTACTGGGATCTGAAAATCACTGTCAACAATAAAGTTTTCTCAGGCCAAATTGTTACAATTGAGTAGACACCTTGTCTCCAGCAGGTTTGTGAAAGTACAAATAAGGGAGGCATTTGGCATTCCAGAGGGAAACTTGGAGATAGAATAGCTTTGCTGATGACATACGAGATTGACTAGCATCCAGCTTACTCCCCCAGAGCTGTTGGGTCTGATAATAAAAAAAAGAAGAGAGTTACAAATCAAAGTCAAAGCATACAATTGTTTCTGAAGCAGACATATATGATTCACAGGGAGCCTATCAGTTGAGCATGAAGCTGCCTTTTCTTTGAGTCGCCTTAAGCATGTGTCCGTTTGACACGGTCTAGCATTTACAACCCAACAGAATAAAAAAAAAAAGTATATGCAGCCAGGTACAACAAATAAATTGAAAATTTACAGAGCTGATGAGTCACAATTAGGAGCTTGCTTGCACTCAAATGACTTTCTCAACCTGCTTAGACCCCTGTGCAGCTTTTGGGTCAAGATTCACAGAGGCACTTAGCATGGCTCTTCAATGGGTAAGGATGTCAGCCATTGTGAATCCCAGTTCAGGTGCCAGTCTCCTTTGGATGCTGAGATCAGACTGAGGAACTTTGCCCTTTGTCTCTTCAGTCCCTGCCTTTTTGTCTATCTGGTTCCCTATTTCTCTGTACCTCAGACTGGATGTTAGTCTGTCAGCAACTATTTTCCCTTTGTTACAACTCCAGTTGCTACCATTCCAATGGAGCTTATTTCATGTTCTGAGATAAAAACAACTGCAGCATCTCATGAGCTGCAATCTTGGGAAATAAAAGATGAATTTCAGCTTTTAGCAACAACTGAGTAACAGGAATTTGCTTCCAGATAGACCTGGGAAAAAAAAAAACCCTGACTGAATTACTGTCCTGTTTAAAGCTCAGTGTTACATGCAATATTGGCCATGCAAAATGGGCTCATCACTTGTAGAATGAGGTACAGCAAGAAAGAAATTATGGTCAGCTTCCCCAGGGAGGTACAGATTCAAGTGCAGGGGTGAAAAGATTTATTTTTAATCAAGTGGATAATCCTCTTCACTGTGCAATGGGAATTACCTCAGGTATAAACATTAACCATTGTAACTATTAAGTATGAGGGGATATTAGATTAATTATTCTGTAGATGTGAAATAAACTGTTCCAGCTTTTGCAGTATGTAAAAAGGACAACGAGCTGAGAGTCTAAATTGGGTATTTAGCTCAATACACAGAAAGATACTTTGATTTAGTGATCACGTGATTTAGTGATAACAGTTACAAATTCAAGGTCTAGGGTATTGAATCATGTTGAATAATACTCACTTCTTCCATTTAACAATATTTAATACAGTGATTGGAAATTCCACAGTGGGCAAAGGGAGCTGGGCTGACACCTCACACTGTTTTTTATTAAGATTTGTCTAGCTAACTCCTCTAGATTAATTTAAGACCAAAAATACCATTGTTTTAAGTCATAACTATATAAAATTGCTGTTCAATATTTTTATTTTGATAAAGTATTTTTGTTTGTTGGGGTTTTTTTGTTTGTTTTTTGTACTTGATTGGGGAAAATAATTTAATGAAAAATGATCATATATGAACATGGAGATAAATATCTGATTATGAAGTCATCCCTTGCCAGTTGAAATAAATTTCTTTTTTCTTTCTTCACAAAAGAAATAAATAATAACAATAGCAAGTTCTAATGTATTCATTTAATTTGACCAAGAATACCAGCACATCACAAGGGCAGTAGTTTTAAAAAGATAATTTGCAAATTCTTCAGTACATACTGCAGTGATTTCTCTGTGTTACAAGTTAACCAGGGAAAATTATATGTAATACTTCACCGAATTAATTTGCAATACTCTGGAACAAGATTCTGGTTTTATACCATGGCTATATCAACTGGTTTCCCCAAAATTTCCACAAAATGTAATGAGATCAGGACAACATATTCGAGCATTTTTCAGAAATGTATAAATATTATTTTGTGTCTCTACTTAGATTAAAGTTAATATTACTGAAATATCTATGTCTGCTTTTCTTCTCACTGTGATGTTTACCACCTAATAAAAATGCTGAAGTTACGAAGGAAAGATGTTTAATTTGTTCTTGCTGCTCAGTTGCATGTTGCATCCTATTTTGTAGTAAATGGCACGATGTCCCAAGTGGGCTGCCATACTGTCAGATACATTATTTATACATAACATTACTGGTTAATCAATGAACAAAAATGCAGGATTCTTTTTTTCCCTTTTCCTGTGACATCTTTAAAGCTACAGTAGAGAAGAACAATTTTGCAATGTATTACACTGTTACTCACTTTTAAATATAGCTTCAGGAGTTTCCTGGCACAGTTTGCACCATGCATCTGATTAAATTGAATGTGATTGTTAGACAAATGCAGTAACAATTTGTGCAGTGCAGAAGAGTAATTTAGTTAACTATGTAGGCTATCCTTTCCAGTTAAAAGTGAGCAAAATGTATTCCAGCAAATGTTTCTAACAGATCTTTTTAAAACCCAAAATGAAAACTGAATAGCCAGCCCATCATGATTTTTCGTATGTATTTACAAGAGAAACAGAATTTTAAAAGTCACTTGAAAGCTCAGCTATTTTAGAAGTTCACCCTGCATTAAATGGAAAATGAAATTTATAGTGAACGAAGAACTGAAATATGAAAATATATGTGTGCAAACGAGAAGTACAGCTGTACTGTGTCACAGTACTACGGGGGATTTTTGTTTTTACTTCAGCTTGTTCTGCTGTATTTTGTTCATAGACATTTCAGATCAATACAAAATATTCAGCTCTGTTCCAGTGATTGAATATGAATACATTATGTGCATACAAAAATAGTGATAATCTATGTTGATACAATAGTTCATTTTGCATTAGTGTCCTAGATGGGACAATGTTAAGAAGCAATTTAAATGAAATTCATTTAAATGTCAGCTCTCATGCTTGCGATTTTTCTATAATTGGTTATTTAATTAAAATAATTCTCATAGTCATTAATTTAGACTAAAACTTGCTGTGCACTGACATGTTTTAATTACATGGTATTAACAAAATTGATATGCTTTAAAAAAGCATGGTTAAATTTTAAACAAGAATAAATTAGAAATCTCGTAGATCATCCTACTTAGAGTATTAGTAGAGAAAAAGTCAGTCATTTAAAATGTTTATTATAAACAAAGTCCCAACATTATTGTGCATGCATCATATTTGGTTCCTGCTTCAGTGTGAGGAGACTTTTATGTTAACACAGCACCTACATCTTCGAATTCCTTTAACCAACACACAATAAATAAGGTAATGAACCAAATTAAATATTAATAGAAATCCACATAAACCACAGAAGACAGACATAGAACTGACGTTTGAATTATACTATACCTTTGATATCATTAGGACAACATACTAATGAAGTTTTAAAGGGTTGAATCTTTATCTACTGTTCATGAAGACAAAAAGGATTATATGAGCTTCCTTATAAGATGCAGATAAGGAATGAAAGAAATGAAATATTCTAGTAAAACTACCTGAACGGTATAGAAGAACTAAAGTCTTAGACACTGATGGTGCAAGGTAATCCATAGGAAAGGGTCCATGTGCCTTTATGAAGTACCCTGATGTCAAAGGAACTACTTTCATAAATAAAGTAGGCACTTTGTTTTCAGGACTGGACTACACTGAAGAGTGCGAATCAGAATTTTATTTCATTGTCTATTAATTAGGCTAGATCTATATTACTTTGACCTTTTTAATATTCTATGATTTAATTGGATGATCAGTCTACCTCAGCCTATGATTGCCAATCATTCTGCGTAATATACTTCTACTCTTTCTTACCTTGATGTGTACAGGATCAGACTGTTATTAACATGAAATAATGATTTCATTTTGAATTGCACGGGCCAAAAGTGATGTATACAAAAATGTAGAACTTTATCAATTCCATTACAATATAAATTATCAGTGTTGCTTTTTCTGGCAGCCAACATATGAAGGATTTATACCCCTTCAAAACCTTTTCCTTTTGATCCTCAGTCCCACACTGCACATCCCAGAGCCGAAAATGCTGCAGAAGACTCAGGCTTTATCTGGTGTCACACTGCTCAACAACCTGACCTAAAAAACACATTGTAGTAAGAAAATGTTGCCAAAAAGCAGCTCTTGCATTTGGAGAGTCCTCCATGTTCTCTTACAGTCTGAAGACTGCATCCATCTAAGTATGTATATCTAGAGGTGGGCTAATGATTGTAGGCTCTTTTTAGTCAGTCAAGAGCAGTAGAGCAGAACATCTTATTCCAAAGGAGACTCTGTGTTTGGTTAGATGAACTGTGCTCTAGAGGTGGATATAGTTGTCCATTTACTATAAAGAAAAGCTAGGACTAGGTCAGGCATTTAAGGTTCAGGTAGCTGAATGCCACCCATTCTGACTGTATAGATTAATGTGCTTTATCTCTCATATTTTTTGTTTGGTTCTGATTTGTTCATCATGACTTATTTTTCTATATATTTTATGAATATCCTTTCTCTGCAGAATAGTAAATTTTATGTGTTTCTCAGTCTTTAGAATCTTTATGCTCGATATCTGTATGAAGAAGGGAGGATCTGCCATTGCTGCAAGACTAGGGGAAAACTAGCTTACCAAGAGAGCACAGGAAGTCTGTAGCAGAACCAGGAACAAAGTTTAGTCTGGTTAAGCACCATCTAAGCCTCAGGCACCAGCAGAGTGACCCATCATATTTTCCCCAAAATTCTTTCCTTTCTGTTTTGTTGCTGCACTGATATGGTTTTGTGTGCATTTTGTTTTAGTAGTAGCATAGTTGATCTCATGAGCTGATGGAGATTCTGACTTCTCAGTTGGATCATCCTCTCCTACAGCCCTTACAATGAGGCTCACTATAGAATGCCTCTCTTATAGCAGATTAAAGTATGATTGTAGCATGTGTTAACTGAACATGACTAACACAATTACATCATCAGCAAAAAGCAGGAGACTAATTTATGGTATTCCAGCAATCTGAATGTTGGTGTATATCATAATGATCCTTAGTCAGTTGTATTCCAAATTCTGGCATGTAAAAATACTACCTTGACTTTTCTGCTGTTCTCTGCATGAAGCAGATCAGCTACAAGGTTATGTAGTATCTCTGATAATCATATTTTCTTTTCTCATTGTCAACTAGCTTCCTGAACTGTAAGTAACCCATATTTACATTGTAGAAAATCACAGAATCATATAATTCAGGAATGATCTATTATCACCCCTCTTTAGCAATGAAGTTCATGGGATATAGGATCCAGTTGTACACTTACTAACTCATTTTCATGGTAAATGAGATTTGTGAAAGAAAAGTTTGCTGATGCTCGAGCAGGACCTCATTTTCCCTCAGATTTTTTCCAGGACTTCTTCAATGTGAAAGTATCTTCAAGAGTATGTAAGTATAATTTATTGATAGCCTCCCTGGAAGGTTTCCATCAGAGACTGAGAGCAGTGCCTTTTCAGTTTAAAATCTATATGCAGCTTTAGCAGTGAAGCTTGCAATTCAAGCTGAATAAGATCAACTCTGTCAGCTTCTAGCTTACTTCATTGCTTAATACATTACTTTAATTGAGAATATTCTGAAGCCACCTTGAAGAACACAGGATGGTTGCTTGCCTTAGGAACAATGGTTCTTTAAACAAAACATCTCCCTCTACAGTCACTCTCTCCTCTTCAACTCACAAGCCAAATACAAAATGAAGTCATATAAATCTTACTGGATATTTAAAAGAAAAGAAAAAAAGGGGGAAGAAAAGGAAAGGTAGAAGTAACCTGCAGCTTTGTTGTATGGACTTAAAAATAAAAATCTTCCTCCTAACATAGCAAATAGTTTCTGCCTTTAGAATAGAAGGACAGAATAAAATCTGCAGTGCTTACAAAACAGTGTAACTTGCAGCATCACAGCTGTGCATCAGACCTACATCTGGGCTTAGTAATTTGGTCCCAACTGTGACCAAAAAGAGAGAGAGAGAGAAAAGATAGATAGACAGAGCAATCAACAACACCCCTTCACCCCACTGATAATTAACTTAATGTTAAAAAAGCTTTGGGGCTTTTTTTTCCTTTTTTATATTTCTTTCTCTTCGTATTTATCACACCCTCTGTATTGATATCCAAGTCCTAAATAGCATGCATCATTTTCAAGACTGTAGCTTATGGAGATGCTAAACACACTGGTGTATTTTAGGAAATGCATAAATGTAAAGATAAGATATGTGGTGGAAGTTGTCCTGTAATTCCATCACAATTTGTTGATGTGTTGCCAACAAATCTGTTTCAATTTCAGATTCAGAACCGATGTTTTCTCTTGGAAGTTGGTCACTGCTATACAAATGTGTTAGCCCCACTTCAAGCTTAATGCTGAAAAGAATTCAGAAATAACCCTGGGAACATTTAGTATTTCCTTGAAAAAGCTGTGGATTGTCATTAACTGACAAACAGTCCTCTGCCAAGTTCTTGCAAGAATTGTATTTGTTGTCTGATGCCAAACAGCCTCTTTAAATGCTAATGAACAAAGTATGGCATGCATTCTGTTCTTGATGGATTATGCCTATACCTTCTGTGGTCAACAGAAGGGGAATTCCCGGCCCATATGATTTCCATTCTGGCACGCAACTCTTTTCTCTGCTTACAAGGCAGTAAGCACTCAAATAGATTAGTCAATCTTATTTTTAAATTAAGTATAGCCTCCGCACCCTAATTCACATGTATGAAATCTGGAGGAACTATGCCAGGCTGCCTACGCACTGTATGAGTTTTGTTTTCTTTAGAGGATTAAGCTTCTGACTTAGTATCAGTGATGCTCGCTGTATACTGATATGCCTTTTAAATTCAAACATGGATGTTTCATAAACAGCTGATTTACATGTTTGTCTTTACCTCTTTGGAGACAGATTTAAGGAATTAGATTTTTAAATTGTCTTCTTTAGTGGTTTTCTCAATTTCCTGCTACAGAAAGAGCTGGCTTGATACAGAAATACATTAAAGAACAGTACCTTACTGCCATGTGTACATGAAGTTTTACAGCCAGTAGGAGGTCCAGATTTGTGTATATCAATATCTTTGATTACACCTTCAAGCCCAGCTTTCCAAGAAGACTAAATTATGCAGGAAATAGCAAGCTCAGGAGTTGTGCACTGCATAATTTTTGTGTGATATGATATTTTAATTTGTTTTAATTATCATTCAGTAACTGCTGTTAGTCAGATGATCCTTTCTAACTAGTTTATGATCTGCTGAAAAGGAAGGAAAAGCTCTTCTAAGACAATAGCAACCTACAAGCAACAGGCACAATACAATTAATCCTAAAATGCAAAACTACAAGATATAAAATATGTTATTAATAGAAATAAAGAGTTATAAAAGTGGTTAGGAAAAAATTACAATACTATTTTATTGAATCATAGTGAAGGAATTTTTCTTTTTAGACAAGGCACAATTTGTTTCTCTGAAACTGACATTTGAAGCTGAATCCAGGTGGTTCCCATATGGAACCAACTTTACTGTTTCTGATCTTCCTGCAATTTTGCAAACAGCTTTGCTAGATAATGTGAAATAAAAATTTAATTAGTCCACTTTGGAAGTAGAGCTTTCAATAAAATATGAGTTTGCAGGGGAAAAAAAGCCTCTACCTACCTATACACATGGGAAGAATATTTATTTTTCTTTATTGCGTGGACCCATCAAGGCCAGGTTGAAGGAGGCTTTGAGCAATCTGGTCTAGTGGAAGTTGTCCCTCCCAATGGTAGGGGATTGGAACTAGATGATCTTTAAGGTCCCTTCCAAACCAAATCATTCTATGTTTCCATGAGCTCAGGAAATTGTGCTTCTGTGTGGAGAAAGCATGTTTCTAAGTTAGTGAGAAGTTTGGTCAAAGCTTGTCCCGCTTTGTGGAGAAAAAAATCCTCAATGCCTTTTAAATGAAACTCTTATAGAGAAAAGGAGGAAAAAAGAGAAAAAAGTAAAGTAGCAAAAGTATCCTGTGTCCTGTGTCTCTAATTTACTGGAAGAGCTGGAAAATCAAGATATCCTGTCATTTTCTATTCAGAATCACTTATTAAATGGATAACCATACTTATAGGTATTAATTTCACAAGAAAACAAATTTTTATGGCTTCACTCTCATTTGAAATGAGCAATTTCTTCAGGTCTTCCAGCTATTTATAGTAAGACCTTTATAAGTTCAAACTAATTAATAAACGAGATCAATTTCAAGATTTTTTTCCTTGTTCAAAACCACATAATCATTCATTTCAGTAACATTTTAAAGGCCATGTCTAAAATAGATTTGCACCCATGTCCCCAATGTGAATTTTTCACTCTTTGGCAGCATGCAATAGGTAGTGTATAATGACCTTTTCTCTGTTTGGAACAGGGATTAGAATAATATATTTGACCCTTTTTACTCACCTGGGAGTGATGCTAGTCTCCATGTTCAATGAAGTAAAATATGTCTCTAGTGTCCCAAGGTTAAGGCCATGACTTTAAACTATTTAACACAAGCTATCAGGCTGATTCACCTCAGTCAGACTCTACAGAGTGGTTGGTTTTCGTTTTTCTCTTTTCTATTAGGCTGCATTATATATACTTCATCACAACTATTTCTTATCCACAATGCAATTAAGGGAAATATTTTGCATTACAAACAAAGCAAGTTAACCTGGTCACATTGTGCATTATAACAAAATTTATGGCTGCATAAATGGCAGTGTAAACTTACAGAAAGACTGGTAATTATAGTGCCATTGATGGTCTTTGTTGCTTTAATTCTGAAGCAGCCAGAATGATTAAACTGAATCTTAATCGACTTCTCCATTAAAAATGCTGGCAGAGAAGCTCCCTTAACCTTTCTCATTGATTGAACACAACAATCACCATTCAATTATAATGCAAAAGGACATTTGTTATAATGTACGAAAGATGCATGAGCCATTTCCTTTTACTCAAGACAATCAATGAGATGACTCCTACCTCAAAGAAGGTAAGGTGAAGCTACTGTACCTGGAAGAGCATTAAAGTCAAAGCAGAACTCAGATAACTGCAAACACTACAGTTTTCAGGGAATGGCAAATTACCTAAGTGAAAATAAAGCAAGCAGTTCCTCACTCTATGAAAAAAAAATCCTCTAGAAAAGATAGATAAGAATAAAGAATTTCAAGTAAATTCCTGTTTTATAAAACTAAATGAAACTCATGTGAAAAGAACTGAAAGTCACATATGGATGTTTAGTTTTAATGATTTTTTAATATCTTCATTTCTTGTTAGGAGGAATATTTTGTGTATTTAAGTGGTTACAATTGAGAATGAATAGAGCACAGGAAACACAGAACCACAGAATGGTTAGAAAGGAGCACAGTGGGTCATCTTGTCCAACCTCCCTGCTCAAGCAGGTCATCCTAGACAACATTACTCAGGGTTGTCTTCAGATGGTTCTTGAATATTTCCAGACAGGGAGATTCCACAACCTCTATGCTCAATTGCACAGTAAGATTCTTCCTCATATTCAGGGAACTCCCTGTGCATCAGCTTCTGCCTGCTGTCTTTTGTCCTATTGCTCATCACCACCGAGAAGAGTGGCTCCATCCTTTTGACACACTCCCTTCAGATACTTATTAATATTGATGAGATCCCCTCTCAGTTGTCTCTAACAGGCCCAGCTCACTCAGCATTTCCTCACAAGAGAGATGTTTCAGTTCTTTAATCATCTTTGTTGCCCTCTGCTGGACCTGCTCCAGGACCTTCCTATCTCTCCTGTATTGGGGAGTCCACAACTGGACACGGCACTCCAGGTGAGGCCTCCCTAGGGCTGAGTAGAGGGGCAAGATCCTAATGCACTCCAGGATACAATTCTCCTTCTTGGCCCCCTGGGAACTCTGCTGACTGATGGACAGCTTAATGTCCACCAGGACTGCCAGATCCTTCTCCACAGAGCTGTTTTCCAGCAGGTCAGGCCCCAGTCTGTGCTGGTGCATGGGGTTATTCTTCCCAAGGGGGAGGACCCTGTGTTTGCCTTTTTTGAATTTCAGACAGTTCTTCTCCGTCCATCTCTCCAGCCTTTCAAGATCCCTCTGAAGCTCTTTGGGCCACTCCTCCCAGCTTTTTGTCACTAGCTAACCTGCTGAGGGCATCTGTCCCTTCATCCAAGCCATTTATGGGTAAATCAAACAATACTGGTCCCAGTATTGAACCTTGGGGGACACCACTAGTGACAGGCCTCCAACTAACCTTGTGCCACTGATTACGACCCTTTGGGATCCTCTGTAATATCATGTGCTGAATATGAACACTGCCATCCTTAACAAACAGCCCTGCTTCTGCACTTGGAAACTAAAAGAAAATATTTCTGAACCTCAGAAAGCTTGTGATTTTCACAAAAACAATTGCCTTAATTATATCTTTCTTTCCTCAAGTAAACTGCAAGGAAAAGGACACAAGACAGTTAACACTTTACACACATTTGGGAAGATTGCTCTTAAAGAGGTTTCATAAGCTTTCCAGTGAGATTGATTTTATAAATCTGGCATATCCTATTCTGAAAATATTTTTCACTTCAGTTCAATAAAAAGTATAATTTTAGAATTGCTGTGGAAGCTTTTATGCCACTTTTGATATCAGCGAGAGGCTGGAAATCCATGGTGGATAGAAAGAGAAGCACCCAGGCCCTGACTTCCTAATGCCACTCTCAGAGGTGGAGTTGCCTCTGCTTCAGTTTGCACCAAGTCAGATCAGCCCCTGAGCTGCTGCAACTCATCAGGATAAGCTCCACTTTCAAAACAAAATGTGCAGGAGCTGGACACTCAATTGTATGTTTTCAGCTGTAGTCCCTAAATTGTTGGGATTGTGTCCATCCCTAGATTTTGAACAGGAGAAATTAATTCAAATATTTCCTTTAGTCTCTTGATCATTTTGCAGCATTTCTTCACCTTGTTCAATGATGGACAGGGTGAGTACTATTTCCAAGTTATCCATGTACTGTTCATTGTTTTCAATTTTGCTGTTCTGTTTCTATTAAAACATTGAGACACAGTTCAACATCCATTTTTTGAGAGATGTTGGTGCTGCCATCATATTTTAAAAGCCCCATAATACAGTACTCATTCTCTGAATCCTTATATGCATTTCCCAGTAGAAATCGCCATATGTTGTTCTCTGCCTGGGAAATTATTTCTTCTCCTGCTTAGCCTCTTTCTCATTACTCCAGCTTCTTCTTTAACACAAAACACATCCTTTTTACAGGCTGTTAAGTCAATTGATGAGTAACTGTAATGTTCACCAGAATCAAGAATAGCCAAAAGGTTCAGAGGGCTGACAAAATTATCCTGTATAATCTAAAACCCTAAAAGAGTTACTCCAAAACTTTTGACAGTTACTCTTCTAATCTAAAATCACTAATAAACAAACCAAAATACAGCAGGACATTAAGGCAGGGCAAATATGGTAATGGTTATGTACTACTGGATTACCCAGGGAATGTTGGTTTTCCTGTATCTTTTTAGCCTTACAGGACAGATCCCATATCCTACTATTTCTTACAGGTTGATAAGCAGTTTTCTGACATCACATCAATTAATTGTTAATAGCAACCAGCAGATGAGTATTTTCTGCTTATAAGAAATGCTCTTCTCCAAATTTTCTGTGATGTTGCGATGACCACAGTTATAGCATAAATTACTGTATGAGATACAAATGTATTCCTGATAAATCACATGGCAAGAAACATTAATTTTGAAATTTTCTAAATTTCCATCAGCTCCTCTGATATGCTATTGTGAAGAATATAATTTTCTCAATGTTGTTGACTCTGTTTGTAAATTCAAAATGTAAATAAAAATAAAATCAAATCTATTTTTCTGAATGGTGGAAAATTGAGTATGTACTCCCAACATAAAATATTGTACAAAAATACTGTGATTAGATTGTAATTTACAACACAAGATAAGCTAAAACTCTGGACATGTGTAAAATCCATGAACAGTACTGCAAGCAGAGCCCAAAATGTTGATCATTATCACTAGTAAGGTAGTTCTATCAATCTCCCCCTCACAAGCTTTACATACTCTTGCATAGGAGGTGAGAAAGTGAGAAATGTGAGATGTGAGCTCCCCTTCTCCATTGTGGAATATTTATTCCCTTTAGAAAAGTGAGCAGTAGGTTCAAATACTGTTGCTCCAACTGAGGGAGACTAGAACTCTCTCTCCTTTAAGGTTGAAGGAATTGCTGCTTTCAAGAGTAACAGCCATGGTATCTTTCCCAGTCTCAGTCGTCTGCTCCTTTTCTTCCCACCTACTTCTTTTCTTTCCTTTAATTTGATCATAGTCAAATAGGGAATTGATTCACCATTTCTCACATTTGGTAATCCAAAGCAAAGTTGAGGGAACAAAAGGACTGACACAATGAAGTGCAAACACACTCAAACATATCAGCCCCTGCAGAATAGCCCTCTGTT
The DNA here is from genome assembly GCA_013400955.1 of Drymodes brunneopygia. Taxonomy (NCBI): domain Eukaryota; kingdom Metazoa; phylum Chordata; class Aves; order Passeriformes; family Petroicidae; genus Drymodes; species Drymodes brunneopygia. Next base: position 183,844 of record VZTZ01042077.1, read on the forward strand.
TTGACAAAAGCATGTCAGCTTTAGAGCAATCCAGCTGACAGCTGCTTGTTTCTGTACTTGCTGCTTCATCCACTCATTTATACAGAACCAGCTGTTTGTGTGCCATCCTTTCTTGGGAAAGAAACCTAGACCTTTAGGGCAGAATTAGAGATCTTTAATACTTTTCAAATATTGAGTACTGATTTTATTTGCAAGACGGTAACCAGCAAGCTTTTTGCTAGTCGACAGGACACAATGGAGAGGGAGGTGAGCTCCCTGGCTACCATCTGTCCAACCTGTCCTGGTTGTTCACAAGTAAACACGGAGCTCTGAGCTGCCTGCAGTGCCTCTGCCCCTTCAGTATCCCAGAGGTGATGAAAGCTCATGAATAAGGAGCCTGCATTTGTGGACATTGGTACAGGCAGGGCTTGGAAATAAAACTGGTACAAGACTGCATTTTCAACTAAAGGCAATGATTTTGCTTCCCCTGACATTGGCAAGAGTCTGCTTGCATTGAAAGGCACAATGTGAAAGAGATGTCATTAAAACTGTTTCTCGGTTTAAGGTGAGATGCTTTGTAAATATAACTTATCCTATACTGTAAAAGCTGTTACTAGGAAGTAAGTTATTCTTATTACATCTGTCATACTTTATATCTAGTGGCTTCACCTCATCCTCAATGTCATACAAGCCTTTTCTTTTCTTTTTTTTTTTTTTAAGANAGATTTCTCCTGTCCATTATGGAAGAAAGCAAACACACTGAAAAGTGCTGCCACAGAGAACTAGAGTTAATGTAGTGGTGACTAAACTCAACTGTTTAAGCACTTTAGCAGTTCTCACTGACAGACAAATTGTAGGATATTAATGTCAATGCATTGGGACCACAAACACTGAGCTGGAGGTCTTGCTAGAATAGAGTCTTTCAAGTTACTTGGAGTATCTATATTCTATTTGGACCAAAAAATAATGGGATAGGTGTACTTATGGTATTTTGGCACTCCTGTTTTCTTTCCTTGTGGGCTGTAAATGTTCATGTGGAAAAGAAAAAAAACCAGCTAAGCTGCTATGGAAGTCATATATGTTTCAATTGCTGAACATAAATTTTGGAAAATTTTATTTCTCCCATGTCCCTTTTCCCCAGCCTACTTTGGGATATGGCAATAAGGCAAAAATAAAACATAACCCTTATAATAATGATTGTGTATTTAATGTCTATAACACACCATTAAAATGCACTTGGGATCTTCCAGTTTGTTGTATTCAGTACTATACTGTGACTACTGGTAAACTGCTGAAAATGCTTGAAGAGAGTTGAAGATGTGTCCAGGAGGGAAATTAGATGACATAATTTTTTAAGTTGAAGAAATTGAACAAAAAACTGTTTGTTTTACTTTAAGCAAAGACAGATTTCATATGTAAGTAGTATTTATTGGATTTGCTGCCAGCCAATCCATAAATATTAAGTTCTTACTTTCCTATCATAAGAAAGCAGAAAGAAGAATATAATTTCTAAATTTTCATCTTACTTATTTGGGCACATCTTTATCTCTTCTGAGCTCCCTGGCTATCATTAGCACCTAGAAGCAAATTAGTTATTAGCTGGTGAAAACAAAAGAAGCAGAAGTGTACAAATATCTTGCAGAATTTAAGGAAACATTGCAATAAAATGAATTATGGTAAAATGAAAACAAATACACATTGCCTGCACTGAGAGTATATTTTCACTCAACCCTGTATGTGACGGAAATGTAATGTAGAAATATCTGAGTTAATTTTAAAAAAGCTTTCTTGATAATGATAACAGCCCAGGATTTAATGAAGAGTGAGAAGGAGAGCAAATTGAGCTTCAAGATTCCTGGTTTATTGCGGTTAGCTGCCATTTTTACTTAGGGTGGCTGGAAAGAGGCAGCTGGAATTTCTCTACTCCGTGGTAGTCCCATTTCTGTTATCTGATGTCTGCTGCTATGCCATTTCATCTGCTTATGTGCAAAGAACATGAGGGGGTCTAAGACCTCCAAAGAATAGAAAAGAGCGATCCACAAAAAAAAAAAATGAGGAGGGAAATGAGATGATCTCCTCAGTTACGATCATACTGATTTTAAACCAAAATGTGATGTCAAAGAACATTGTTAAAGAATATCACATTGTTAGTTTCACTGAAGAAAACAATGTCATGTATAAAAATTACATCTGTTGGAAGACCATGTAGAGAAGAAAGCTGCAGTTTTCATTTGCACGTAGGTAGAAAGAATTTGAGTGAGTCTGATAATCATCTGGAACTTTCCCCAAATTCTAGGAAATGAAAATCTTCCAAATGGAAATGTAAAGGGGAAGGTGAAAAAAGGAGGGGAAAAATTAGTAAATTCTGAAGGAGGCAACATTTCAGAGGGGGGATTTGTTTTCTGGATAATGTTTGGAGAGCTGTTTAAGACAAAGTTGTTAGCCTTCAGCAGGGCATCCCTTCTGCAAAGAGCTGACATTGCAATCTGGTTATACTGTTGCAATGCACTGTAATCTAACCAGTGAGAGATCATTATTTGTTTATTGACTAGAAACAGACAAAGAAAGCATATATATATTCTTAGAACTCCCTAACTATCACTTTGAAACACTGAAATGATTTTATCATGCTTACAGGCAGAAAATGAGATAAATTTGAGATAAAGTAGGATGGCAATTGGTTGAGATAAAGTGGAGTGCAATAAAATAAAATGTCTTAGATCCATGTACGAGCTCCTTTATCATAGCATGTATTAAATCATTATTGAAGAGCTGTTCAAGAAAAGTGCATTAGAAACACCTGCACTGCACTTACTAAAATATACTTTTGCCTGTAACTCACAAAATTATATGAAACAACCAGCCTGAAACTGTGGTTGGTTTAGCTGACTTCTAAGTCTCACCGCAGCCTCCAAACTCCTTTTATAGGGGTTTCTGTTTCTTTAATAAGACAGTTGTTTTCAGTAACCACTAATCATTTTTCGTAAGCACAGCAGCATGTGTGTGACATTCTGTGGAGAACATGTCGCGGTGGTAATTGAGAAATATTATACCAGACAATAGTCACATAGGATCAGTTGAAGTTGTTTGGCAAGTTAAAACAAACCTATGATGCAGTATCATTCTTACACCTCATTGCAAGGGGGAAAATTGACAAAAAAAGAGTATGTAAATAAATTGCCAAATATTTTATAGGGTGTATGCTTTAATTGGTTCATGCATGAGACCTCTAATTCAGGTGCTGGATTCATCATGCCCCCAAAATTTAGTTTATAATGCAAAGTTAAATTCAAACTTTTGGATACTGTTTATGAGCTATGTTCATGTTATACTGAAGTTTTTATGGGAACTGTATTGTCATTGTTATCAAGAAACAGTTCTTTTGCACCAATTTAAGGCACCAGAAGATAGATTAGATATCTCTCTGTAGTGGTGATACAGGAACACTGTCAATTTATGAGTGATGCAAACATTTGTTCAAATTTTTTAAAAAGTGCCTATTCTAACTTACAGTGCAATACAAAGCTACTTGTAGATTACATTTCTGATTAAATGTATCTCAACATGATATAGAATCCATTAAAGTTCACACAGAAAGGAGGTTTACGGAAGTGGATAAATGTTAGCAATTGCATGTGGCTTAATCAGATAGTCATCAGGGTCAGGTTGGCAATGCTGAACACTGGATAGAAAAGTCTTTGCATTTTTGTCATGTTAGGTAGTACTTTAAAAGTATCAAACAAGAAAAATCTCAATATTTGACTCAGTATCTACTACCTCAAATAGGCAAATAAAGCAATGTCATAATTCACATGGTCAGTTTTTCTCATGTGTGCTCATACTGAAGGATACTATACTTCCATTTTCTCCTAAGTGTCTACTGGTCCTCATACATTACAGCCTCATACCCACTGTGTTGCTGAAGGTCTCTAAATTCTGCGTGCCCTTATTTCTGATTTTATGGGAAAAATATGAGTGTTTGATTTACCACAAGATAGAGTTTACCCTACATTCATATATTGGTACTTGTTCTAAGAAGAGCATGTTTCTGGAACCCTAGGTTACAGGAGTGAAAACAACATATTTATCTCCTTGATCTGCCCTATAGATAAATAAGGTTACTTAGAGTAAGTAGTTTGTCAACCCGAGAAAGAAAAATAAAAAGTAGAGACCTTTGATAGTGTATGGTTAATACTTAAGGATTAAAATGCTGCAGATCAAACTGCACTCTCCATACCCACTGTCTGTGCATACATGTGCACTCTAGTGCAGTCTCCAGCTGTGTAACAATTGAACTTTCTGAAGATCCTCATTCTGTTATTTGCTTAATTTCCTTCATTCTTCTGTTTTAATTTATTTCTAATTATGGATAAAATGCCTGACTGCAAACCATTCCTTTGATTGCACACACTGTAGTACATACATGCATGATAGTACTCACAGGAACATACCAGTTATACTGAAATGTTGCTAGAATGTCTACGGACTACTTCTGTTTAACCGAGAATTTTTATTAAAACAAAGTTGCTAAATAATTTTATTTGTTACAACCTTTGAGCCAGACTTTAACCTCAAACAAATTCCAACTTATTTTGCTGTCATTAAAATTTGGCCCATGGAAGATTTGTCTTGTCCTTCTCTTTGAATTCTATCAGTAGTGTTTCTCTGTCTTTCTAGTCTGAGATCTCACCTATCTGGCTGTATTTTCTAGAAACGTTTTGAGGAAGTTAACTGAAGGCTACAAAATGGCTGTTTTGAAAAATATCCTAAATCTCTAGACTTTCTACAGGCTATTTCAACCTGAAAAGGAACATTTTAAAGATATCATTATTTTATACAAGGAGTATGACAAATTTCAGCATTGTGCCATCAATCCATCAAAAAATCTAGTGCCAATGATTAGATTCATATGCATTTTGTTAAAAGTGTCTTATATATTTTTCCTTATTTTGTCCAGTTGCAGGCTCTTATTTCTTGGACTTCAGTTTTGCTAATTTACTCTTTGTTTTTCCTAGACATATTCTCATTACTGCAACCATCTGGAAAAACTTCCGTTTTCTGTAAATATACTTAACCTCTGTGATGAAATTTATATTAACCAAGGCCCTTATCTGTATTTTTAAAATAAATGCCTGCTTTACTAAAGAAAGTCCAAAATGGCAACAAGTGACTCTGGCAGGAGAACCCCCACAACAAACAGTTTGGTAAATGGCTGAAAAATTAATCACTGGGAATAAGTAGAGGATTTTGTGCCATGTTATTTCTAGAATGAACAGCATATTCAGAGCATGAGCTGTGATTTATAGAACTAGGTAAATTCCTTTTGAATCAATGAGAGATTAAACTATGATATCTCAGGAAGAGATTAAATTAGGACATAAAACATTGAACCAAGTTATTTGATATCATGCTTTAATGATTAATCATCACTTAAATAGATAACTTTTGGCATTGGATATGTTTCTCTCAATTATACCAAGACCAGAAGACACTGCATCACACAAAAAATTTTTCAATAAGATTTGTGAATCAATAATTAACAGGAAAGTAAGGAGAAGAACTGTTGTTGATTCAGGTAGTCACATAAATGTTTAAGATACTCTGGAGAAAAGAAAAGGAAAAGAAAAGAAAAGAAAGAAAAGGAAAGGAAAGAAAAGAAAAGAAAAGAAAAGAAAAGAAAAGAAAAGAAAAGAAAAGAAAAGAAAAGAAAATTTAAATTTGGTGGGAATTTTTTTTAAACTTAAGTACTTAATACTTAACAGTTAACACATTCTTAATTTTATCAATCCTAAACCAGATCTTAGAAAACATCACAATATGTTCCAATACACACAAACTTGGTGAATCCCAGTTTTAGGAGTCCTTTATAGAACTCCAGCAGGCCAAGTGAGGCAGTGTTTCCTTTGCAAATTTTGACAATATTTCACATAAAACAGCACTAAAACTACTTTGCAGGACCAGGAGATCAGCAGTGCTTCTATAGTACTCAGAACCAGACACCTAAACATTGGGAACACTACAAATCTTCTACTCTACAATGTCGACAGAGACAATGACACTTAAAATATAATTCTAGAATAGCCATGAATTTAAAGGCAAGGACCCCACAAATGCCAATTTATAATGACATCTCTCTTAATCCATCCCTAACAATTATGCAAATTTACAATTTACTAATCCCCTTGATAATTTTTTTAATCTCCAGGGAGGCAAATAAATAGCTGAGAGCAAATAAAGAGGAGAACATCCCAGCCCTGGAGAATGTGACAAGTTGAATCAACAACACTGGGGATCACCCTCCACAGATGATTATTTCACTCTATTTTTTTTCTATCTTCTTCTGGTTTCCACAAGGAGACTGTAAGGTAGTAGCTATGCTACTGGGGTATAAGCTACTATTAGGTTTCTGAATCAGTGTAGATGGATCTCCGTGAAACTTCATCACAGTTAAAGTTGTCCAATCCATTACTAATTGTATAATTAATAACTTACCAGGAAGAAAACACACAACTGAGTGCCACTGAAGCTGTAAATGCCAGGTTAATGATAAATTCAGTAACACTTTAATTTCTCTCTGAATTGTTATTGATAATTATTAAAGTAACAAAAATGCAAACAGAAGCCAGGTTCCCTGAACATTTTCTTTTTCTGTGTAGTATCAGACCCTGAGTATTTTCCAGACAGATCAGCTGAATTTTACCGCATTGTGTCATTAAAATAACATGGAACATTTCTTAGACATATAAATGTCTGTCTCCATGTGCTGGCATCTACAATAATCAAACCCACATTGCCCATCTTCAAAAAAACCCAGAAAATAATCTCTGAACTATATGTAAAAACTCATTTGTTTCACCTTCCTTTAAAACTTTGTAGTAGTTCATCACTTTTCTGGTGATCTTTATTCATTAGTTAAGGAAATTGAAGGTGCTGTTAGCTGACATCACACCTTGAGTTCAATAACTGAAAGAGAAAATATTTGCTCTGCAAGTAAAACATTGGAAAGAACTCACTAAGTTCGATATTATTAACATGAAAGACAAGACACTTAAAGGTTGCTTTTCTTTCTTATTTCAGCTACCCAATGCTCAGCCTTCATTCTGATGCATTCTACACAGTGCTATAAAACCCAGCTTCTAATTTATATAAAGTTTATTGGAGAAAGGTGATTTTCACTCTTTTATTTCTGAACATCTCATCATAGAGTGTGAATAAGGAGAAATTATCTGGTTTTCATCATGTTCTGTGTTAATAGAGAAGGCTCAGTTACAGCCTAGGTTAGAGCTGAGGTAAACCTTAAGCTGAATCCTTAACCTCTGAACATTTCCAAATACAATGAAAATGTTTCAGATTGTTCTAATGCTATTCGTTTTTAGTGGGAGAAATAATTTGAAGTTTTAGATACCTAACCTGACCCACTGAAACTGATTTGTTGTAAGGCCCTGGTCTAATCCAAGCTCTTAGCTGAAATGAAGGTTATTTTTTAATAATTTTAGATACTGCAATTATAAAAAAAATCATTGAAGATAAAATTTTGCTCCTTTTTTTCCAGTCCAAATATACAATGCTTTTTACAGGTTAAAGCTGATTAATAACCAGCAATAACAGCATTGTCTTCTTCCTGAAGATAGCTGTTATTCTGTGCATCCATGTATATTTGCGGCAAAGATTTTCTTTCCTTATTCCAAAACACATAGTGATTAGAAGGTATTTTTAATTAAAATAATGGCTGTTGTGGTTATGTTATTGAGCAATATTTTGGGATAAATATTCACTGTTAGAAGTGTAATTCTACTTTTCATCTTCATGCTAAGTAATATTTATATAGTTCACCTTCAAATTGTGTAAAACTGGATTTGATCCCAACTGCTAGAAGGTGTTGTTTTTAAAACAAGGCTAAGCAAGCACAAAAGTTTATATGAAGATACAGATTTGATTAGCATTCACACAAAACAAGTTCAGCCAGGTTGGCTTGTGTAGTTATTCCAGTCTGACTCCAGTGACTTTCCACTGTGTTGACCTTTTAAAGAGGGACTGTATTTTGTTGCAACCTAACCTATGGTGCTTTTGAAAGGAAGAAATACGTAGGGTGGCAGGATACAGTGCGGGTCACAATGGCTAATAACATGCATTCAGCAATCTCTTATAGACATCTGCATTAGAGCCAATTCATTAACGGTCACAACAGAGTTTATCAGTGATAAAGAAAAGCACTAACAATCACACCCCTGTGAAGTTGTCTCTTGTGCAACACCACTCTCTAAAAATATTTAGAATATTCAGTTCAGTATCTTCATTTTTGAAAGACAGTATGCTGAAGCAGTGATAGAGGAATTCATATTAATCTCCACTGGATCAAAGATTATGCAATGAGTGAAATTTATAGCATTATTTTGGCATTTTCATGATAGTCTGAAATCTCTGTTTCAACAGAAAAAACAGGCTTCATGCAGAATACTGCAGATTCTATTCTTAATATATCAACATACAGAAAAATTATGTGAACAAAAGCAACTGGGTAAACAAAATATAGATAACTCAGTGGATACTGAAAAAAACTCAAAAATGTTCCTTTCAAAAATAATGAGGACAGTCCCAAAGTACACCACATGAAAAAAGCCCAAACCATTTAAAACCAAGAACCTTAAGTTGCCTGTCAATGGTGCAGAAAGCCACCTGTGCCAGCTTCTCATCTGTTTGAGATTAATCACTACAAATGTCAGGGTCTAATCCTACCAGATATTGCAATGAAGCATCAGACAGCACATACTATCTCAGTGTGGTTCAAAAGGACTTCTTTGCCAGGAAAGAGCCAGTCTAATGAAAAACAATAACTGTGGGGTTTTTTTTCAGAGTCCAAGTGAAAACTACAGAGAATTATGCCACTGTACTCTTTGATAAGTTCAAACTGGCAGAATAAAAGACAAATTTCAATAATGATTATTGCAAGGGTCTCACCCAGAGGTAAAAAGACACAGAAGAGATGAATCCATAATTTTCTTTTCATCTGTCAACTACTGCCTTTTCTTCCCACCTGGCCTTTCAAAAGTCTGTGGCAAATAATGCTTTCTTAACTCATTCCTTTGACCTTGCCATTGATTTGTTGGCCTGTTGAATTCTGTTCAGTTAAATGTATTGCATGAGGCCCAGAAGCCCTAAGAACACATCAGAACTGCACTGTTAGTGCAAAAAAAAAAAAGTAAACCAGGCACTTGAGTGGGTTTTATCTTTCTAACTTAGGCATTTAAGATCTAAAAGTGTTATGTCTGCCTTGGTCACCTGTCACGATCAAAGGAGAGAAACTATGCTGAAACAGGATCTCATATTTTACATGTTACTTCAAAATTATCTGTTGACTAAATTTGCTAATTTCTCACCATTTACTTGGAAACAGAATACAACCCTTTATTACAGGTGTTTATAGTTCTCTTTCTCTTAAAGAGCTCATAAAATAGGCACCACCCCCAAAAAACTAAACATGGGACCTACTAAGGGAAAAAAGGAAGAACATAAGCTGACATTCTAGAATGCAAATCTCTTCTGTTGCAAATTGCCTGCTTTTGAAAACTTTTATTTCTTTTATTCTGCTAGTAGTATTTCCTGCAGATATGGCAGATTGTTCAAAAAGTTATGTAAGAACATTTCTTTCCAATGACTAGCTAGGTAGGTGGGGTGACAGTTGGATAGGTTCTTTTTTCTGGAATTTGGGATCATAACAGATTACTGTCCATATGTCTTTGTGAATAGTCATCATTGCATAATTTAGTAAATAAGTGTACAGTAGATGCTATCTATGCAATTTTGGTACTTGTTTCTTTCTGATTCTACAGGCTTGTGTCTTTCAAAGTTTTTCATTTGTTCTTTCACTCTTCCCCTAAGCAAAGCTTCCATATTTTGATATTTAATATTTGACACTTACAGCATACTATTTCCATCACTGGCCTAGAACTTCCTTAGCCTCTGACTGACAGGGACCAATTCTGGTCTCAGTCGTGCCAGTTTCAGTAGAACACTGATATTGCTCTTCCCCCGACACATTGATTTTAATTTGTTAACACTACTAATATCTAAGTTTCTTTTCTCTTGTTAGATTCTTATCTACTGATGCTTGCCTCTCCATAATCCTTTGCTTCTTTCCTTTCACTGTCTAGGTTTCTTTTGTTTTGCTGCTTCCTACAAAATTCAGTTGTATTTCTCCCGTCATCTTTCTTCATCTCTATGTAAATTTCTTGTAACTCTTCCATTAACAACAGAGGCAGAACCTCTAGGGCTGGCTTAAAAGTTTGTTCAGGAATGTTGCATGATCTAGCAGACTGCATGAAATAGGTTTTCTGGTTTTAAGTTACCTCTTTAAAACTTTTTTCTTTTTTTTCCCATCTTTATGCTTATCATGACTTGACCATGTTGTTTCTGCATAAAATCATGGAACTCATATGAGTAGGTCAGATGGGGCCTGCTGAGATGTTCTATACATTTGTGACACTTCTTTTCTGTATCAACCTTTACCTGCATATTTAGAGCCATGTCTTGCACTCTGTTGACTTTGATTGCTCCCAGTTGAAGGTGGTACCAAAATGATTTCTTCAACTCTTACTGCTGTGATTTGCCATGAGTGCATTGATCTTTGCATATCTAGAGAGCAAAAGAAAACTTAATACCCTCACAGATCCTTTTACTGAAAGCCTTGTCTTCTGAGATTTTTATAAGCTACAGTGTCTCCATGAAATCAGAGGAAAATATTGTTCCTTGAGAGCAAATAATGAATATCCATAAAATATCTATGGTAAGCTCTAGATCATTTTTTTTCTTTGGTTCAGCAATAAAGAGTCATTCTAGTCCAGAACAGTACAGCACTAGCAGCTACAATCTGTCTACTGCTTTTTTGACTTGGTACAGGCAAGAAACAAATTTAGATCAATACCCACTATTTGGCATCAATATCCCAATTTCTATCAAGACATCAGCAATAAGAATTCTACTGTGCAGAGCATTCAAAATATTCTCTCCAAAGGCACTATTGATAAAAGAGCGGGACATAATAAGAAACCAAATGAAGCTGAATAAATACTTGCATTGAATGTTTGATATCAAGAATGCATTAGCTGAAAACAGTAAGTGAAAGAAACAAAAATATGTTTGGGCAACCACCTCATCAAGCTTTATGGTTCCATCATTAATTCGTGTACCTTGGGTGCTGCAGTGCTAAACATGGAGAAAGGCACTAGGCCTCACAACTCTGGAAATGGGAGGGGGTTGATATCCAACTTGTGTCATTGTTAGATTGTCTAATTTTTGCATGGACATTTTATCTGTTTGGAGGGACAACAAACTCAACATGCCCATTGTGACAGGTATTTTCTAAATTTTGTGTGTTCTAGTGCTAGCTGTTTAAAAAAAATAAAAGGTCAAGGACTTCTGGGCACTAAGAGGAAGGGATTAGATGAGCTAAGAACAGAGTAGCATCAGAGAATGAAAACTGTTTGAGTTTCGCAACTATCCAATAGCGTATGCTGAGGATGCTGGTGAGTAGGCAGATTAACCGGATTTTAAAATAATTTCCTGAGGTACGTGTGCTGAGATAAATACTTTTTCTTACTGTAGTAATGCAAATTGAAATGGAGAAATAAATCCTACAAAGTCTTGAGCAGTGGCAAATTGCAGTCATTAGTTCAACTCCATTCCTTTGTGCTTCCTTGTTCTGAGCTTTCTTATGATCATTATTTAAATTTCATGTGGTGCATTGCTAAGGGGCATCACTTTGCAACACTTATAACTATAAATATCTGCTGTTGTATGTTTTAAGGTACCTTTTAACCTGAATTTTTTCCTATATTATAGTGAAAGGCTATAAGGTGTGTAAGATGTTATAAGAATGTGAACAAAGCTGTTGTAACAGGGAGGGGAGTTCCACCATATCACCATTCTGAGGCTACCATGTGTTTATTTTAATGAGCACTTCTAATGTTAGGAGTTTTTTACCTGGATTTCTTCTGTATGTGGGAGTGTTCTCTGTTTAAAAATCAAAGCTGAGACTTCAACTGTGTACAGTCAGATGGTAAAGAGCTGAAGTCTGCATATTACAGGCCTGATTCATTTGTGCTGTTCCAACCCATGCTCCAGGGTTCCAACAAGAGAACTAACCAAAACTGACCTTGTGAGAGTTAAAGCATTTAAATTGCAATGCTTTGGCAGGCAGGTGTGAATCTATGGGGTAGCTACACAAACAATTACTCAACTTCCCAGTTTGGTGGTTGCATTATGATCACTTAGTAAGATTGCTTGAGCCCCTGGTGTCTCCTTTTAAGCCTGGATCTTTGGACCAAAAACAGATTTATATTTTTTTTTCACAGCAGTGTCTCTGAATTTGTGTGTTCCATTAGTCTGTCTAAAGTATAGACACGCACCCTAGTTCCCTAATAATTTTCTTCCTCAGGAAAATGAAGCACAATGAGTGACAGAGTCCCTTCCCTAGCCTGTGCTCGACCAGCACAGTGGATTTTTAAATACTTATTTAAAATATAATGTTTGTAGAAAAATGCCTTTAAGTAGATGGAGGGAGACACCAGAGACCAGAACAGGATGAACTACAAAATTAAATAAAGCTTCTGGGTTTAGAGAATGTAAATCAATGGCTTGTTGCAAGAACAGTCCCCAAGTCACCAATTTTGTGCCTTTCTGTATTTCTTATTCACCACCTGTTGTTTCTAAGCCATTTCTAAACTTTTACCTAATTACGTAATTCTTCTAATCCTAAACATATTTTTTGATTCCCAAAGTTTATTGTATTCTCAACTCCTTTTGTAGTCATCATGTACACTGACGATGGGATTTATCTCATTTGTCTTGGGCATTTACAGTTTAATTCCTGAGGTCTAAAATGATCAGTTTACAGTCCACAGAGAATAATGGAAGCCAGAGTTAGTAACGTAGGACAGTGCTATAGGCAGACCTAACAACATCCATGTCTGCTTCCAAGGACTCTGTTAGTGACTGTATTTATTCAGTGGTTCACTTTCAGGAGGTTCACTTTCATATTGGTCATGGGTAGACTCACTTGAAGCAGCTGATTTCCATCCACAAAGCACTTTGTAACAGGTGACCCCTATCCCTGTCTATTACCCCCAGAAAACTAAAACATTACTGTTATATTTTTGTTTCATCTATTTCAAAGAGTTTGAAATTATGTGAAACTTGTGTTGCAGGTTACTGTGATGGTGTGTTTATAACACAAAACTGAGGGTACCTTTCATACCCTGAGGCCTGACTGGAGGATGTAAAGGAGTGTTTGAGAAAGAGTTTTGGAGCTGTTTATGGCAAAGAATGGCAAGGCTGGCTCAGTTTTGCTTATTCTGTCTCTTGGGAATGACTACTGGCACAAGCCATCAACAAAACCAAGTTTGTTTTATTTTGGGGGGAACAAAGAAACCAAACCAAACAGCCTAGGAGTGAAGCAATGCAATCCTCCAGGGAACTAAGACTCAATAATGAGCTAAGAAGATAAGTTATTTGATTGTGTACATGTATTTTAAGAAAACAGTTTTTAAAGGGCTAAGGTAGAGTTAGGTGAAACCCATTCTTGATTTCTTATCTACTTTCACAAGATGAACAGACAAACTTTCTTTTGTCTAGAAAAATCTTTACCAGTAGGAGCACTAGTGGGAGCACCTTCAATGTTGTAGTTTTATGCTGTTAATTTTGGGGTTTGATTCTACTTTTAACAATGTGATGCACAGTTGTACCTTGTGAAAAAATGTTGGAGGGATGCAAATATTCTCATGGTACGAATAAGTTGAGGTAACATTTTGGGATTATGAGGACCAAACTGGTTATCTGCATCCAAAAAATTTACTGTCTTAAATTATTCTTTATTTTTCATTCCATTCTCTTTTAATCCCAATAGAAAACCTTAGACTTCCCAGGTAAAATTGAAAGACTTACTACTTGAATTATTTAACACTTTAGATTATGATATTGTGTTTAAATCATTTGGGTGTTTTTAAAATTTTATCCATTATCTTTGACCCAGAGATTAGACACAATGCCTCTAAACATTAGAAAATGGTAAGAGTTCGTTTTCTAAAAGCCACACCAGAATTGTTAAGAATTTTTTTTTTACACTTGCATCCAGTATTTCTTGCATGTGCAGACACATACAGAGATATATCACTGTACATAAAGATAAAATTCAGACAATATCTTAACATCCTGAGCTGCTATTCAGTTTCACCATGATTTGAATAGTCATTATTTATTTTCTGGTGCCCTGCTTCTGACAAATTTCTGCTTGATGGGTGCCTTTAGGGTATAGTTTTATAGTTTTCACTCACTTGATGAAAACAGTTTTCTTGTATTGAATGAGATTGTGATTGCTTTATTTTTCTAAATATTTCCTCTCACAAGAGGTAACTCACATGGCTTAGCCCATAAATGCTAACCATATATTCATTGCTATTTCTATATACATGTTTTTCTTAGATTGCAAGCTCCCTGAGATAAAATTCTGCAATCTTACTCAGAAGTTAGCAATTTAAATGATCCTAGTTAGTACTCATAGCCACAAATGTACCAACTGTAATAGTTGATGCTGAAAAATACATGGTGTATTCATTGTTTTGAAACAAAAATGCCCCTGCATCAAGACCTGAGTTTGACCCAATATGACCTCATCACAGCTGACCCTGTTTCGAGTAGAAGATTGGACTAAATGGCCTTCTAAATTCCCCTGAAATGTGAATTATCCTATGATGTTATAAACCTCAACCCCTACATTTCATTGTTGCTTTGTCTCTCCTGGAAACAAAATATCAGAAAGATATTTATGCAGTAATTTTTTTTATGCATAGATGTGTGTTTTATCTATATCTATCTATATCTATATATCTATATCATCTATATCTATATCTATATCTATCTGTACTATCATCTATAAACACACAAATATACAAATACTGACCTCTTGCTATTCTTACAGGTTTTTAAAATGAAACCATACCCTTTCCAAATTTATTCGGTGCTTCTAGTCTCACGGAAATAAATTTATTTTGTTTTAGTAAGGGAAAACAAAATGAAACTCACTGAAAATGTTACTTTAAGAGTCTGGTCAATGCATTCATGGGAAACTGTTATCCATCCCTCAGCAGAATATTCTTAACCTATGATTGTTGTTGCTGCTTTTTAGAGAGGTTCAGTTCTTCTAGGTCATATATTTTACAGTGGTAACAAGGGCTGCAAGGTGTCCTTTCAGTTTAGAGTCACATTCTTACTCTGGCATCAGTGAAAACATTCAAACTCCCTCTTCTTTTTCATTCCTTTCTTTCCTGTGTCAAAGCTAGATCATCTTTTGTGTACATTTTCTTGTAGGATTGAGGAGAACAATTTTATGTTTGAAATATAAAATCAATCTCTATGTTAAAATTGAGCTATATGGGCTTTTTTAATATTTGAGAGCAATCATACTCTCTGAGGAATCTGTGTACAAACTCAGATCTGAAAGAAAATGGTGGTGTTTTTACAGTATGTGAACACAACCATCTGATTTATAGTTCAATCTGTTAATGCACTCTGTTATTAGGCCACCTGGCAGTTTTATGCATTGTGAATTTAAAGAGGAGCTCAATGTAACATAAGCTTTACAAGCTGGGGAAATATTATTGAAATGAAACATGAATGAGAACCATTTAAACAATAAAATAATGTGTGTAGACTATATATTTTTTCACTTTAGTAAATGCGCAGCCTAGGTTTTATTTGCTGAAGTTAGATGAGGTTCTGAGAAACTCCAAAGATGAAAGTTTGAACAAGCTTCTTCCTATAATACTGATAGGCCTGTAGTTTTTGATGCTCACATCAGTAAAACCAAACACACATCTCTCTATTGCACGAGGAAACTGCAATTTGGAGAGCTATTTTCACAGTTTTCTTAAGGTAGCATTTAATTATTGTATGGGTTGCAGTTCATTCCTCAAGAAAAAAATAAACATATATATATGTCTCTACCAAAAAATTGATAGACACAGTTTTACCATCCCAATCTGTAAATGGTCATGAGCAAAGGCCTTAAAGAAAACAAGGATCATCTTAATAGATGGAGTTTGTTTTAGCTATGTGTGTGTGTATACATATATATATATATAAGTCATTTACACATGCTTACAGATATTAATTTTATCTCTCCTTTTGCTTTGGTTTTACATCTTTAAAATGTATGTTTTCAAGTTCTGTTCAATTCCAGAAACTTCCTTTTTCTGTTTAAAATGAAATCTGAGCACATTCATATGACCTCGGGCTGGCGTTTTAACTGCAAGAAGAGTTGGCAGAACTGCAGATACAAGCATTCTATTATTCTACGTTATAACCCCTCCTCACCTGGCACAGAACCCTGGAGGCACCTAAATTTTCCTAGGTGCTTATGGGCACGTCTACATTCTGAGCTGTGTTTCAATTAAATGTTTGCTAATTTTCCCAGTACCCACAGGAGACCATTTTCATTGGAGTTAGGAATCAAAATGAAACCTTATCTGTCATTTGTTGCTTTCTTTACAATGTTAAAATAAAGAGATATTTTGCATGCAGTGGAAACACACAGTGAACAAAATGGGCAGAGTGTCTTTTTATCTTGCCTGGGTAGTTACTTAAGGCACTTCAGAACTCCTGCTTTTTCATTTGCCCTCAACTACAGGAACAGGATTGGACTGATTTGGGAATTTGTCTTCTCAGGACTTTACTGGGCATGAGCTGGGAAGGCTGGTTTAAGCTCTAAAAAAAGCACAACAAAGAGAAATTCAAGGGAATGATTACAAACTTGAGTCACAGTTCTTTCCTCATGGCAGTGCAGATAAGCACCTTCCCTTTATTCAATACAAGAAGTGAAGTGAAGCACTTTATATAGGAAATCTTCCGAGTGTGTTTATTAATATAAATTTATTAGCACCTCCATGCTCCAAAGGGCACAGAGTAAAGAGGTGTATTCAACAGGGAAACAGTGCACTGGTAAAAGACCTGTGTGCATCTCCCTGCAACCTTGGCGATGTTCTTTAAAGCATTTAAAAGGCTTTGTAACTAACCCTCTTGTCCAGAACCTCAAAGTCTTGCCTAGATAGGAGTTTATTTGGATCGGGAAAATCCCATTTCCTTATTTTAAATCAGAGAGGAAGGCTTGAATTCAAGTTGTTCACATCTTTGATGAATGCTCTAATCACAGAATTGCAGAATAGTTGAGGTTGAAAGGCTGCTCTGGGGGTCAACTTGTCCAAACTCTCTGCTCAAGCAGTGACATCTAGAGCCAGTTGCCCAGAGCTATGTCCGGAGAGCTTTTGATTATCTATTTTTTGATTAAAGAAAGAGACTCCACAACCTCCTTGCACAGCCTGTGCCAAGGCTCACTCACCATGAAAGTAAAGAACATTTCCCAGAGTTCAGACAGAACCTCTCGTGTTTCAGTTTGTGCCCATTGTCTCTTGTCAAGAGGTGCCACTGTACACCACTATAAAGAGGCCGGATCCTTCCTCTTTATACTGTCCCTCCAGGTATTTATACACATTGGTAAGATCCCCCCTGGGCCCTCTCTGCTGCAGGCTAAAGAGTCTCAGCTCTCTCAGCCTTTCTTCATAGATGAGATGCTCCATCTAAATGCAACTTCACTAGACTGTCTCCATGTTTCTCTTGTACTGAGCAGCTCAGAAATGGACACAGCATTCCAGGTGTGGCCTCACCAGTGCTGAGTAGAGGAAAAGGATCACCTCACTCAGCTTGCTGGGAATTCTAATACAGCCCAAGATGTCATTGACCTTCTTTGCAGCAAGGGCATATTGTTAGTTCATGTGAACTTGTTGTCCAGTAGGACTCCTGGTCCTTCTCTGCCGAGCTGCTTTCCAGCTGGATGGCTCCCAGCATACACTGATGCACAGGGTTATTTTTCCCCAGATGCAGGGCTTTGCACTTCTCCTTGCTGAACTTCTGTGAGGTTCCTATCCTGTCCATTCCACCACTCTGCTGGGGTCCCTCTGGATGGGAGCATGGGCCTCTTGTGTAACAGTTGCTTCTCTCTGTTCTGTGCCATCTGAAAGCTTGCTGAAGGTACGCTCTGATGCATCATCCAGACCATTAATGATAATGATGTTGAACACTGGAACCAATACTGATTACTGGCATACACTGCTAATTACTGGCCTCCAACCAGACTTGTGCCTCTGATCACCACCCTCTAGGCTCGGTTCACTCAGTTTGCAATGTACCTCACTGCTGATGCAGCTGATACATCAACGGCTTGTCTGCGAAGCTTTAGTGAGAGACAGTGCCAAAGGCCTTACTGAAGTCCAGGTATCAATCATAGGTATTAGGCAAAGATGTTGCCACTAATTGTTTAGTTTTCATAGGATGGGGAGAAGCAGACAGGTGTTCAATGCTTCTACAAAAATATTAATTTTTTTGCAGTACCTATAGCACCTTCACTGACTATAGATGGAGTATGGGATTACTCAGTGTGATGCAGAGAGCAAACAATGGGCATAAGTTTCACTTTTGTGAGATCTTAGGTGAGATGGAAATCTTACTTTATGCCATGGCCAGGGAACTAAGGTGACACTAAGGTGTATCACTCCTCTCACATTTCATGATATCTAGTGCAAGGAAGCATATTTGCCTACTGGGCCCAGAAATGGTTCTAAACTGCTTATAGATAATCACTGGATGATTTTCAGATAGTGCACATATGGATATATTTGTCTAAATGTAGGTATCATTATTTAAGGGATCTGCCTGATTTTTTCTTGTAGGCAATGGAGAGCTAGTCAAAGAGATCTCAAAATGGCTCAATTCTGTACCCAACCAAAAATAACTAGCACCATTTGAAATTATTTGACCTCTCCATCCAATGTCTGACACTCCAAGAAAGTGTATTTGCCACAGGTTCTTTGCCTTGTATAACACATGAGACTGTCTCAAATACTCTGAGGCATCTTAAATAGTACTAGACACTAATGTTTTGTCAACTTTTGCTTTTGGCCACTTTTTAAATTCTTTCAATTGTTTTGGCAGATGTAGCTCACACATGACCACGTATTGTTGCACACCTAAATCTAGGTGTTACAGGTGGGAACTAAATCTGGTTTCAGGAAAAGAGTTCTACATTACTAAATTCTTGTAAAGCATATATTTTGAAGAGAAGCGGCCCACGTATATACTTTGAGAACTTTCTCACCACTACTCATAAACTGTCTAGTGCTCTTTGAAGAGCACTGCTACATTATGAGGTTGCAAATAGCCAGTGTTAAAAAATCAGATTTTTAATCAGTAACTTTTGAAAGTACTTGAATGCCATCTGAATCCAAAGTGTCAGGACACGAAGTAAAAATATTCGGCTTCATTTTTATTAATCATGATGATCACAACAAGAAAGTTATATTCTTATTTCTTTAAAATGAAGAATATTAAAAATCTTTTAACAATATTGGGAAATGTCATTAATTTGAGGCTTTTTGAATAAGTCTCCAGGCTTAGTCTAATGTGTAGTGACTTTCACCCTACAAGTCAGGGCAGCAGGAGACTAATTTGTTTGTGTTAGTTCTGAGAATGTTTTTGCACAGATAGAAGGCTTGGCAGATTCATTTTTATTCTATTCTATTCTATTCTATTCTATTCTATTCTATTCTATTCTTATTTCTAGTGTGCTTCAGTTTTGTTAATCATGATGATCACAATAAGAAAGCTATTTTCTTAATTCTTTAAAATAAACAATATTGAAAATATTTTTGTCTTAACAAATGTCATTAATTTGGGGTTTTTATAAGTCTCCAGACTAAGTCTAAGGTGTAGAAACTTTAATCCCAGGAATGACCCTACAAGATCAAGTCTGAAGTACATATAAAAACATGAGGAAGCAGACAGTGTACTGCCAGCATAATACTGAAAGAAGGAATGCAAAGGTAGAGAACCTCCTCTGTGAAAACAGAGCAATTCAGTCTCTGCAGTTGTCAGCTAGTCACCTTTCACAAGCAGAAAATTCATTCCACAAGGCTTTTTAAAATTCTTCTTTCCTTGTAACAAAGCTGAGCTTAGAAGTTTGAAATCAATGCCTTGTAAAAAGAAACCAAGTGGGTGGCATTTTCCAACCATGAGACATGTCATTACCATTGACCTCACCACTCTTCTTAAATAGCCAGAGAAGGGCAACAAAATTGTCAATTAGATTTGCAGTGAGCAGGAGTCAGCTTTACTTAACTTGTGCTTGCCTGCATAATCATGCATATCTCTCCTCTATATCAGGAGTTGTTCAAGCCTATAATAACTAGGGTTCAACAAGTCTGAACCACCTTCCTTTGCTGATGATATGGAAGTCGTTGATTTGCTACAGATTATTCGGGATTTTCGTAGCCTTGACAGATTGTCATATTTTAAATTCCACCTCTGAGAATTTCTGCTGCAGCTACCAAACAGGAAATAGTGGAAGGAAGAGAAGTATTAGGCAAAACATGATTGTGTTTTTACTTTTTAAAAGACTGTAGCAGGTTTCTTTGTTACTCTACAAATCATAAAGCAAGCACACTAAATTTGGCATGATGTGCAGGCTCATCATAGGACAGGGTAAGGGACAGACAGTGCTGAAGGTGACAGCTAAGCACCACCTTCAGAGTTATATGCAGACATTGGGGTGAAATGTGGCAGCATTATGACTTCCTTGGCCACAAAATCCTACTGCTATAAAAGCACAGCATTTACTCAAATGTTTTTAAAAATTTAAGCGGGTTAGATTTAAAGCTGATGAATATGCTTGTCAGCAGTAATAGCAGTGTTTCTTCAGTTGGCAGGATCCACTGTAGAAAGGGTGCTTTTTAAAAATTAGTAATTCTTCCTGCAAACTTCATATCTAATTGTTCCCCAGTAGGGAAACCCTCTTTCAACAATATATTCTTTTTCATTTTATATTTCCTTTACATAATACAGTCTGTCTCTTCACCTATTCATGGCACTGAACTTCCTTGTTTTATAAAAACAGCCTAAAGATATGCTGCTCTAACAAATTCCCACTGATTCACATTTGAGTCTGTGGTTCAAATCCCAAGCTACACTCTGGATACACCAAGGTTAGAAAGCTGAAAACTGGTGCACAGTAGTCCTGTTAAGCAGTAACAGTTACTCTTATCATCCGTTTGTGAAAGGATAATAATCATCTCAGCTACCTTTCCCACATGCACACACTCTGTAGGTGATGGGGCTTTCATGCGGATCAAATGTACCGTTCGTTAGCAATTCTATGCAGCCACTAGATTGGGTACGCAGGAGGGACACATAACATTTCACTTCAGTGATGTGAAGATTCCATGGGTTAGAGTTGTGACTAATTCTGAGCAGGATTTGAACCCCTTTCCCATGTACTTGTTTTTCATTTAACATCCATCCTGGAGGCTTTCTACCTTACCCATTTTTCAGGTGGTTGATAGTCTTGTCTGATCTTCATCTTCATTGAATAGCTCCACATAAAACATGGTTCTTCCTGCTTTATTTCACGGCACACCTTATACATGTGAGGACCTTGCCAGGAACATCCATGGAGACACCTCAGAGATCTCTCCTCCTGCCCTCCACAATACATACACAGTGGATGCGTTGTATCTGCTGCTTGTTGTTAACTTACGTGCCTCATCTGTTTGCTTCCCCATCTTTTGACCCTCAAAGGGTCAGAAGACATTAATCTACCTACAAAACTGAATGCAGGACCCTTCTTCCATTACAAGTTAACTTAGATGTTTCATACACAGAAAAAAACCGAGACAATCTTCTCCTTTCCTCTAACACTACTCTTTTCGGTTTACACATTTCTATCATATCTCCCTCTACTTTGCCATGCCCTCTTGGAATTTTTAAGGCTGTCAGGCCTCATTTGCTACAGAGACTAACATTTTTCAAGTGTTATTCCGCTCAATTCATCACGTTTACTTAAAATACATATAGGAAAACATAAACCATAACAAAATTAGTCTTAGTTATTTAAAAGTGTAGAGCTGTAAACTACTACATCACTGGAAGAAATCTCAATTAAGCAGAATTGCCATCCACATTAAGCAGTAGTCATTGCCATTAAGTATCATTGGACTTAAATTGTTCCCAGAGAGACGTCCTGATTAAGCGGACTTCCTAGTTTAAGTGTATCTCAATTAAATAGAATGTGCTGCATCAGCATTTCATTTTATGAATGCTCTGAGAAGACATTTGATTAGGATTTTGAAATGGTTTGTCTGATTGCTATCATTATTGAAAATTTAGATGGGAATGCAAAAAGAACTTAGGGGAATCAGTATTTATGGCAATTAGGCACCTAGCTCTTGGGCCTTTTAACAATGACCAGTTAAAGGTTTGTGGGTGGTTTGTACATACTAATTTGGTTCTATGTTGATGTGGTTAGTTGTGCTTAAAGGGATTAAACAGTAAATCTAGGGGTAAATATGTGCCTGGTCTTGGGTGCTTAAAAACTTTTATTTCATTTTAAAAATTTTTTTGGCTCCAAGAAGCTGTTTTTCTGCACATGTAAATTTGAGATTTTAATGCTTATTTAGAACTTGTCACATCTTCTTATGTCTTTGTATCTGATCTCTCTCATATTTAAATATCAGATGGAAACATTCTGTATTTTAGGCTTGATGTGAAGTAAAGTCATAATCCAGAAAGTTTCATTTGCATCCAATCAACCCATATTTCCAGAATAGGACTAGGTTTCTCTTCTGAATTTTTTATAGACATTTCTTTAAAATATCTAGGTTCTTATTGAAATAATTATCACCTGCCTGCGCCAAATAAATATGGATCCAGTGTAACACAAAGAGCAAATCAGGGAAACAGAACCATTCTTTCAGGAAAGAAAAATTATGATATGGATATTCCAGTGGTATTAATGACTCATTCTGTAACTTCTATTTCATGAGATTTTATTTTCAAATAGTTATTTTATGACAATAGAAGTCAAAAGAAACCCAATTTTGAATAATATTGTTAAATATGAGAAAGAAATGAGGAACAACTGAAAGTCATAAATGTCTCTAGGTACATCATCTAGCTGAAAAATATCATGCAACTTAACAATGTTTGCCCATGAGTTTGTGTAAGCCTAACGATCTTTTGAAAGCTACTGACAGTTTATTCTGATGTGATAATCAGAATAAAAGGATAAATACATTGCAGATATTTTATTCTTCCGCTCTGTATCCGGGCACTGCTCTGATCTTGCCATGTGCAATCATGTCCTGGCTGCACGGATGAAGTCTCTGTCACCTTAGAAAATGGAAGTCCACTTATCCACAATGCAAGAGGATATTTATCTGCTTAATTCCCATTAGCATTAATGGGAGTTACATGCCTAATACTCCTCAACATTGGTGGCAAATACACCTTAAATTTTCAGCTGTTCTAAATAGCAACCTCTGCAACCACACACAAGAGATTATAAATAAAGAAACAATAGAAACAAAGCAGGCTCCTAAGGGGTACCAGCAGCATATAGATAGAAACAGACAATTTTCCCCTCAGCAAGCTTTTCTGCTTAAATCATTTTAGTAAATAAATATTTAACAAGTGACAGAACTTAATTGATGTTTATATTTACACGGCAGTTAATTTATATTCTGCTAAAGCTGAATCCTCCATCCACAATAATGCTTTATATCCCTCCGTGATGGCAGACACCCAAACAGCACAGTTGTGTTTCAGAAGAAAAACATAACAACAACAAAAAATACACTACCCAAATACTATATAAGTCATTACAGTTTTTTTCCTCTCTTCAGCTGTCAGATGCATTGCATTATATTATCAGATTGATAGATCTAGTGTTATTTCAACATTTACCATTTTACAACAACAAATAGAAAACATATAAGGAAGCTTTGGTAACAAATCTTCCTTAATATGTATGTGAAGTAGACAGTTAGTCCAAGAAAAAAATATAACTGATGACAGATTTTATTTCAATCTGCTGGTGCTTATTAAGATGTCTACAAAGAAAAAAGCTGCATCTGAATACATCCCTTTGTGCAAACAAAGGAAACTTTTAATTGCTTTAATCAGCATTTGCTTTGTCTTTGCAGTGACATAGAAAAACAAGTCAGGTACAATCAGGAGAGGAAATTTGTAAGCAGAGACCTCAGATGATTTTTATTATTTGTATTTAGAACATGGTTAAGTCTATGTTACAGGTGCAACATCTTAAATTTGCTTTATAAAACAGATTTGTACAAGATTTTATTTTATATCATTTTAGCACGTGGAAAAAGAAGCCAACATAAATCTGATCAAAACTCTCTCCCACAAAACCCTACAGCAAGAGCTGTAGAAGCTATATCAGATTTTAGAAATCAGAGCACAGCCCAAGGAAACAAGCTGCCTCTTGACAAAGATGTGCAGCTCAAAAGATAATAATTTGACAAAATCCATGTCAGCCAACAGGGTTTAGAGAAAGTGATCCATTACTTCTTTCAGCTCATAAGCCCTTGATTTTATATCCTGATGAGCCTGTAGCTCAGTCCTTCTCATCAGAAAGAAGGGCCAAAAAGTTCTCTTTCTTCTACTAAAAGAAAAAAGAATAAAAGGAACTACAACACCCAAATCTCTCTTGAGCAGGAAATGGGAGTTAGTGCTTGCATGCAGGAAATATTCAGCACTTTCTAGATCAGGTCCCACAAGAGAATTAGTTTTTCAAATTTCTAAACTGGTTAGATAAAGTCATGGTCCTGCTGAAGGGATGGACCATTCACCTATCCAGAGGAATCCCAGAATCATGGAATGGTTGAAGTTAAAAGGGACCACAGTGGGTTGTCTGGTCCAACCTCCCTGCTCAAACTGGGCCATTATAGAGCATGTGGAACAGGATGGTGTCCAGATGGGTGGGTCTTCAATATCTTCAGTGAGGGAGACTTCAAGACCTCTCTGGGAAACTGAGCCAAGACAGTCAATCACACAGTAAAGTTCTTTCTTGTATTCAGGTGAAACTTCCAGTGCATCATGGTCTGCTGTTGTCTTCTTGTCCTGTTGCTCAGCACCACCAAGAAGAAGTCCATCCTCTGGACTCCCTCCCTTCAGATACTTGTATACATTGATGAGATCCCTTCTTAGCTGTTTCTTCCTGAGGCTGACCTGGCCCAACTTGCTCAACCTTTCCTCACAAGAGAGATGTTCCAATTCTTTAATCATCTTTGTTGCCCTTTGCTGGACCTGCTCCAGGAGCTCCATGTCGCGCTTGTCCTGAGGAGCCCAGAACTGGACATGGCACTCCAGATGTGGCCTCACCAGGGTTGAACTGAGGGGCAAGATCAACCTGCTGGCAATGCTCTTCCTAATGCACCCCAGGATACCACTGGCCTCCTTGGCCCCCAGAGCACACTGTTGACCCATGGACAGCTTGTTGTCCACCATATCCTTCTCAGCTGAGCTGCTTTCCAGCACATCAGCCCCCAGCCTGTGCTGGTGCATGGGGTTACTCTTCCCCAGGTGCAGGACCCTGCATTTGCCTTTGTTGAATTTCAGACAGCTCCTCTCTGCCCATCTCTCCAGCCTGTCAAGATCCCTCTGAAGGTCTGCACAGTTTTCTGGGCCACTCCTCCCAGCTTTGTGCCACCAGTGAACCTGCTGAGGGGGCATCTGTCCCTTCATCCAAGCCTTGATGGGTACCTTGATGGGTAAGTCAAACAATACTGGGCCCAGTATTGAACCTTGGAGGACACCACTAGTGACAGGCCTCCAACTAAATCCTGTGCCGCTGATACCAACCTTCTGCTCTCAATCCACCTCACTGTCATCCAGTGCACGCTTCCTGACTTTGCCTATCAGGATTTCATGAGAGACAGAGATGAAAGCCTTGCTGAAGACACATGCATAATAATACACACATACACAATACTCAAGACAATATTCACTGCTCTTCTCTCATCCACCCAGTCAGTTGTTTCTTGTAGAAGGCAATCAGGTTGATCAAGCATGATTTACCCTTAGTGAATCTGTGCTGTTGACTCTTGATTACAGTTTTTTCCTTCCCATGGTTAGGGATGACATGCAGATTGAGTGGTTTCATCACCTTTCCAGGGACTGAGGTGAGGCTGACTGGCTGGTCATTCCCTGGGTCCTCCTTCTTGCTCTTTTTGAAGACTGGGGTGACATTTGCTTTCTCCCAGTCCTCAGGCACCTCCTCTGATCACCATGACCTTTCAATGATGATCATGAATGACTTTGCTATGTTATCTGTTATGGTATCTCAGGACCCATGGATGCATCCTGTCAGGGCCCATGGGCTTGTAGATGTCCAGTTTGCCTGGGTGTTCTCTAACCCAAATCTCCTTGACCACGGTAAAGTTTTTCAATATTGCTTTCCCTGGGTCTCCTGGGTCAGAGATTCCTGAGGGCTGGTCTACTCAGTGAGGATGCAAAGAAGGTGTTAAGTAAATCTGCGTTCTCTGCCCTCTCTGTTACCAAGGTGCATCCTCTATTTAGTAATAGGCCCACATCACCCTTAGTTTTCTAGGCATGGTTTCACTCAGTGACTGCAATCTTTTGCTCTTGTAAATACAGAACTCTTGTCCATCACAGAGTAAGAGTGATGGAGAGAAATGAATCTTGCTTTTGTCCCTTTCTGCACCTAAGATAGGATTGTTCAGTGTTAAAGCCCTTATGAGTAGTTCTTAACTGTGGTCCTGTGGAACACTCTCAGATGGCTCAAGCATTGTCAGCATCTGAAAGCCTCTGTCCAGTTATGCCTCCTCCAGCACACAGGTTACATTTGCAGAAATACAAGTTTTAAATGAATGCTGATTATAAGTGCCTCTGGGCACTGAATTCCTTTAACAGACCTCAGTATGTGCAGTGATTGTTGCACTATCCTCTTTTACTGTTTGTCAGATCAGTAGCAGGCTAGTTTCTGTATTACTGGTATGACTGTCTTTCTTAAATATAAATACACACACCAAAATGTTTTTATTTGAATGTCTTCAGTATACAGTAGAACAAGAGGCCTCACCTTCCTCATCAGTTGTTACTCTGAGCACATTGCTGAGCTCCATGTCATGGCATTCCTTGGACTGCCAAGTAAAAAAAAATGGGATTAAGAAGAAGAAACAAACATTAATTTAGCTCTTCCAGGTTTTTTTTCTCTGGTTGCAAAAATTTTCTCAACCTTAGCTGAGAAAATGAACCAATCCTGTTCTCAAGCTGCAGCAAAGACCATGAAATACCTGCTTGTCTCTTCTCTGAGGATGGCTCCTTTCCTGCTGTGTGACATCCCTCAATACACAACCAAAGTGCCCTGGCTGAGCTCGCTGTTTCTGTGGTCCAACCTCATCTTTCAGCTGAGGTCTGTGATCTTCTGAGGCTTGCTGCATGTTCAACAAACATGAAGAGAAATATGTTGCTTCAGAAGAGACCTTGAAAAAAGAGATTAATGTAGGTGCTCTGAATTACCCTCTAAAGAGGACTGCAGATCCCATCTCTCTTTCTCCCAGACCCAAACAGAATTTAGGAAGCTCAGCCTGGGCCTGTCTCTTTTGCATTTAAAATTGGAAAAAGTGTGTTGGGGCCTCAGGAAACAGCTGATCCCCCAAAAAAGTCATTATAATACAGGTTATCAGTAGATAAAACTAATCAACAAAAATAATTTTGGTGGAAGATCAATGTCAAAGTCATACTGACTTCAAAAGGGCCAGTATTTCATCCTATGTGATTTTAAACCAGCCACGAAATGGACAGTATTGTGCTACTGACATTGGAGCTATCATTTTGTCCCTAATTCAGACAGTAAACATTTCACTTGCTAGTTATGAGATGGACAGACTCATACAGAATAACCCTTCAAGGATAAACACCCTTTTTAAATCACTGAAGAATTTGTGTGGGACCTTAATCACTAGTACAGACTGGCAGGTCATTTTTCTGACACTCGCACACAATTTTGAAAATCAGCCAGAACTGACAGGTGCAAAGTTTCTGCACTCCTGTTATACACAATAATTCAGTAGTAAATGGTTATATGTGTTCTAGATATAGATACAGACATAGATTGATATAGATACATCCAGACATCTTTTGACAGTAACTGGTGCCTAGTAATGGAGGAATATAGTACACAATTGTGCTCAAATAAAACAGAAGAGAAAAATAAAAAGTATTTAGATTTTTTTTAAAGTTTAGTGTGTTTACTTTTTGAATCTTCCTATAATACTACATAGTTTAGCACCATTGGAAGATCTACAAATGAAGAAAAATTTTGAAAAGAGTAATGAATATTCCACTGTTTGTGTGAAAAATCCATTCCTCAGAAAACTTAATCTTGAAAATCTTTGCAAGCAAGACACATTTATGAAATTTAGTTAGGAAGCATATAATTATATGTTGGATCACAGTCTAAATCAGCAATATGTAATACAAAGGTCATCCAGGAAAGGGCAGCTGGAAGCAAAGGTCTTCCAGGGAAATTCTCTTGTCCTCCAACCTTCACCTCCTCCTTAAACTTACTCCTGTCCCCTGCAGAGTTATTGAGAGGCCATGAATGACACTTCTCCCCTCACTCTCTATTTAATAAAGTACTGAAATTGTGTGTTATTATTTTATTGACATTTTAACTTTTACATATCATAATCGCATGATCAACATTTTGCATGATTAATGAGAGAAATCAAAAAGATTGGTGAATGTTTGATTTTTTTTAGTACAAGCTACTGACCAGATTCCCTACACATACCTGACCATATTTGTTAAATAACAGAATTCATAATCAGCAAAACAATTCAGCTGCAAAAAATCCCCTACTTATACCAGTATTTCTCACAAACACTGAATTGTTGACTGGATACAAAACAAAGTCTCAAGAAAAACTCTTGTAAAAGCCTAACAAAGGGATCAAGGATGTTGGAAGATGCTTCTCTACTCACTGTAGAGCTCTTGGACACAAGTTTCCTTGCTGAAAATATCATGGTATCAAAAACAGATCCTCGCTGACTTTGGGCATTTCTCTTGGAACAACAATGAACATATTTTTGCACTAATATTCTAAGTTTCCCAGCCATTAAAATGGGTGAAATGAAAATGTTTTATGTTGATATTCAGAGTACTTTTAAAAAGAAAATCAAGTCCATTCATTTCAAGTATTATGTAGAAGTTACTGTTTGATACAGGGTGGATTGTATCAGTCCTTAGTGCCAGAATTTCAACTCTCTGTTTCTAGATATGACACTGAATGCATGTTTATGTTTTAATAAAACATGATTTTTGTTGCACCAATGTCCTTTAGGATGTTCAATATGAATATTAAATCATGAAAACTACTACATTTTTTAATAACTTGGCAAAACACAGAAAATAGAAAAATCTTTCATGTTTGTCATAAACATGTCATTAACTACTTCATTTAACAGATATAAATATTAGTTTCAACTGTGTTAAAAACATTTATCTAAACAGAGGATTTTAATATTTTCTGTTTTAATCTCATGTAATTATTATCCCAGCAACTATTGCATATCCTCTGATAGAGTAAATCTTACTCAAGGTGGACAGGTTATACAAAGTTTTGTCTGTCACTTCCTTTAATATTTGATTCTTTTTTAAACAAAGCATTAAAGACACTTGCATATTTGTGTATGAAGTCCAGAAATGCAGATGTTCAACTGATGTTAAAAGTCTATAATTCAATAAAAGAAGATGAAATATTTTCATTAGATAAGACTTTTTGTCAATAAACATTGGTAACAAAGGAGAAACCAGTTCTTTTTCTAATTCCATATTTTAAGATAAAACTGAAGGATTAAAATAAGAACAATAAGCATGTTATCATCCTATTATTATGAAGTATGTCTCATTTATACTATACTATAATAAACAAATGGCAGGAAAAATAATCCACTTATTTGGAATAAGTGTCATACAATTCTTTGTATAAAAATAAAAAAACATTCAGGATAGAAATCCCTAAATTATTATTATTCTGCTAAATACCTAACAAATATCACTTGAAAAATGTAAGCCATTCACTAAATAAACCAAAACATACAAAGAAAAACAAAGGAGGATAACATTTCATACAATTCTTAATTTTATTTATTTAATCTTGTCTCAGGCACCTATAATATTCAAGTGTTACAAAACTACCACAGTTCAAAGCACTGAAACAAAATTCAAAAAGCTGATATCTAGCCAAAACAGCATCAATCAAACCTCCTATTGAAAGAAATCAATT
Organism: Drymodes brunneopygia; assembly: GCA_013400955.1. Lineage (NCBI taxonomy): Eukaryota > Metazoa > Chordata > Aves > Passeriformes > Petroicidae > Drymodes > Drymodes brunneopygia. The sequence continues at coordinate 214,025 of VZTZ01042077.1, forward strand.
GCTTAGAGGTACAAAGAATAGGAAAAAAGAGAATAGCAGAAATGAATTACACAGGGGAGAGGGCAAAGAGTGGTCAAGAATAAGCCATCCCAAACCACAATGACTTTTACAGTATTGTAGGTGTTCACAGTATTTTAGATACAAAAACCTCTGTAGCTCTACAGCAGCAGATTCCAAGCATAAATACTGGCATATCTGCAAGAACAGTGACAGGAGGGGACAGGATCCCCAAATAAAATTACGTATAAATAACACCCCCCACCCCATACAGTAAATGCTAGCATATTCTGTTTAGTATATTTACCTTTTAAGAATGAGACTATAAGCATGGAATGAGGTCAGAAAAGGATTTTTTTTTAAACATGACACATATAATACATTTACAGATAATCTTCTCACAGACATTTGAGAATTGACCATGAAGCAAATAAGCCTTGCAGCACAACAGAAGAGAATAGCTCACTGTTCTCCAGAAGTTCAAATGAGAGGCAGGTTCTCCATGAGCTGCAGCTTCCAGGTCAAGAAGTTCTGTTCAGAGTCACACTGTGACAAGGTTAAGTTTGGTAAAGGACAGAGACCGATATCATAGTTCTTAACTTTAGCAGTGACCCTAGAACAGATACTAACATCATATTAGGTATCTGAGATCCTTTCCTCTGTCAAAGAGGGATATCCAGAACAGCTAAAATTGGTTAAGTGAGTTACACCAGTGACAAAGGTTAGCTGAAGTGTCATCCCTTCTTTAAGTCGACACGTCTCCCTGGGACTTTGGAAAGACTTTGCCACCTAAGAATCCACAACACAAAAATTATTTTTGAAGGAAAGTTCCTCCATATTTTTTTCCACAGAGAATTTAATGATGTCTTTCCTTCCAATTAAAAGAAAAAGATATCACTGTGTAGCCACAGACATAGCAGACTTCTCAAACCTACTTTTCACAGTGAAGTACTGCAGCTAGTTTGGGTGCATCTATACCAGCAAATAAAAAAGGACCAGGAACCAGCCTCTGGCTTGGTGCCACGAGGCCATCTGACTGACAGATTTTATACTCCTTAGGAATAGTCTCCTATAGAGAGATTTACCCTGCAGTCAGCATAAGAAGGGTATCAGCTAAGAGCTAAGCAGTGTGGACAGCAAGGATTCAGTGCTGAAGTCTGCTCTGCTGTTGTCTTTTATTTAGAGAATTCTCCTCCCACTACTCTGAGGAAGGAGCATTGTTTTCCCTACCTTAGAAATTATGCAAGAAAAAAGCAACATTTGTAAAAAAGGATAACAGAATGTATTACACTGGTTGACAGAAATTGGGAAGAAATATGCTTTTGGGACACAAACTTTTTTACATTTATGCCATAGAAGTTTCAGTCTTGAAAGATAAGTACATATTGGAAGAATTATTCTAGTTTTAACCTGTTTATAAGATACGCCTTACTGTGATGAGGTGAATTTGAGATTTGTTGGGCCAGAAAGAAGAACAAGCTGGCAATATGGCCTTCTAGTCTGGTGACACTGGCTGCTTAGTGATTCCAGGTTCTGTTCCCCAAAAAAATCTGGCATTTTGGAATATAAGCCAATGATTTTTGAATGCAAAATTTGGCAATGTGATTGCAAGCAGAAACAAGAAACACAAGACTCTCCCTCTAAAATAGGTGCCCTAAACATTCACACTCAGTGGAGGTGTTCATAACTGCTACAGTCCTAGTGGCTAGAACCTTCTCCCAGGAGGATGTGATGGAACAGGGACTGCCTGTGTGGATGTTCTAGCCACCAGACATGGGAAAAAAACATAATTATTTTTCAGGGAGAAAGAGAAATATTTCCCTTGTGTTTTTTAGGGAACTTGATAGCGCTGGAATGAAATCAGTTAGAAAAGCCACTGCGTGGAGCCCCAGTGAAGCCTAAATAGAGAAAGGCTCTGTTTCCAAAATGAAAAGGATTATTAGACAAGAACTAGGGCATCTTAGTGTGCCTCCTGCTGTTCTTGGAAAGTGACAAATCAAGGTGCCCAGTAAGCAACAAATATTTCCAAGGATGCTGTTTTGATTTAATTTCCTTCTGAGTCTCAAATTAGGTGCCTAAATCTATTCTTGGGAACAGTACTGCTCTAAAGGTATAGTCACCCAGAGTGAAACCTGTCTATGCATTTGCAGTGGCACACACATATCTGCATTCTACTGTAATCTCTGTTATCAGCTTAGACAAAATCATTGAGCAAATCACATTAATGTTGTCCCCTATCATTACCTAGTTTAGGTGTTATGACTACACATCACCACTCAGAGGACAGAAAAAAGTGAAGATTTGGCAGCCTGGGATGGCATCTTGAATTTAGATGCTAGTCACTGTGACTGAGTAACCTGAATAATGTCTATCTTAAGTCATCATTTACAAAATAGGGAATTGATACTAAGCTCCGCAAAGAGGGGCAAAGAGATGTATGATGATGAGGCAGACAAAAAGAACTAAATTCGTGTCAAATACTATTACACTATAACAATTTCATGAATGGCACCTAAGTGCTGACCATTACCTACCTGCTTCTTGTAGCTTTTTCTTCACCAGTACAGGGGACTATAGTTTCTGATTAATTTCATTTAGCTTTTGATCCTGTTTTGAATCAAGTTTTAGGCTCTGAAACACAAACCTAAAAATTATACCAGGACAAACATCTTTTTACGATGCCATTCCTCTGGCAGATGAAACAGATCAGACACTTTCCTCATCAGTAAAAAATTAAAATTATGCAATAAGAAAGTGTTGTCCATGTTAACAATGAGATATTGAGTTTAGTCATGAGGGTGCCAGGCCAATTTTGTTCAGTGCTAAACAGACAAAGAAATGGGGGAAAGTGTGCAATCTTTGTGTATTCAAGTAAGTTGAACTCTAGACCCTGAATCCCCTAAAGTTTGTTGCCATTTTTACTTTGATTTCCTATATAAATGCACCATCACACAAGCAAAAAATTAAATAGTGAAGACCTTTAAATGACTGCAAAACAATAAAAGAAAAAAACCCACAACAACCATGGAAGTCAAAACTTTGTTTTGTCTCTTTTTTGGAATGGGTCTGAATAACTTCAATGTTAAAATAAGTATTTCCACAATCCTATGCATTTGAAGACTGCTTAGATTACACTAAGACATGGCCACAGTTGTGATAAAAATGGTGCTCTAACCATCCCCAAATTTAATGTACAGAGTATTATCGTGTTCTTGGCAAATTCCTTCATAAGGCTAAGACTGAGGTGGGTACCTATCATAAGGCTCACCAGATCCTTCATACAGATAGTCTGTACTGAGTACTTCCCTTAATATGAATAATAGACCTTATTACTGATTTTGTGGCCTTCTGAGTAATGCAAGTGTGCTATGCAAAGATAGTGCCTTAAATTAATATTTTTATTTTTTTTTCCTAGAGGATTTTTATTTTGATCAGCATAAAACATTATCTTGAATCCAGAAAAGGGCTTGTTACATGATTCTGCATTGTACCACAAAATTATACCACTTCTAAAACAGGGTAATTTTATTTTGCCCTTCTGGTAAACAGCTTTGGGGTTTGCAGAAGAAACAGGCACCTTTGTTTTAACCGTTGGATGTTAGCCTCTGCATGAAGTCATAGTAATTATATCTTTTACTATGCCTCTATTTAAGCACACAATATATATGTATATAAATAAAATGGAATGTAAATTTGGCCTTTAAGTCTTGGCTCTGGCATGTTATTTTGTGTCAGTCCTGTGTAACATGATACAGATCTGCATTCTGGTATCACTAGTTTGGTCAGAACCAGTGTTTGCTTTACCTTTTTACAAAAGCAATAACTCTTACAGCTGTCCAGACAGATACAAATCTCACCTGAAACACTCAGAATGAATCCTAAGATGGTTTGCTGGCACCCAGAGGGGAAACTGTAGTGCTCTTGCTCCTTTCTTCTACCATGGCCTGAACACTGAGAAAAACAGTATTTACAACAGAGTGAGTTTCCAAACTGCCTTAACTTTACAGATGTGTGTTTTTTATACGTTAAATATGGTTTAGAAGATTAAAGTCTTCATTTTAGGCAAAGAAAGGAAATAATGTTTCCTGTCCCATTTGCCAAGCTAAGTGAACAACTGTTCCAGCACAATTAGAATTGTTAATTGATTTGAAAACATAGGGCTTTGAAGGTGGAAAACTGCTGACATTATTTCAATGGGGAAATGCACTCCTGAGAGAGAGCACTGCAGTACAATTTCTCTCCTTGTTTTGTTGAATATACATCTATAAAAACACAGTGAATCATGCAGTAAAAACTGCTGTGCTGATATCATAAATCTCTGATAATAAAAATTTCATTGTTGAAACAATAAAATAGACTTTTATTATAACACAGAGTATCCACCTAAACATTGTCCTTTTAGCTTCTTTGAGTTAAATGTATGCACAGTTTTACAGTCTATAAACAGATCTGGAATAAAAGTTAATAAATGTCAAAATTTGCATTTCAAAAAATTCTTGCTGCATTTTAGGGAAGATCAATCTATGAACCTTTCAACATTATGTCAAATGAAATGCTAATTGTACCTTTAGGAATTTCAGAGACAGTGACAAGAAACTAAATGCTCTGTTCCTTTGCATCAGCAAGTCGAGGATAATTGTATATCTACTCTTGTGAACTTCTAAGAAAAAAAGAGAAATGCTAAGGAAAAAGGATTTTCTATTCTTTAACTCAGGAGGGTAAACTCCTTCAGCCATCCTTCATCAATCTACCTTCAAATAAATTGTGTTAACATGTTGACAATGGACAAATCACACAGCTACATTTATTCATTTTATAATAGGTTTGTCAAATGAACTTCAACTAGAGATTTAAGACTGAGAAACATTTCCATCCAGGAAAAAGTGACTTTTTCTATCCAAGTTTCTAGAACAGTTTTCAGTATAAATTTCTTATTTTGTGAACAACTATCTTTCTCATCCCTCTTCAAATATTAGTAAAGTACTACTTCTTCTAGGGGTAAAAACACTAAATATATAAAGGAGACACGTAAGAGGTTTTTTATATCCTCTCTAGACAAATGCATAATGCATCCCTTGTTTTGTTTAGGAATCAGTCTTAGTGGTTTATCTCTAAGCAGTACAAATTGTGTGCCATAGTGGTAAGTGCAAGAACACACTCGTGCAATAAGGAAAATCAGCTGCAAAGTAGCACCTTACTCAGGTTTGCAATACTTTCCCTGGTATTATCCTACCCTTGCTATATTGAATATATTTTCTACAGCTACACTGAGACTGTTGAAACATTCACTTACTGTGTGAAAATTGAGAGACAGAATAAACTCGGGGAAATCTTTATGCTCCTGTTAACCTCTTCAGTCATCTTTATCCTGCTCAGGCCTGGACTAGGCACCTTCTAACTCTTTAAATGCTTTTACAGCAAATAGTCTGTGGTTTCCAAAACAGAGACCAGTCTCATCCTGCCTTTCTGGCTTATGGTCTATAGGCCCACATTTGTGCATTTTAGGTTGTTCACCGTAAAAACATTCCAAACTATATTTCAGTTAGGAGTTATATAACTCAGATGTACTTCAGAACTAGAATTCATATTGGTGAATATAATTCTATTTGTGTTGCTACGTATCTGAAAAGGAAGCTTCAGATCCTACAGTCAGGTATTTGAGCCAAATCCTGTTTTCACTTAAGTCAAAGACAATTTTGTCTTTGGTGTGGATAGGAATTAGGTGGAGCCCCTTTTATTCATAGGTCCACAAGAATATTTAACGACTGACATATTTTTAATTTACACTAAATAAATATGAAATTATGTGTTCGGAAGGGATATATTTAAGTAATTTCAGACCTGTGTACCTCTCACTGCTACAGCACAAGCTACTCACTGATTCAAATTCCAAATCCATCCATTTTCTTTCAAGAATGCTAAACTCTATGCCATCTCCATGCTATAGAATAGCTAGATAATAAGGAAATGGGGTAGACATGGACCTTTCCAACCTAGTAATTTTTTTTTAATAGCAACTATTTCGAAATGTATGATTCCTCTCTTCAGTAAAACTAATTCCTGACCTGTGTCCTAATAAAATGGCATTCAGCTTCATAGTCACCATATATATATTGGAACAAGAAGCAGTACCCATTAGAAATAAAAGAATGTAAGAAAAATATTTGTTAAAAGTGGCACAATCTGCATAATTTATTACATACTCCATGCAATATACAACTATCCCATGTAGCAAACAGCACTGTACTACAACCTTTTGGGATAAGTGTTTTCAGCATGCCAGTCAAACTTTTTACCATAATTTCAAAACAAATTGAAGACAATACACCAGTGCTCTTTCTTCACTGGTATATCTTTCACAACTATAAAGTTTGCAATAAGGTGGATACTTATATTTTTATTTCCCTTTCACTTCATACCTACATTAAAAAAAAGAACAGATAAGAAACAGAACTTTCTTAACCACAATGTTCATCTCTCTCTTTTTTTTTTTTTTAAGAGTCAAAACTGCAGGCTAATAAAGACCATTTAAAATAAAAGGGACCATTACTCCTCAGTTTTATATGAGCTTACATGCTTTCATTGTGCAAAGTGTGTTATTAATTTAACATGCCAGATTCATAGGTTTCTGCAATATCAGGTTTGATGTATTCATTATCGGCACTCAGTACATTAATTCACGCTGAAGTCCGGTAAATCAAAATTATACCATCTGGCTTCCTGTTCTTAATGATGAATTTGATGTAGGGGTGATTAAGATTGTTAGGCTTTTGAATTTTAATGTAAAAATTAGGGGATTAAAAAGGCATTTAGAAATGACCAATAGTTAGAATAAACTTACTGACAGGATCTAATTTGTGTACTTGCTAGTAAAGCTCCATTTTAATTAGCAGCCACAGTCTTTCAGCACAAGCTCAAAGAGACAGAAGTTTAGTGATTAAGAAGATGAAGCTGTTAAATTGATAAATTGACCTTGAAATACTTGTAACTGTGGGGGATGGCCTAGTAGTTGTATGGTTGGTATGTTGTGCTACTACATGGGGGAAAGAGTTCTGTGACTGACCCTGTAATTCTGCCTTTTTAGATGATTGACCATCTGGGGATGGGACAAATCACAGAGGTGACCCCCTCAATGTCTGAATTCAATTGCTCAATTTGTAAGCAAACAAATTCCATTATTATTCAGCACTTGCTGGCAGATAGCCTGAAATACCACCTCAGTTCTTCAACATCTTACTCACTACCTTTGCCAGAGAGAGGTGCTAAAACAAGGTAGAAAAGATAATGGGGTTGAAACGACATCATAAGGTGAATGATGACCTGTCAGCTTCCATTGAGAGCAGAACAGTCAGGGACAAATTTGGCTCTCACTTGTCAAATGTTCTTGACAGTGTCCAAGCAGTCAAATCTTTGACAAGACAATTCCATTGTACCTGTGGTATTTTACTAACTAAAACAAAGACATTGCATACTGTTGCAGGTAAATTGTTAGAAATCTTTAACAAGACAGATAAAATATGTAAGAGCTATAGCATGCAAGGGGAAGATAGCTCTGCTTAGGGTGTTTGAGCTTGTTAGAGCTGCATGAGATCACATGGAGTCATATTAGGGCCAACAAGCTAAGGCAACTCAAATTCATACACATAGTATAATTGAAATAATAATAATAATAGAAGCTATTGCTCCCACGTTTTGGCAAAGTTCCAGTTATTTGAACCATCTCAGAGAAATGTGATAATATGTTAGCTCTCACCTTCCCATTAAAATTCCTAAAGGTAGTCACTAATACTGGTACACTGTGGCAGGTATAACTTACAAGAGAAAACGAGTACATTTGTGCATATCAACAGTTTGAAGGATTCTTATTCCTTGGCAAGTCAGGGAATATTTTAAGTCTTATATTTTAGAGGAAATCGAATCTTGACTAACCACTGCAATTTATGTCATTTTAAATAAGATATATTTGAATAAGTATATTTTTCATGCCCTAAAAAGACTGATGTCTTCTTTTATAAGCTCATCCTGTGACACACTTGAGTAGGTAGGTATATTGATTTTTTTCTTTTTCTGATGGCAATGAAGTGTAAATGGAAAATATCAGACTTGGCAATCACTTAAACCATGTGAAAATTTCAGAGTGAAGGCTATTAGAGTCACTTTGTGATCTCCCTAGATGACCAAGGAAAAAAACATTTCTACATTTCTTCAGATCCTTTGTGTGACAGCTAAGGAGAATAACATTTTTTCTAATATGCCAGTTTTAGTCTCTAGTTGAGAATAACCTCAGTGCTTTCTTATGTCACTAGCTGAGAGAAGATGAAAGACCCAGCCTTGTGTAAATGGCTTTGTCTAACCATCAGTCTTTAGCTCTGCATGGCAGCTGTACTATTGACATTAGCTTGTGCACTGGGTGAAATTGAAGTGAGTTAAATGTGACCTTGGCTTAGTTGTTGAAGTAGAAATGAACTCTACTGGGAGTGAAAAAAAATAAGACCAGTTTCTCTAACTTCATTTTTTCTTTAATGAGTTTAACAGCACTCTTAGGATTTGATACGTTTTATAAAAAAGCTTTTATTTCCTTTTCTATTATACAGTGAGTAATCACCATTAGTAAGGTTAGCTTGCCCTTTCAGTATAAAATCCTGATTTTAGGTGTTTATATCCCAATTACTATAAAAAGCAGATCTCTCTCAGAAAAAAATCCAGTCTTTTCTCTATGCTGTCTGCTGTACCATTTCACGAAAACCTGTTACCAGTTATTAATTGTAGCTGAACACTAAAAAAACCTGCCAAATGTTCAGTGTTTCTAGTGACTTTGCATTGTCTTTAGGTTAAGTTGAAATTCACTGTAACACTTGCTGGTAAATCATGTGCTCAATATGAGAAACATGCAGATAAGTGAGGATGGTTTGGAGTCAATCCAGGATTTTCATCTTGTTTATATTCTGCATTTCTTCCATGTGTACATGACACATGAGATATCTGAGGATGGGCACAAGAACAACGAACAACTAATTACATTCTCATCCAGATCTTCATCACATTGTGTATAGGGTTTCAGCTGGGGATCACAGAATCATGGAATAATTTGGTTTGGAAGGGACCTTAAAGATCATCTTGTTCCAGCCTCCCGGCCATGGGCAGGGATGCCAGCCACTACATCACATTGCTCTGGGCCCCATCCAATCAGGCCTGGAGCACTTCCAGGGAAAAGACATCCACAAATTTCCTGGGCAACCTGTTTCTGTGCCTCATCACCCTTACCTGAATTTTCTCCCAACATCTAAACGAAATCGCTCTTCTTTTAGCTGAATATTATTCCACCTTGTCTGATCACTCTCTGCTCATGTAGAAAACTAACCTCCTTTTTATAAGCCCCCTTTAAGTGCTGGAATACCACAATCAGGTCTTCCCAGAAGCTTCTCCGTGCTGAACAACCAGAGGTCTCTGAGCCTGTCTTTGTGGAAGAGATGGTCTAGTGCTCTTCTTGACCATCCTCTGTACCCACACTAACAGATCCATGCCTTTCTTGTGCTGGGGACTTCAGAGCTGGATGCAGCACTCCTGGTGGGGTCTCAAGAAGGCAGAGTGGAGGGGGAGAATCACTGCTGAAGGTTGCAAGCACATCTTTTCATCCAGTGTTCCCACAGGGCTACTGTCAATGTACTCATGTCTGGGATTGTCCCAACCCTGGTGCAGCACCTTGCACTTGGACTTGTTGAACCTTGTCAGGTTCTTCAAGTTTGCCCAGGTCCCTTTGGATGGCATCCCTTCTTCCTGTTGTGACAACTGCACCACTCAGCTTCATGTGATTTGCAAACTTGCTGAGGGTGCACTTGATCTTGTTGTCTCAGATATTGATTAAGATTTTAAATAGCAATGATCCCAAGACGGAGCCGAGAAGGACACTATTTGTCACTGGCCTCCTCCTAGACACAGAGCCATTGACCAGATCTCTCTGGGTCATCTAGCCATTTTCTTATCCACAAAGCAGTCCACCCTTCAAAACCATGTCTCTGCAATTTAGAGTTAAGGATGTTGTGTGAGAGTGTGTTAAAGTTCTTACAGAAACCTAAGTAGATGACAACAGTCAATCTTCCCTTGTTGAGCATTGCAGTCACTCTGTCATAGAGGGCTACCAGGTTGACCAGGCATAATCTGCCCTATGTGAAGCCATGTTGGTTGTCTTGGGTCACATCCTTGCCTTGTATGTGCCCTAACACAGCTTCCATTAGGATATGTTCCATGGTCTTGCCAGAAACAGATGTAAGGTGCATTGGTCTGTAGTTTCCTGGATATTCTTTACCCCCTTTTTAAAAATAGGTGTGAAGTTCCTCTTTTTCAAGTCACTGAGGTTTTCACCTGACCACCATGACTTTTCAAATAGGATGGAGAGTGACTTTCAATCACATGAGTCGGTTCCCTCAGGACCCTGGGGTCATCAGGGGCCAGAGCCTTGTGCCTACTGAGTTCCATCAGATGATCTTGAACCTGCTCTTTTCTTAGAGTGGGAGAAACTTGGCTCCCTGATTCCCAGCCTGGAGGTTCAGGGATTTGAGACATGGGAAGCCTGACTGCCTTTGAAGACTGAGATGAATTACTTGCTGAGTGCCTTGGTTTTCTCCATACCTGTTGTTACTAGGGATGTACTGGGATAGGTGCATCAGATACTTGCACCAGTCCACAAGACAATCTCAGTGAAATCAAACAGAAGTCTAAACCTCACATTCACTCTTGGGGTAATAAACTAGACATGTTACATGGAAAAGTATTTCAGAGGAAGTTGCATAGCTTACCAGTGAACTGGAAGATGAGCCATTCTGAGGCTCTGTGACTCCAGAATCATTACAGGAGAAAGGAGGCCAGAAATTTTGAGAGAAAAAAACAGTCCCCCTTCAGGGAGACACATTTCCTGCCTGCTGTTGAGACATCTCAGCTCTGCTGCTCAGACTGAAGGTAGAGTGTTCAGATCTTGGATAACTCAGCCCTGCGTTCAGCAGTCTCAAAACAGCATATTTCTGGATGAAGAACAACTTGTTCTTGGTGGGAGACCTACACCAAAAATACAATGATAACATTTTGGGAAGATTAGTCATGGGGTTGGATGCAGCCATTTATCAAAAGATGATCCATTTCTTCTGGACACTGGGGCAAGCATTTTTTCCTGGAAGGTGAACCTCAATGAAACTTACATTCACAGAATTGAACTGTGATAAACAACGTGAGGTATATGTTTATCAGAATGGTAACTAAAACCAAGTGAAAGCTATTTGGTTTATGTCAGCTTTATTATTTATATATATATATTTTTTTTTTCAGAAGCATGCTAATTTTAATGAAATCTCTCCCAGGAATTTAGTCCTCATCAAAATTTCCTTATTCAATATTTGTAACCCTTCACTTGTGGGTGTTATGCCCAATAAAACACTATTTTCTGGGCCCCATTTCTACACCAGTCAAATAATTCCCACTCAATTACATTTCCAAAGTCCTCTTATGTGGCCCTAGTTTCAGTTTCTTTCAATTTACTGCTTATAAGCAATAGGTCAAAGGTTTACGTGATATATTCCACTAGACCTAGATTTTCTGTATTGCTGTTTGAAAATTGAAAATCTTTCCTTTCATCTTCAGTGTCTTTCTCTTATATTTTTCTGAATTATGTCATAACCATATATCTGTCCTTGGTCTTAGCCTTTCCAACTGCTCTTTATTTTAGTGCCCACCTCATTCATTTTGACTTATTTTCCAGTTTTGTGCAGTCATCAAATTTCAGCCTGTTACTGCACATTCTGTGTTGCAGGTTACTTTTATATAAGGTGAATAAAATCTGTCTTAATAGTGATACTTTGGCCTTATACTTGTCTGATGCTTTCCTCATTCACAACTGTTGGAACTTATAACTACCCTTTATAATATATATGTCAATTCTTAGGACATTAATGTAACATACTGCCAACACCATAGATCACCAGGCCTGCACCAAACTTCTCTTGAGTTCTCTGAAAATAACTCTACTATGAACTCTAGAGATAATTTTTCCATAGCCTTTGTCAGTCTTAATCCATTTGAATTTCTTTAAAACCTTTTTTGCAAAGTAAGCAAAGTATCTCAATTCTGTAGTTGTCATAGTTTCTTTCTGTTGAATTTAATTAAGTTCATAAGACTTCTGGATTAGAGGATTATATCTCAGGAAAATCCTTTGATAAAATCAGGTATGAGTGGAAACTCCAGCGAGGTGGTATTTTCAGAGGGTTAAAAATCATATGCAGGGCCAGATTTATGTTTTTATAAAAAAGCTGTCAAGCAGCAGAAGTAGTGGGCTGGAAATTGCAGCCATTTCAAGCATCCTGTAGGTGTGCAGTGCAGGGCTAAGATATTCTGGACTGTAGAGAAAATGCCTGACAATGTCAGATTCAGCCTTTAAAAAGCACATGGCCAGAAACAGAGCCACAGATAACTCCCTGGAATACCAAAAGCATCTCCAGCATACAGAACAGAAAATATGTGGCTGTGTGTATTAGTGAGCATTTTCTCAGTACCTCCAAATGAGTATACATTTCAATAACTCACTGAAGGACATGGCAAATCACAGCGTCATAGAATGAGCTGAGTTGGAAGGGATCAACAAGGACCATTGAGTCCAACTCCTGGCCCTACATAGGACCACACTCAAGAGTCACACCATGTCCCTGAGAGCATTGTCCAAAGACTTCTTGAATGCTGCCAGACTTAGTGCTGTGACCATGTCCCTGGGGAGCCTGCTCCAGTGTCCAAGCACCCTCTGGGTGAAGAACTTTTTTATAATATCCAACCTAAACCTCCTCTGCCACAACTTTAGGCCATTACCTCAGGTCCTGTCACTGGTAACCAGAGAGAAGAGATCAGTGCCTGCTCCTCCTCTTCCCCTTGTGAGGAAATTGTAGACTACAATGAGGTCTCCCCTCAGTCTCCTCCAGGCTGAACAGACTGAGTAACTTCAGCTGCTCCTCATACACCTTCCCCTCAAGGCCCTTCACCATTCTCATGGCCCTCCTCTGGACACTCTCTAATAACCTAATGTCTTTGTTGTATTTTGGTGACAAGACCTGCACAAAATATTCAAGGTGAGGCTGCCCCAGTGCAGAGCAGAGCAGGACAATCCCCTTCCTTGCCCAGCTGTGATGCTGTGCCTGATGCACCCCAGGACAGGGTTGGCCCTCCTGGCTGCCAGGGTACTGCTGGCTCATGTTCAACTTGCCATTGACCAGGACCCCCAGGTCCCTTTCTGCAACACTTCTCTCCAGTCTCTCATTCCCCAGGCTACCTGTACATCCAGGGTTGCACCATCCCAGGTGTAGGATCCAGCACTTGCCCTTGTTGAACTTCATGGGGTTGGTGATTGCCCAGTCCTCTGATTTGTCAAGGTCTCTCTGCAGGGTCTCCCTGCTTTCAAGGGAGCCAACGGCTCCTACCAGTCTTGCAAATGAACCAATACATGATAGATTAGAATTATTGAACAGACCGAGTTTGAAGGAACCTTGAAACATCATCGGATTCAACATTTAATGGAAAAGGGACCCTAGGTGAGATTATTTTGCATCCTGTCTAATTGCACTTCCAGTAGTGAGGACTTCACTTCCACTGACTGATTCTTCTCACAATAAAAAATTTCTTTCTTGTATCAAGACCAAACCTCCCCAAATAAAATATGAACTTGTTGCCTCTCATCTTCACCATGTGGTTCTTTGTGAAGGAAGTGTGTCCACCTTCTTTGCATCTACCCTTTAAGTGTGAGAATACTGTGAAAAGGTCACCCTGAACCTTCTCTTCACCAAGGAGAAAAGACGCCTTCTGGCTTACCTCATAGGACAGGTTTTCCAGCCCTTTGATCATCTTCGGGGCCTCTTTTTGAGTCAACTTCTTTCTGGAATTGTGTGGATCCAGTCCTGCCATAAAGAGCCATAAAATCACAAACAAGTGGTGATACTTCTTCAGAATGGAAAGAGTAAGGCTTAAAATTCAGTCTTGTTCCTTTTTTCCTTTTTCTCTCAGAGTACATGATCCAATGCTTTCAATGCCATCTTATTGCTAGAATTGTATAGCAAAGTCTCCAGTATTCACACACATTACTAGTGATCACCTGCCATTTTATAGAGCTCATAAATACAGAAAGAGTACCAAGAGTAAGAAACAAAGAACTTTAAAATATTAGTAGATAAACAAGGATTCATATGGTTTTAAGATAGAAATGCACTTCTGAGTAATTCTGAAATTCACACATGTGGCCTTGTACAGCTTTTGAAAATCCGTGTAATTAATTGATGTCTTTACCTTTTAAAGTATTTGATTCACCTTCTATCTTAGAAGTCAAGCTTTCTAGATTTTAGCTAGATCACTTCTTAAATATGTGCTACTTTGCCCTTTTCAATTCCAAAGGGATTATAAATAAACTTGCTAAAGGTTTGCCTATCTCTTTTGGGACTCTTCATCAAATGTGTACCTTCTGGTCCTTTAGTTTTGTCAGTCTTTAAATGTTCTAATTTCTAGGTCACCTCTTCCAGCACGATCTTGAGTTTCTTCAGTATGCTTTCCACCTCTGCTGTTAAATTTATGTCTGTTTCTGGCATCTGTTCCCAATCCTCCTTTGTGAACACTGAGGCTCAGAATTCATTAAAATTTTTAGCAATGCTTACCTAGGTTGTCAATAAATTACTTTCACTGTCTTTTTGAGGCCTTACTGTTTTTTTCTGTGATGTCTTGCCCTTATTAGTCAATTTACCCTAACTTTTTCCTATTTTCTGCTTCCTTTTACAACAATGTAACTCAGAAGTCACTCTGTTGAAAATTATCATAGGAACCTTTTAACATTTGTTTAGTCTTACTCCTCCTTTTTCCTACATATTGTTGCCTATTTTTTGTTCATTTTGACATTTTCCATGTCTCCCAACCTGCTGCAAACAAGTGAATTGCCTTAAGGCAAATCGCTTTTCTAATACTACCTAAAGATGTTATCTTCCAAAGATATAGTAGATTGGATTCTAATATACTCTGTACTTAGTCAATTATTTTAACTAATGTAAATGAAATGCAAAGAACCATAGAAAAAGCTATTGAAGCACTCACATTGCCTGAGTATCAACATTCATCAGACAGAGATCAAGTCCATTGTATCAATGAAGCTGTTCTAGGCTGGTGTCCATTTTCTTCCTCTCAATGTTCGTTGAGATTTTTAAGGGAAAACGCCTACATTAAAAATAATTTCAAAAGTTTGGTGTTTTAAGTGGAAATTTAGAGTCCACTGAAAACTGAACGCAGATATTGCCAGCTAGTAACAGCTGCAAATCAACTTAACTATGGTTATCTATACATGAGTTTTGCATAATGTGAACTAAATATTAAAGATACCAATAATGTTTGTATAATATCAATAAAATCAGTACAGCTTTTTGCATGGATGCTTTTATGCCTGTTTAAAAATGCTGTAGATCAATTAAGATTGTACCAATGCATTTGTATAACTCCTTTAAAAATTTCTAAGGAGCACCTAAAAAGGTCTGGGTATTTGTACCTTTCATTTTGAGGCCATCTATAAATCTAATCGCAGTTGTACACCACAGTCATTAACCTGTTCGAGACCCTGATAAATTCAGAGCTATAGCAATTATTACTACTGATGCTATCTTTGCTAGGCATCTTTGCATACTCACATCTTAGGAAAATCCATGAATCCTCATTTTATTTTCAGAAATTTTCATATTTACCTGCTTTTCTCTCCAAGTATACAGAATTTTTTCCTACCTTCTCCTCCTGCCTGGCATTTCATTGTCTGTTTTGTTATTTGATATTATTGTCACCATGTCCACCCATCTGCTTCTACAGGCTATTTCTTTCCTCTTTTTTGACAGTGCCTGTATAATGTTTCTCACACATCTGGTTTCTCTCCTATATACTGGCTTAAGCCCTCCCTCATGTTTCTGTGTATCCTCTTAGCATCTGGTAGATCACTGCCTACTTGAGGAGCTGCCTATTCAGAAAGCAACTTTCTGCTGCAATGTTGTGAAACTCCAGGTAGGCTGGGGTGAAGCTACAGTAGAAAATAATTATTATGCAGTGACTGATGCAAAAGTTCTGTACATAATGAAAGAGCCTATTGTTATGCATATACTCCTGAGGATAGTTTGAGGGTTTCTGAAGAAACCTTTGGTTTAAATATTGCAGTTAAAATCTCATTCCTAATGTTACATCAGTATAACTTTTTATTTAATAAAAAATGGAGTAAGTTTTGAGAGTACCATTTTTTATAATAATTATCTTGCTTATTTGTTCACAGTACTCCAAGAATGTTTTTATTTACATACTTTTAGAACCCAAATCACCTAGGGCTAGTTAATAAGGACATAAGGTCATGCAGCCTTATCTAGACTAACATATCTGCTATATGTTCTTTATCCCTCAGTATGTTTTCCTCCACAAATTTCTTCTTTCTTTTTCTTGAACTCATAGATGCTCCTTGCTCTTCCCCCATCATTGTCCCTACACAACCATTCAGTTACTCGGTGCTACCAGATATATACAAGTTTTCTTCTTGGTGGAACGCTTGTTTAATAACATACTGGTTCACATTTACTCCTAATACACATTATATTTTTCTATTTATGCTTGGCTTCAAGAGACTTCTTACATCTCACAGGAAAATACTTGCCATGCATAGCACAGAAGTGAACCCTGCACAAAATCAAGTGGAAGAGCTTTGCAGAGCTCCTTTTGGAGGAAGGGAGTGAGACAATCTTTCAGCCATGCTACGGACACTGCCTCCCCTTACTTCATGAACCAATAACTGTACAGGGTTTGCATTTCTATTTGCCTGCAGACACATTGCTTGCCTCATGGCTTTGGTGGCTCAGCTTTCCTTTGAGTCAGCCCCACTTTTTCTTCCTCATTCCTTGCTCCTGGAAAGAACATTGATGTCTGTCGTTGCTCTGTGGTACACAGGTGGAGCTGGGGAAGCACCCTCTGTCAGTCACTGTTTGCCTGACATTAAAATCACTGGCAGCTTAGAAGACTTGTTTGTCTTTGTTAAAATAACTGTTTATCTCTCCTCATAAGTGCTACTTTGGTCCAATAGTGCAGGCGCAGCAGCTCTAAATTCCATCTGTGTGACCATCCTTGGCATGTCTATACACTTCCTATCCTATGCAGAGTGGAGTAAGCACAAAAATGGATTCATTCAGTGTTTGGTTTCCCTTTTGTCGTCACGTACACCATCCAGTTTGGGAGATATAGAGGAGTAGTCTTCAAATTTGTTCCTAATTTTTAAATTTCATCCACTTTTTTCTTCTTTAATAGGATGAACCATCCCTATTCAGGTATCTTTTTGTGTTCTGCCATTAAACCAGTGTTTTGCCCATTACCCTATAATTCTTTTCATTCCATGATGTTACCTAAGTAATTTATCTCTGGTATTGAAACTTGTTTTTTTAAAAATCTAAGTATAGTACATGCATTGAATTTCTCCTATCTGTCATGGCAGTAATGTCTTAAAAAATTCCATAAGTTATTTAAGTGTGACCTGTCTAGACCAAGTCTACATTGATAATCACTGTTTCAAGGAAGAGCCTTTCATTAAAAATCAGAAGGTGGCTTTGAATATTTTAATTTAAGAAATTAGCTACATTCTAATTTCTTAGGCTGCCTATTTTTCCTTTTTAATAAATATTAGTTTTAGAACTCTTTATTTCTATCTCTACGAATCAGAAAACCTTTGGGAGATTTCACTGGAAAGAAAAAGTGATTTCACTGAGATAATAGTGACAAATTTAGTTGGACAGAGCATATAAAAATATTTCACTAGTGTTATGTAAATAGCAAATGCTGTTGGAAATAATTTGATGCAAACCAAGCAAGATTCCTCTTATCCAGGTCACTATTCCTGCTTGAATTAATGCCTCTATATCAGGAAAAATATGAAGTAACACCAGGATTTTTCTTGCTCCTCCATACTTTTAAGCCATTCCCCATGGAAAGAAGTTACAGGAAATATATTGTATTAGCAGTACCTATATTTGTCAAAATGGAAATGCTTTGCCCATAGGTAGGGTCTTACAGTATGCTCTGAAACTGGCAAATTCTGTTTGTCCAATTTTGATGAATTAATACCTTCACTGTATCTTGACTGCTTATGTGCTTTATCTAGGTTTTTGGAGGCTGTGGAGTTCCACAGAGGCCTCACTGTTCTGGCTGGTAATGACAAAAATGTGCAGTCCACTGATGTGGCACACACTTGATCTGTTGTGGATGCTTAAAAACATCTCAGCTATATTTATTCTGTTACTACTCACTTAGAACCAGCTGAATGCTGTTGGAGGCAATGGTGTTACATGGGAGCAAGTCTGACACATGTGAAAGGAATCGGACCCATCATCAGCTGTTCTGCTGAATATTCTATTGAACTGTTGCAAATGACAGCCAGAGCTGAACTGAAGACAACCACATTTTATGGAATAATATTGTGCTTCTGAACGGGGCATGCTCCTTATGCCCAAATGCCAGAACTGTTACTGAGAAAGGTTTCTTGATGTGGAAGGAAAGATGAGGTGGTTGGAGGGAACAAGGAGAACAATATAACACAATTGTAAGGACAGATAGAGGAGCATGCTGAGGTAAAATTGGAGCCAAAAGGTGTCACGATGAAGAGTAGAAAAACAAAAATAATTTGCATTTTGTGCAGCACCTTTTAGTCAAGAATATCAACATACTTTGCAGCTTAGCTTAATTCTGTCTGTTGCTATAATTAAGTACTAGTAACTCATCCCATGAGTGGCATGTGGAAAACAGTAAGTGGCTTCCCTAAAGAGCAAGTCCAAAAGAAAGTTGAATGCCCTATTCTGACTCTTTCTGACTTAGCCAATAAGATATGCTCCTCTGAAGGACATGGAAACATAAAGTAATAAAAAAAGAAGAAACAAAATGATGCAATGAGTCTGGAATACAGCTTTCACCATCAACTTTCATGAAAGCCTGTGTTTGTTCTGTCGCTGTTTCTCTCACAGCACAACTGTAACTCCCAGAACTACTGGGATTTGACTTCTAAGATTTACTTTGATATTTCACTCTGGAATGTGGTGAGTAGAGGAACAGACAAGGAAGATAATTACTTCTAATTTGCAATCTTGCTTTTCTAGTACAGTGACTATTCATGAGCAAGTCATTTAATGTTAACAGTCAGGTCCCTGAATTCCAACCTAAAATAATGGTTATCAACATGACTATGGCAGGATATGTGCATCATATAGACCTCCAGAAAAGTATTTATGTTCACCAGGAATCTCATTTGTGTTCAGTGGAAATCCAGAGACAGAAGTTACTTCAGAAAAGCAGTGTAATTGCCTTTTCTTTCAAGGGATTAAGGACAATACACTTTTCTTTCTGGATACAACCGGTAGCAGGTACGATTTCACCTTACAGTAGAGTGGCTACAGGATTCACCAGGGAGGCAAAAGTCTTAAATCACTTACTCCTTCAGTTTGAGGAGGTTCAGGATAATGATACCAGGACTGTTATTTTGCCTTGTAAGCACAACTGGCAATCAGTTTCAAAGAAATCAAGAAAAATACATTCTTCTCAACTTCTCCCTAAAGGATTTCTTTCTTAGTGAGGGAACTGTCACACAAACAATTAGTCTGTTGGCCTAAGTAGTAGATTGAGGCCTGACTGGACAAGGAAAAGAACAGGAAGCTGGAGGAGTGACAAAATGTCCTGAGGTAGATCTGCTACTTATGGAAACATTTATTTTATCATCAGCCAAAACACCTCAGGAGTCCTCCTCCTTCCTCTCCACCTAATTCTTTTCCCTGTCCCATGACTCCTTCAAGAGTTTTTTGCTTCCACAGTTGAATGAAATGCTGAGTCTGCTGGCTTTGTTTGAGGGGAAAGAAATTCTGATGGGGACTGCGAACAGGCATCCATGAATGCGTGTAGGCGTATGAGCTTGTTAAACAAAAACAAAAGCGTAACTTGATTAACATTTAACAAGCTCAGTTCAAAGTTGTATCACCCACTTTTCCCAGAAAGAGCCCTAACCAGGAGGTCTGAGACTGCTGTGGGTGGGAATGTTCTCTGCCTTCCAGTTCTCTGCTTTTCTTTGGTGTTGTAAATAGTTCAGTAACTGAAATAGAGAGATGTACATAAAAAAACCCAAACAAAATATGTTTGTGAATGTTGTCATTGATGGCAGCGTGCCATTTATACATTAAGTAACTCATGATTATGAATGTCTGCAGTGTCAGTGTCAGAGTAATGATCTAATCAATGCACTTCCTTAAAATATGTGCGTATGGAGGATTCTTTGATTTCTTGTGAACCAAACAGCCTCAAGCCATTGCTGCTCTTGGGTATAAGTTGTTCATAATTTTGTTCTAAGCTAATATAATTTTTCATGTTGCCAGGGAAGTCCTGATCCATGGATTACGTGTATTTTGGACTCATATATGCTTCCTGGTATCTTCTTCTGACTCTGTGCACAAAAAAGCATTCACTGAAAGGTATGAAATCTACCTTAGATCCGCAGTTATGTCAGCAGGTGAGTGCTATATTGCAGGTAAGACTGCCAAATGTATTTTTTGGTTTTGTGTGGATGGAGTACTTTGGCCCATCCAGAACTCTGATTCAAAAATTGCTGGTAAAGGTATTGGAGAATAACACTTAAAAGAACAAGAAAATCAGAAAATGTCAGTATCAGCATCTGGATTCTTTTACACACAGTTCAAGGCATTTATCTATTTAATATGAGATGCCTCAAACTGGACATACATCTATCTATAAGGCTTTTTATAGGAAAAACCAGTAGAATCTGTAGGAGAGAGAATAAAATGATATCTTGAAAAGCATGCTGCCATAACAACAAAGAACAGAAAACAACACTTCTGCAGTGATGTACAGATAAAAGAAGGGCAATGGAGTGTCAACGTGAACTGCTAAATTTTCCTACCAAAAATAAAAGCAAATGGCAAAAATCTGAACTCATTTGCATAAAAGTAAATAAATTGACTTTAGTTGGTGGAATTGTTCTGAATGCAACAGAGATTTAAATCTAACTTAATGATTTCTTCCTATGATCAGACCTAATTTAACTAGGAACTACATAGGAATTTAATGTGATCAAAAATTACACAGTGCAGTAAACTTTAGTAATGAAAGAGTGAGCAAAGTGACTAACATTCCTCTCTCTGCTGCTCTGGCTTTGATGAGTATTATAGAAACAACAATCTCGAGCCTTAGTTCCAGTGAGGATAGTGTGTATGAAATCTGACTTGCCACATCTTACAGAAAATTTTCTGCATGGTGACCTTTTGCCAAAACAAATTGCATGAAGTTGCTAGCGTTTGCAGGTAGTTGGCAGTTTGCTGTCCAAAGCAAATATAAGAAACTCAATGTGCAGTGACAGTTATGAAAACTGTTGTGTCTAAACAAACTAATCAGAACACAGTTCCCGAGACACAGTGCTTTATAAATTATTTGTTTAAGGAGTGAGCTTATGGAAAGAAGCATTGCCTAACTCAGTCATAAAAAAGTAAGAATCTGTGCATACAACTACATACTTCTCCTAAATACATCTTGAAAAAAATCATACAGTCATATAAATAAATACACATGCATACAGTAATGCCTCATGCAACATTGTTTTTTCTTGTGGAGATGACACCATGGACAAAATCATGTCCCTGACTCAGACAAAGTAACATTTCACATTAACAAGGACAAGATTTTTTTGAAATTTTTGATGGGTTTTAGTGCTTTTGGGTAGAACTAGGATTTTAATTAAAAAGAATGATGTATTGTACTGGCAGAAGTCCCAGTACGACCTAAGTGACTTATAGACCATTTACCAGTATAACAAGTGAAGATCTCCCCAATATCCCATTTATTTTCAGCAAAAAGCTTACAATGGGTTCTCAATATTTTACTTTTCCCAAAAGTCCATCCTTAATCTTTCATAGAGAAGCAACAAGGTATAGCAATTGGATATAAATCAGTATTTCCCACTATATTCCCAACTTCAAATGCAGGAGTTCAGTCTTAGTGTGTCATGCAGACTCCATCTACAATTTTAAGCTTCTTTCAGCTTGTGGATCTCACAGATTTTCCAAAAGCAGTATGAATCCTCCTGTCAGTATTTCTGCTGGCAGTAGTCTTGGGGTTTTTATTTGCCTTTCCCAGATCAAAAGTTGAGAGCTACCTATCTCTTCACTAGTCTGTGAAGAGTTACTTCTACACACCACTAGAAGGTAATTCATCCAACCTGTTTTAGACACCCATAGTAGGCTGAGATGAATCACTCTCCAAAGACACCTATCATTTTCCCTGTAACTGTAGATGAGGTTATTAATAAACGTATGTGGAGAAAAATCCCACCAGGAGCATCAAAACCGTAAAAATAAGCCAGATGATTTTTTTTAAGTACTCAGTGTTTTAAGTTGCTAAATTTACACATTAAGTGGTCTTATCTGACATTATTCATTGTTTATTCTGGTTTACATTAGAGTAATATGTGATCATAACCACAAAAGCAGGTATGTCTTATAGTAAGAGACTCAGATAACAGCACCATCCCAACAGACCTTACCTCTAGAAAAATGATATGTGATCTCATTTCAAACATTTAAAATAAAAAATCAGAATACTGTTGTAGAGAGCCACAACAAAGATTTAACATTATTTTGAATACTTTGAACTGAGGCACACCCATATATCAGTCCTATGTAATTCAGGAACACCAGTCTGTTTGAGAAGAACCAGCAGTGGGGACGTCAGGCAATCTGCAACACTTGTCAAACAATCCCTCCTGGCTCTTTCTCTTCAGAAATACAGATGCATCTCCCATTGTTCATTCCAGGGTTTGAATTTTCTGTGGTGGAAAAAGGTCAGGAGTTTTGAGGATTCCTATCCCACTGGGAAGGCTGTCAAACTATCCAGAAAAAATTTTCAAATAAAATTTAGGAATAGATCAACCAACTGAGAAACCAGGGAACAAGGGACTGTGGTTTTACAAATATTTCTAAAATCCCTTTTGTTAGATTTCAACACAGGAAGTGAGAGCTTGCAGGGGGAATCATCATTTTGCATTTTGGAAAAAATGAGAAAGACATTCTGCTTTATAATAGGGACACTTACAGATACATATACAGGACACTTCTTGCCAGAAAAGGGGCTTGTCGAGTAGCTCTAGAATGTTCACATTCAGACACTAAAGTAACTTCTTTCTTTGAAATCAAAGCTGTTCCTTTCATTTTTCCCCACATTTTTCTACTGTACTTCTAACAGAGCATCTTACTAAGCAGATGATTCATACTACACAAAGCCCAAGGATATCCAGGGCTTATATAATGCAAGAGAAATAATAGAGCTAAATCTAATGGAGAACTGAGGTATGCAATGCTAGATTTTATCTATCTATCTTGTAGTGTCATCAAAATGAATTTTCAAGCTTTCAATATTTAAGGGAAAAAAAACCCAACAACCCAACAAAAAACAACTCTGTAGGGAGAAATCAGTTTGAATAGTTTTTGTTTCTGTGAAACAGAAAAGAACCCAGATATCCATATGACTCCAAAGTGTCACTTAAAGATTGGTGAAAAAAACCCCTTCTGATTCCCTAATGTCAGAGAAAAGCTGTTTCCATTGCTTTTTTGTGGGTAAAAGGGTGGCACTCAGTAACGAGTTAGGTTGATCACAGCTGGTTATTTCTTATATCAGAAGTTATTTTATTTATCCATTGTCAATTTTTCTGATTTGAAGAAAATTATTTGACTTCAGAGGAGCACTACAAACTTCTTGAACTCCACATTCTTTTTGGGGTGTGTGTGTGTGTCTCTTATTTATTTATGTTTAGCACTAGCAGTTTCCACTAATCAGCTGCAGAATGCAAACAGAATTCCAGCTGGCCTTGGCAAGTGACTCTGCTGGGAAGTAACCCCAGACAGCTTCACTGTGGCAATTAAGCACTCATTCATTAGTAGTGTGAAAATATAAAGACTGCTGGAGGAAAACAGACATATATCACATCCAAACTTTTGAAGGAAAAATATTTGTGTTAATTTCACAGACTCCATTGCCCCAAATCAATTTATTTCAACCCCGCAAGAAGGTGGCTTGAACTGCAAACAGTGGTTTGTGAAATCTATTTTCTTTCGTCCTAATGAAAAATTTCGCCATGTAACCCTCAGGAACAAATCAGGCCCACACTTCTGATCTATACAGTCTTTTTCATAATTTCCATGAACATTTTATAACAGAAATTAATCCAATATCATAGAAACACTGGACCAGCTGCTGCTGCAAATTGCTCATGCTGTGATTCAGAATTAAGCTACAACTTGAAGAAATTTGCAATTTTTGGTGGCACTTGTGTGTAAAGCTCTAAGGTTAACCCTCTGAGCCCATGTAGGAAAAATCATTTCCAGAGGAATGAGGCATAAGGTATAACTGAGGTCCTGGAGTGAATCAGTGTCACTGAGTGCAATTTTGCTGTCAGCCATCGTTCAATTGAGTGTCTGACCGTATTCTTAAGAAGAGCGTCATGGTAACCAAATGGGTTGCATTTGTAATCACTTTTATGCTTTGACTTAGGAGATGATTAATCTTGTAGACTTTAAAGAGAAGTTAAATGCAATACTGCCAAATGTTCAACCACTGGAGACATTCATGGATTCAGGTGTTTTCTGGCAGGGAACTTATATCTATTCTAAGGGAAGGCAGCAAAGGGAATCCTACCAAAATTGAAATATTTTCCATTGCATCCATTACTGATAGAAAATAGTGGAAGGGCAACAACTAAGAACTTATTACGACACTTTTTTTTCTGAAAGCCATCTTGCAGTGGTCTGAAATACCTTAAAGTAAGTTGTGGTTACACGACTTGGGATATAGAGCCAACAGCCCATTAGCCAGATGAAAATTGCTGCAATGTGACAGATGTTTGACTCCATTTCTGCCTGGAGGCTGGTGTAAACCAGTAACATTAGTTCTTTGCCAGCTGGATAATATTCCTACACTAGATATTACTTCTCGCTCAGGTAATTCAGGGACTGTCCATTCTTTGTTTGAAATGAAGGAAAAGAATCAGCCCAGGCAAGAGGTAATTAATCTTATTAAAACCTACCAAAACACAACAACTGGAACTCATTACACTAAAACAAGATTGAGCTTCTGGTCTGAGTTTAATTCCTTGAAGATAAATGTCCAGAAGCAAGAACTTTTATCCCTGTGGCACATTTATTAAAGCTCTTAAAAGAGAATCAACAATTGAGAATCAGCAAAAAGTCCAAATAAGTAATTTGAACCATGCAGAAGTATTCTAGGTCACAACTAATGAATCTGACAAGGTAAGGTGCAGACAATTGTGATAAAGTGTATTTGTTCTATATTAAACAAACAGTTCACTCAGTAACAATTATTTGGGAATATTTCTTGAGTCAAATATACTTTACTTGAAATAGCAAAATAAAACTAATAATATACCATTGTTTTTATTTATACATATCAATTTTCTGAGCAAACTTTTATATTAGTGTCTTGCATCTCAGTCTTTTGGTGGTCAATTACCTTTAGTAGTTACATTAAAAAGTAAAATTATTATTTTTCATTATAGCCACCCACTTCTCTATATAAAATCAGTAACTACTACTATTTATGATAGTTGTCAAACTCTGCCTTTAGTATCTAGCTAGTACCTTATTTATATCACAAACACATTCCAGCAACTCAGTTAAAACAGAATGTTGGAAACTTTTTTTTTACTGAATTCTGCTGTAACAAACCAACACAAAAAAACCTCCCCTCCCTTCCTCAGAAGCCATATAGATTATGTGCTTTGTCAGCCTGATTCTAGGTGATATGGCTCTCAAGTTAACAAAAAAAAATTAACTAGCTTATGCACTCAAAATAGCTTTTGTTCACTGGTACAGAACCACAGCCATTTTCAGACTACCAGGAACATGTGCAACTACATAAGCCATACAATTATAAAGATGTTCTTAGGAAAGTAATATTTGAAGAGTAACAAAACTCATAGTTTATTCGACCTGCATATAAAACCATTGAAGTATAATACATTTATCACATTAAAAATGCATCATTAAAATTTAAAAGCAGGTGCAGTTACTCAATAAGCTAATGGTATAGTCTGAAGACTCCACTCAAGATTGTATAGTTGAATTCCCATTGGGATAAAACAGAGAGAGAAAAACAGAGGGAAGGAATTGTAGTGACCTTGCACCAAGGTGTTAGTGCCTGATCCTATGCTTCTGGTAGACTGTGGTTGAGCTCCACTCTGAGGATCTTTAAAGCACTGCATTTTCTGTGCTGTGTATGGATGCATGCTACAAGTGAGCATGAAAAAAAGCAACAGCCAAATTCTACAGAGAGGTACCTGTGTATGACTCTGCATGACAGTAAGCTAAAGGCAGTCTGATGAAGGAAAGGAATTACTATGAATCAACAGGAAAATAATAAAAATTGGAGCAAGTGACAATTTCTCCTATAATTTTGAAGAACACATACATTCATAAAATGAACTTGTATGATTCTGGAGAAGGTGAATAAGTGAGGGGATTTCCAATTTACGCAGTACAGAAATTAGTGGCCTTCTCAAAGAAGCATCTGTTTTTTCAAGAAATTCTGTCTTTTTTTAAGAGCTCCAAGACAAATTTATTTCATTTAACTAAAAGTTTAAATTATATTCTAATTTAGTAAAACAACCATTTGTTTGGCTTCACAGATATAAGACTCTTGTCAGTTGGAACACATTACAACTCTCTTTGACTGTGTCTGCTTAGCCAGGGGTTTGCACTGTGTGAGCGTGTATATAGATCACAGCTAGTTTGCCGGGAGCTTTACATCTCCACTGTTTGAAGTTTAGGATATTGTTCTTTGCGCTGAACTTAATCTGAAAAGAAATTTGTCTTATTCAAATCTCTCTACGGTGCAAATGGACCAAAGTACAGTAAGTGGGGAAATTGGGGAATTCACCTCCAAACTGTAGTAGCATGAGGACCACGCAGTTGACTTCAGCAGGAGCCACTTTTGGGTGAGTTCCCATTGCAGGCAAAACTCAAGTTGATTGATTTAGATGATTGCAAAATATTTGTTGCCTTGAACTTTGGGAGTATGGGGGAGTTTCTCTGTTTATGTCATATTTTTGAAGGCAAGAAAAGTAGATCTGGGCTGGAGGGACAGAAGTGACACAAATTGATAGTGGTAGGCAGGCAGCCTACCTCTATCAGTACCAGGCAGCCGCAGGAAAAGAGATAGTGCTGAAAGACTGTGGTCTTAAAAACTGCATTTCAGTTCAGGCTGTGCTCAAAGTACTGGCATTTAAATACCCATGTGTTTTTGAGGTCTGTTTTATTTAGGATAGAACTGCAAGGATGTTGGCACGTAGTGCCAGGTAACATTCATGGGTTTATTCACAGATTACGTTTATAAATAATCACAGAATCATTTAGATTGAAAAAGACCTGTAAGATCATCAAATCCAACCAGCAACACAACCCTGACAAGTCCACTTCTAAACCATGTCTGTAACAAGTCCACCACTAAACCATACTTGTAAGTGCTACATCTACGTGTTTTTAAATGCCTCTGGGGATGATGACCACTATTTCCCTGGACTGCCTTTTCTAGTGCTTGACTGCCCTTTCCATGAAGAAATTTCTCCTAATACTTAATCTAAACCTCTTCTGGCAGCTTGAGGCCATTTCCCCTTATTACTTGGGAGAAGAGACTGATAAACTTGCTGCAGCTTCCAGTGGTTGTAGAAAGTGGTAAGAACTCCAATTCCCACGGCTGATGTTTAGCCAGCTGTCAACCAGCACCTGCAGGTCCTTTTCCTGGCAACTTCCCAACCGCTCATCTCCCAGCCTGTAGCACTGCATGGGGTTGTTGTGACTAAAGGTCAGGACCTGGCACTTGGCCTTGTTGCACCTCATACAACTGGCCTTGGCTCGTTGATCCAGCCTATCCAGATCCCTCTGCAGAACATTCTTTCCCTTCACAGATCAACACTTCCACCCAACTTGATGTTATCTGCATACTGACTGGAGATGCACTCCATCCCCTTTTCCAGATCATTGATAAAAGTATTTACCCCCATACTGAGTCCTGGCAAACCCCATTTATGACCAGCCACCAGCTGGATTTACTTCCATTCACCACAACTCCCTGGTCCTGGTCATTCAGCCAGTTTTTTACCCAGAAAAGCATATACCTATCCAAGTTGTGAGTGCCCAGGTCCTCCAGAAGAATGGTCTGGGAAAAGGTGCCAAAGTCTTTAGTAAAGTGTAGGTAGACAACACCCTACAGCTTTTCCCTCACCCATTAAGCAGTTCACCTTGTCATAGAAGGAGAGCAGGTCAATCAAACAGGACCTGCCTTTCATGAACACATTGGGCTGGACCCAATCTCCTGGTTGTGCTGTACATACTGTGTGATGGCACACAATATGAGCTGCTCCATGACCTTCTGCAGCACTAAGGTCAAACTGGTCTGTCATTCCCTGCATCCCTTAAGGCCCTTCTTGGAAATGTACATCGCTTTTGCTAACTTCCAGTAAACTGGGACCTCCCCAGTTAGGCTGAACTTCTGGTAAATGATTGAAAGTGACTTGGTTAGCATTTAACACTAGTTCCCGTATTACCCTTGGGTAGATCTCCTCTGGCCTCTTAGACTTGTGTGTGTCCGTGCTGTAGCAGGTTGCTTGTAGGAGTTGCTCTTTCTGTAAAGAAGCTTCCTGCAGCTCCTAGCTCCTCCCCCTGGTGGGCAAATCCATTCCCAAAGAAGCCCACCCCTGATCCCGTTACTATGGTTTAGCCCTGTTCTATATCTCCCCACCCCTATGTTCTGTTATTAGTTACTCTATGTGTCAGTCATAAGTTCCACTCCTCCCTCGTTCCAGAAAGTTCATTGTAGTACAGTTACTGATTGATTATGTATCCTTGTTCCCTCCTCCCTCTCCTGCTCAATGGTTGAGCTAGCCTGGTTCCGCCCCAACTCCTCCCCTTACCCTATCCCTGATTGGTTAACCGTCTTTGTAGACAATCTCCTGCATAGCCCTTGTTCGGGGCTCTCGTGAGATGGACCTGACCGATTAAACTCGTGTTACTGCCGCTCTGAGAGTCTCTCCTTTTTCCTCCAGTCGTTGGGATTCAGGGAAACCAACAAGAACCCTAAAACCCTTCTCTCTGGACTCGTGGATCTCTCAGAGAGGCCGCTCTCCCCCCGCGGCTGACTACGGGCTTGGCCCTGGGGACAGAGAGATACCACGACCACCGGCAGCCTATCCCGAGGTTGCCCGAAATCCCGACACCAACGAACTGATATTAAATATTCCATTATTTAATAGTTGCTGACCATTTTTCCTTGGATTTTGTGAACTTCATTCTGCTCCCCATCCTTGTCTTCCAGCTCAGTGGGCTGGGAACCCCCAAGAACAACTGGTCTGACAAATAGTAAAGACTGAGGCAAAGAAGATGCTAAATGCCTCAGCCTTTTCCTCACCCTTTGTCACTATGTCTCCTCCTTCATCCAATAAAGGATGGAGAGTCTCTTCAGCCCTCCTTTTGTTGCTCACTTCTCCATAGAAACATTTTTAAATGTCAGTAACCAGATTAAGTTCCAGCTGGGCTTTGGACCTTCTAATTTTCTCCCTGCTTAATTTCACAACTTCCTTGTAGTCCCCCTGAGTGATCGGCCCCTTCTTCCAAAGTTCATAAACGCTCTTTTTTTTCCTGAGTTCCAGACAAAGCTCTCTGTTCAGCCAGGTCAGTGTTCTTCCTTGCTGGCTGATCTTTCAGCACATAGGGATGGCCTGCTCCTGTGCTTTTAAGATTTCCTTCTTGAAGAATGTCCAGCTTTCCTGGACTGCTTTGTTTTTCAGGACTGCCTCCCATGGGACTCTGTCAACCAGACTCCTAAACAGACCAAAGACTACTCTCTGTAAGTGGTAGTTCTGCTGACCCCCCTGCTCACATCGATCCTTCTCTGTTTGCAAACATCAGATCCAGACAGGTGCCTTTCCAAGCTGGCTTAGTCACCAGCTGTTTCAGGAAGTTATCTTCCACACACTTCAGGAACCTCCTAATGAAGTGGGCAGCTCTAAAAAGAATTGAGAAATATGTTTATTTTTTGTTCAGTTTTTTAGTTGGCATCTGATAAAAATAAAGAAAAATAAATGCTTCTGTTGACAAAAAGGAAGCAAAGAGGAAAGAGGTAAAAATAAAGAAATTGAAAATATTGCTTCAATCCTTCTGCAGATTATTGGGCATTTTGTCAGTGATCAATAAAATTTTATGACCCCCCCATATTGGCTCAAAAAGCTTTGCAATGTCTGTAAGGCATTATGAAACGTGAAAGTTTTATGAAGGAAAGAAAAATAACAGCTTCCAGACACACTTAAATACTGGGGCATTGCAGAAGTCAGAAACCTCCATGGGAAACGTGCAAGGAGCTTTTGACAAAAAACAGTGCAGAACTGTGGGACCGTTCACTGGGTGATGGAAAAATATGTGCCTCTCTTCTGCCTCTTCTGAAACAACTGTCTTCTGTGAGAGATGAAGGATTTTTTGGGTCCTGTTTCTTCAAGAATGTCTAAACAGGAATGTGCAGAAGTAGCAAATTAAGCACAGATATGCATTATTCATGTATATGTATGTATGCATTACGGATATTGTCTCCTTCACTGAGCAAAGCTTTGTCTTGGAATTGATATGGATATACACTTTCTGAATGTAGGCCACTCAGCATCAGGTTATGCTGCTTACAGCACCATCTCACTGTGTGAAGAGACAAAAACGAGGCAAGGTGTCACAGACTCAAATCGTACTGCTGAAAAGCAGTGTGATAAACATTGCTTAACTGAAACATAACCTGAAGGCCTGCAAAGAAAAACATTTTTGAGGTGCAAATTCCTTAAACATAGTTGGCACACGTGCCCCAAACATGAAAATATCTGAGGTATACACACCTGAGGTGTACATAGCCTTACGGCACATTGACGCATATGCTCTTTTTCCATATAAAAGTATTATGCAAGCAACAAACTAAATGATGCAATACATTTGAATATCTTGATAAACTTAAACTTTTAAAAGAATACAGTTAACCTATCTAGAAGCAGATGAACTCCCAGTATAATTAGAAGTTCAGAAAGACCACTATGATTCAATATGTTACACATTTCTTGAATTTCACTGGCAAAGTATACCGCAAATTGCCCAAGAACTCAATATCTGTTTCGAAGTTGAAACTGTCATTCATTTTCTGCTGATCAAACAAGGAAACTTAGTTTGGTATGCTCTTAGGTTTTCTATCAACATAAATGAAATAGTTACTTTTTCAGTATTTGTTGTTCATTATTCACTAAGGAAAATTATCTGTTTTATAATTTATCATTGATGTTCTATTTAGGTACTGTGAGTAGTTGTCATAGTTTGTTTTTCATCTTTCAAAAATTAAAGATGAAAGAGTTCTTTTGTTGTTATCCACAAATGAAAGAAATGAAAACTTGTTCTTCAGGTTCTAAATCTATATGTTTACACCGACAATATATTTCTCTCAAGAGAAGTCACCTTCATTGTAAACTTTGTCCAGTTCCTGGTTTATTGGGTAATATATTAAATAGTATATTTAGGGGAACACTACATAACTTACTGTTTCATCCAGAAAATTTTCATTATTATTTGCATTGTTATGTTATTAATACATTTTCAATAATGTTGTATAGTCAACAGTTTTAAAATATTTTCATTAATGCTTCTCCAAAGTAGAAACAAAGATTTATAGACAGATACCTTTATTCCCAACTCAGGTTTTTTTAATTGCTACTCCTCTTGACTTTTGAGTCTTGTCCTTACCACAGTTACTTGTGAAAAGAAAACCCACCAGGTGTTCAAATTCGTAAACACAGATAAATTTTGCAGCGAGCACAGAAAAAGCTGATGAATATTCTTACCACAAGCTCATGTCCATATGTTTAGGCACTCTCCAACTACAGTACTTTATGTATAGGAAGCTCAAGTTTGAGAATAGTCTCTTCTATGGATGACATTGCAGTGCCTATTCAGGGGCATAAGCATACAGAGCCAGGGAAATCTTCAGTGTCTTAATTTATAGATTATCTGCACCAAGCTGGCAGACACGATGCAGAAAGTGCAGAAGACCATATCCTTTCTGACCAGTAGCCAAAGGAAGGGATACCCTGAGGAACTGAAAAGGCACCATCTGTAGCTGTCATTAGGGAATAAAACCTTTCCTCTCATATTCAAAACAGATCATATAGAGTACTTTGTCTACAAATTGCACT
Source organism: Drymodes brunneopygia (assembly GCA_013400955.1). Taxonomy (NCBI): domain Eukaryota; kingdom Metazoa; phylum Chordata; class Aves; order Passeriformes; family Petroicidae; genus Drymodes; species Drymodes brunneopygia. The sequence goes on from VZTZ01042077.1 coordinate 246,354, forward strand.
TCAACTTCCTAAAACTGTGCTGAAGAACAGTTTTGGGAAGATGTGCAAAGTTTTCAGGTGCTTAAAAAACCCCCACACATACCTGAGTTCAGAATAAAGATGCCAAGATCAGCTGTGATTATATCTTCCAGTGAGCTCCTTTAAATGCATGCAAGTTCAAATAAATTGCATCATGCCTGTCTTTTGTGCGGACACTATGATCGCTGAATCCCGAGGGTAAGGTCAGCCGTGTCCACCATGATCATGCTTGCTACAGCACAACTGCCTGATAAGCTGTAGTGTAGCAGGGGAATGCTCAGACAGGAGAGCCTGAGTGCATCCATGTCTGAATTCCTGTATGAAAAATTACTGTGATTCCATGAAATAAGAAGCCAGCCCACGTACTTGTGTGGCTCCCTGATGTCTCAAATGGCTTTTTTCATTGATGAGGTGTGAGACTGGGCAGTGATTGACAAGCACTTGGAGCAACAAATGGTAATTTGAGAATAGCATTGAGAGAATGATTTAAAAGTGTTTGACAATATATTCAAGTATGGTTGATAATCGGTGATTACAATTGGTGATAACATTACCAACATGCCTCTTTTCTTTAAGCATTCAAGATGTATAGCAGGTAGGCACGTAAGTGGCTTGTTTCAGGAAATGCAGACAAAAGTGGACATCTTGAGCAGAAAGTAAGTCGACCCCACAGGGAAAAACAATCTGCTAAGAGCCCAAAAGTCTTGGCAGGCAGCCCAGGCCCATATCTTTTCTTAGATAAAATTCTTCACAATATACAACTGAAGGGAATGTTAAAGGAAATGAAAAACCTGGATTGTGATACTAAAGCTTTTTATTTGAGTTCCCAGCTAATTGCTTACAGACATTGTAGTAACAAGTCAGGGCATTTACCTGTGTTTCAGTTAACAGTACAACAGCCACAAGAATAGCATATTCATTAGTCTCTGGGGTAATAAAATATTACTATCTTCAATTTCAGTGTTTTGTGTACAACACAAAACAACTGTGTAGTACAGAGACAAGAATAATTTTGGAAGGCATAGAATTCCTTTTTGAAAAATCACAGTATTTACTCCCTATGCTTAAGGAACTGGTTTGACTGGGTGTGTATAAAGTATTTCACAACATGGATATTTAAAAAAATAAGTTTAAAAGCTCAAGGACATCAAATTCCATACCACAAGTGTCAAATAAGTTTTAGAATGTCACAACACAAACCCCAGAGTGAGCTCAGCACAAATTCTGTGAATGCACCAATATCACAGTGATCTTTCCCATAAAAATAATTGGCAAAAAATCCATCCTAGCAGGTCTCACAATCCGTACGCAACACAAGGCACTATTTGGATTGGAAGTATTGTGTAGTAACTGGGGCACTCCCTGGGTATTTATCTGAGATTTCTACACTTACTCACACAATAGATTTTTCTCTGCATAATGGTGTATTCAGTATTATTTACTTCAAGGGTGGCTTTTCCTTGCCTTTCAAATAGTTTTTGGTGGGCACCGTATTAATAATGTTCTGAAATATACAATCTCCTCCAAATGGCTGCAGTTACAAACTATATTGAAATAGAGTTACAGACTGTATTCAGCCCCAATGGGCTGAACAAGGATTCTCCTGTCCCATTTTACAGTTAAATAATGACTGGACTCCCTGCTAATGAGGTTTTAGAACTCTTTACTTTGTTCTCAAAATAGTTTGCATTGTACAGATTTGTAGTTTTGATGATTATTATAGGCTTTTTGTATTGAAAAATGTATTTTCACAGTTAAGGGATTTTTTTCATGTCTTTAAATTAATCATTGGTATTAAATACTGCATTTCAATTTTGATAAATGTTGTCTGCAGTGGGTTTTAAACAACAGACAAAGAAGAAAATATCTGAAGTAATTTTTGTGTTGAATTTAACCGGCATCATAATATGGCCATTTTTAACAAAACTACTGGTAACACCCAGTTCTACAAGGGAGAGAAACAGTTGTACTTACTAACTCCTGTTTCTAAAACTCTGGAGATGAGAAGGGGGGGAGCAAGGAGCATACCTGAAATCTAAGTTGCTCTTTTGCAAATATCTGCTACTCAGATACTCTCTTTTGTTTCGGCTGGAGCTTTATAATGTTTTTGTACTTATCCTCATAAAGACAAGTAAAGACAAATCATTGCTTCTGTTATATAAAAGGGGAATTTAGGCAAAGAGAGGGATAGAGGGATTTGTTCAAGGTCACTCGAGCACTCTAAAATAATGCTGGAAAATGAATTTTTCTAGTCCCAAGCTAACAAGTTATTAAATCGCATTTCCTCTCAGTGTGGTATTATACTCCAATTTGAATTTGGGGGGGTTATAGACTACTTTTGCTATTTGTAGCTGAAGGCATGCAGAGGGATGGAAAGGAAGAAGTAAGACGTTAACAATGAGATAAAGGTCTCCTTTTACTGCTAGAGTGAAAAAATGTGCTATAAACAAGTTTCATTGCATAATACAGAGAAGGCAGAGCTATCTCATGGCACAAAGTTTCTGTATGCAACAGAAAAATATTAATGCCCATTCTCCCAAGGATTCTACCAACATGCATCTATTTACTACCTTGTATGAGGCAAATTCCTTCTCAGCCTGGCATTTGCTTATCAGTGTCAGTCTAAGTATGAGTGATCCATGTTCAAAACAAGGAAATAAGTTATGGCAAAAAAGATGACATGATTTCTACCTAGTAATGAGGTGTTTAAACATAGCGGGGCACTTGAAAACCCGTGGGTGTAAATTCACTGAGAAGAGGGGGCAGACCAGTGTTCATTCCATACCTGTTCCCTCCCTTCACAGGAATGAGGAGCCACCGCCAGGCTGGCAGTATATGGGCACAGTGATCCCAAAACCTAAACCTCTTTCTTCTTCAGAGAATCCAAAGCTTAATCAAAGCACACACAAACTTTCCTCGTGGTACTCAGTGATGTATTTGCAACAAATATCTGGGAAGCTTTGGATTTGGGAGGAGGAGAAAAGATGTGCAGCCTTGTACATTAAATATTTGAATATGTTTGCCTTTCCATTGTCCTCTTACCTTACAGATGTCATTTGTTTTCTGACAATGTGAACTTTATTAAAGGTCTTGTCAAACCTGCCTGTGTTTTTACAGAGAAAGAACCATGTGGACATAGATGGGGCCTGTGGATGCTTCTCAAGGGATTGAGAGGGAGACTGTTTCTCCTCTTTTCCTTAGAGGAGAAACTGTACCCATATACTTCAGGTTTGGTTTTGTGATTTAGAGCTAACTTCTATATTTGAAGAACCAGAGGAAAAAAAAAAAAAAGGAAAGAAAAATAATTTAGTTCAGTTCTATGAATAACTGGGCACTTATAATTTAACAGCCCAGTTCTGATCCAAGTAAAACAGTAATTCCCTTGAAGTTGGTGAAATGGTGCTGGATTTACCTCAGGGCAGAATTTGGCCCCCACTAGTGATCCAGCTATTAATAGCTTTGCATTGAGAAAAATCATTGAATAAAATAATTACCTGTCTTGTCAGTGGAACCGTACTATTTTTTTTTTTTTTAATGTCCTACATAAAATCCTCAGACCAAAATTCAGAGCTATGTAGAATAAATTAATTAATTGGGGAATTAATTGGGCCATGTTGCCTTTTTTAAAACTAAGCTGTGTTTTAGTTATATTTTGTTATGTGCCCAAAGGCTCCTGGGCATGGATGGCCTATAAATACAAATGGATAACAGATCATTAAGACTAAAGCTACCACAAAATAATTTCTCCATTTTTTCCATACAGGTCTGAGAGCAATAACAGTGGAGCAGTAGTGAGGAAACAGCTGGGGCTGTGAGAAGATGCTATGGAGAAGATTGTTTTGCCAACAGAGATGATTATGTTTCAACTCATTGTTCTTTCCCACCTCCTCCTCCTCCTTCAGCCTCCTCCCCAGTCCTTCACTGACTTTTCATCTTTGTTCATGCTTGGCAGCCCAAGGTAGCTCCCATTTCCATACTGCTTACATTCTCTCTGATGCCATTCCTGCAGAAGCTGATCTCAGGCAGCTCCTTCTTTCAGGTTCTTCGCTTCTCTTAAGCCTGAAACCCTCCCTGTCTACTTTGTTTAACCTCAGCTCCACCACACAACCACAAGTCCTATGTAGAGCAAAACCCCACAGATCTGCAAGCCCCATCGTTATTTTTCATGCTTCCCTCTCTTTTTTCAGCAATATGTTTTATTGTTTTTCCAGGCAGTATGAAAATACATCTTACATTTAAAAAAAAAAAATACTTAAAAAGAATCTTTTGACTTTACCAATTCTTGATGTAAAAACCCACCTGGCATTTTGACAGCAAATGATTAAAAGCCTTTCTCAGTATTTTACAAGCAAATATGAATTTTAACAAGATAACTAAACTTACAGAAATGAAATATTCTATTGTTGTCTAATGCTAAACTAGCTGTCAAGTTTGAGACACTTGCAGTTAGTGTTAGGAATGATTAGAATGAAGATATGTTAAAAAGAAATACAGGCCAGGTTTTGCTCATGTGTTGCAGATATAAAATTCAGATTTATAGACTCTTTGGATGACACCAGCAATAAAGTGGTGATTTTGTTCTGGGGTTTTAGATTCTGCTCCACAGATTAGTATATATCATGTGCCTACATTTGTGTTTGAAACATTCCAGTTCTCAAAGCACTTGCAAGTTAAGGTATGAGGGAACTTTGCTAAAAATGGGTTGTCAGGAATGCTGGAGTAATTAACTGAAAAAATGATTTTTTGCAAACTTACAAGGAGAGACAGTGAGAGAAGAGAAAGTAGGCTTCAAGTGCCAGTGGAGAGACAGAGAGGCAGAGAGGTCAGCAACCCAAACAGCTTTCTGAGGAGGGTATGGGAAAGGAGTGAGAGGGATGGACCACTGTTTAAAATTGCATATGAAAGGAATAAAGCTCATGATTAAATGTAAGGACCTGGATGAACTGTCTGAGGTACACTGAAATAGTAAGAGACGGTGAGACCTCTTCACCTAAGCATAGGGAACAATGACAGAACATGGTTGAAGTAGCGTTGATATTCTTCCCTCATAGTTGCTCCCTTTTTATGTGCTTTCTGATCACTGTGAAGACTACTGGCATCCTATCTGTCAGTCAGGTCCATAATCCCAATGTCACTGGTGGCTATGGTATCATCGACCTTCCAGCAAAGCGTTCAACAAGTCCAGCAGTTTCTTGTTGCATGGTATCTCAGCATGCACATTTTCCACTCACTCATGCAGCCAGGTGCATGCTCCTGAGGAGTGGCTGAGGGAACTGGTGTTGTCTAGTCTGGAGAAAAGGAGTCTCAGGCAAGTCCTCATTGCTCTACAGTTACCTGAAAGGAGGTTGTAGTGACACATGGGTCAGTCTCCCCACGTAACAAAGGACAGGGCAAAAGGAAATAGCCTCAGGTTGTGTCACGGGAAGTTAAGACATTATATTAAGAAAAAATTTCTTCACTGGAAGAGTGGTGAAGGATTGGAACAAACTATCCAGGGAAGTGGCAGAGTCTCCATCCCTTCGAGGTATTTAAAAGATGTGTAGATGTAGCATTAAATATGAATTAGTGCTGGTTTTGGCAGTGCTGGTTTAATAGCTGGGCACGGTGATCAGCTGGACACAATGATTTTAGAGGTCTTTTCCAACCTAAAAATTCTATGATCCTAAACCAGTACCTACTTCTAGAACCTACCAGAAGACAGATTGTTCTCAGGATGTGTAAATTTTTCTGTAGTGCGGTTTTAGTATGATTTCTCTAATTTTGGTGCTGTCTTTTTGGCTTATGAATAGCACTGTCATAAAGCCCATGAGGAAAGAATGATGTGGACTGGAAGTTTACCTAGATTCATTAACATGAAAGTGTTATTTTACAACAGTTTGATGGAACTAAGGCTTGCAAACAGATAGTCAGCACTTACAACTCTAGATATGTTAGTTGTGATTGCTCTGATTGCACCTTTGTACCATGTGATATTTTGAATCATGTGTTTTCATACACGTTTCATATTCAAATGCCAGTCTTGAAAAATCAAAGAAATTTGGGGATAAAATTACATTTCCCAAATTGTGACACTAGTACGTGAGACAGAGCTTTGAATTTACTTACTCCTTTAAAATAAGCTTTTCTGCATGGTCATATAAGCTTATCTTCCCAGACAAGTTCAGCAACTGGGCCAAATGAAAAGCTGTGAGTAAAACACTGTTCCGTGTCCATGGATATGGCAGAATCTCATCTGTGAAGGTCAGTGTGTTCTCTTTGTGAGCATGGAAACTCCACTGCTACATTTATGAACAAAAATATAAAAACACCTTAATATATTAGAATTTTAGTTTTTCTTGTGTGGCACTACAATTCACATTATTAAGACAGCAAAATTTAGAGACTGGTATGCTGAATGTGTGCATGGCTCAAATACACAGAATTTGAGGGGGGGAGGTTTCACTCATATAGGCAAGTAAAGTCTTAGCCAACTCCACCAACCGTGTTCATGGACTTGTATTCAAAGTACCTCTAAAAGTTAGGCTGAGCTCACAAATCTGAGGTAAATGTGCAAATTTTACCCTAAGAACAGCTACAATTGTGTATCTCTTCACAGCACTCTCCCCCAACATTACTCCTCTGTCTCTAACTTAAGAGCTACTAATACTATCCTGTGTCAAAGGAGGCCAAAATGAAAGAGAAAAAAAGAGAAAAAGGAAGCCAAATGTCTCAGTGCTCTTGTCTTTGCTAGAATATGTACATCAGCCATTAACATGTATTTCTTTACAAAACCTGTGATTTTTTTTCTGTTTGGGAAAGAGCAAGACCTATGTAAGAGCAATGTGAAACACTGTCTTCAGACAGGTTTAAATTCTTCATTGACCTACTTTTAATTTATAAAATTTCTTTGAGAAACTAAAATTTAATATGAGAAGGTGTGTATAATGTAACTAATATAAAGAAAATCAGACATTACTTTGGTGTCCTGTAAGACAGGTTCTTGAATTAAGCAGAATGCATGCAATAAAAATGTAACCAAAATGATTAGCATAAGTACCTGAAAAAATCTGATTATAAGAAGGCAAAGTAGTTTAACACATGACCACATTCATAAGTATGAAATATTATAATTCTGTTGTCTATTCTTTCTGTGAAAAGTTAGCTCCTTGAGGAATGTCTGAATGAATAATAAAACTGACTTGATTTTCCCACTGCAGTCAACTTTGCTGTCAGGCTATTAATGATTCATAATGACTGTATGTTTAATAGTTTTATGCCAGATAAAAGCCATCCAACAGAAGCAAGTAGCCGGTGTCACTTCTGCAGCTACTCTCTTGATATTGTCAGTAATATTGGTAAAAACAATCTCTAAAAATGCAGAACAGCTGAGTTACAGTGGGAAAATGGTTTTAAATCACCCAATAGCATCAGTGCTTAAGTCATATAAAATTCTTTATTACATTACCTCTGCTGTAGAAGAAAACACAGAGGACGAGATTGCATGTGGTTTATAAAAATAGCATATTTTCCTATTCATATTATTTAATATTCCTGTATATTTTATTTTCATAATCCAGTGATTTGGATAACACAACTAGCCAATGTTTAAATGAGAATAAAATGTGTACTCTGAGAATAGCTGAGAAGAATAACCTTCAAATCAGTTCTGCACAAGATGATAAACACCCAGACTGCTCTGAAGCTGTAGGAGTTTATCTACTGTATATGTAAATGTTTTTCTTTTCTTTGAGGAAAGCCTTTGCAAGAACAATGTCCTTTAACAAAGGTCTAAAAATGCATGTGAAAACCAAACATAATAACACTGTTATTCTGCCACTTATTAACAGAACAACAGGTCTTACAACAATTAGATATGAATATTGCAAACTGAATTTAATATTAAGCTGTCTTTGAAATGCCACTTTGCAGCAGGTTTTCAAATGCTTAAAGCACAGCGGGAGGCTAACTCCATCTTCAAATATTAAATCAAAACCTTTTTTTAACCTGATAAATCTTTCTGAAGGCAAGTTCTCCTATTCAAGAGAGAATTATTAAACTATCAGGCAAGGAAACTAAACCTTGCAGCCTCTTCTTGGCACATGGCATGTACCCACAATGATTAAAAACAATAATGAAAAGGATTAATAACATCTTAGAATAGTGTCTGAGTACATTCTTAACCAAACACAGAGTATAATCTGCTAATAAGTCCAGTGAATTGGAAACAGCACACACTCAAGCATGGTCCCACTTTCTCAGCTACCAATCTCACATTAAATACAAGTCAGTCAGAAATGTTCCCTACAGCCAGTTACATGCCATTGAAAAGACCAAAGATCTCTAGAAAATGGTAAATGCAAGGACATGTCACTGAAGAACACCATAGAAGAATCACAGAGACACATTCTGTGCTTGAATACCTGCTCCTAACAGCAGCAGGAATTGTATGCAGCCCTGATATATTTGGCCCATATTAGTGACAGAAACTACTTATTAAGCCATATAAAACAATTTATCTCACAGAATTCTGTCCAATCCACTTTTTAATGTCCCAGGTGAAAAAGCTTCCCTTGGAAGATAGCCTAATAATGACAATTGGCAGGAAATATACCTGGTTATTTTGCCTGCATTAGTCTACTATTTTTCTTTTCAGCCTTAGCTCGGTTGTGCCAGGACTTGTATCAGACAATTCTTTTCTGGCCCTGATAGTTCCAGGGCATTTTCTATGTGTTATGTTCTTCCTTTAAACATTGCTACGTAAGTTTTCACATTTAGCTTACTAATTCCCACCCCCTCCACCCAATGTCAACAATTTCTTGTTTCCTAATTACTTTGGCACTTTCCAAACTGCAGTCCTGATAGTGAGATATCCAGGAAAGAATGCAGTACCGTGGATGGGATCACACAGAATCCTAATGAAAATGACTACTCTCTTCATAGTCTGTGGTGAGGTGCTTCATTCCAATGGCATTCTTTTGCTATCACTTCACATCATGGGTCAATTTCCCATTTAATAATGCTTTCTTCACCCCACATAAATCCTTTCAGTTTCTGTGTGGTATTGGTATTTCAGATTATTTTGTTTGTTAATTTACACCAGCTCAGCATGTAACTGACTTTGCTGTTTTCTATCCTAATCTCTCTGGGATGCCTTTTATTGCTCTTCTATCTTTGTAATTAATCCTCTCATTGAATTTACATGTCTTCCAAATTATTACTGTAAAGGCTAGATAGAAGACCGAACCTAAACTCCACCAATATTCTTTAAGATGCTTCCCCATATAAGAAAAAAATGACATCAATTAGTTGTCAAAAATGTAATTTTCACATCACTCATTCATATGATAAAGGCCCTGGTTAAAAATATTTTCATATTTTTTGGGTTTTTTTTTTTTTTTTTTGTATATGAAACCAAAATTTGCATGCATTTAATCTACTGTTCTCTTTTTTTTCCTTTGGACTTTTTCCATAGCACCACAATATTTCCCTGTGATTACTCTGCATGTGTGACCTCAAGCAACCACCATTGTTTCCAAATGAGGAAACGGGCAGGCACATGTCCTGGAGGAGGGTAGCAGGCTCTGGATTTGCCTCTCAGCTGGTAGCGGCCTCCTCCCAAGTGAGATGGTGCCAACCAAGAGGTTTTTGTTTTGTTTCAGAGAAGTTTTTTGTGCAGGGAGGCACAGACTCAGCTTCACAGCTATGCTTTTGGTGGTCACATCCTAGGCCACCTTGCTGTGAGGCTGTGTCAAAGCTTCTCCATGTCTGCTTCAGGTTTTAAGCTCACCTGCCCAATTTCAGGCTGGAGCAGAAAAGATGCTCCAACAGCCGACTGTGATTTCATCTGGAGAAATTAGAAATAACAGCACCATGTTTTGTATCCCAGGTCACAATGGACAAATATCAAGACACAATTCAGTTAATTTTCACATGCTAGAGTTCTTTTGAGAGTAGGGGTCTAAGAGCACTCAGGATTCTAGAACAGGTACAATATGCTCAGGACTTACAGCTACACTTGAGGCTCATATACACTAATATAGACTCATGCAATGCCTGTACCCTAATAATACTTGGAATTTATAAAATTCAGTGAGCTGCATTCACTCCCAGTGTCAATACAAAGAAGAATGCTTATGAATGGGTATAGAGGCTGGCAGAATGCATCCTTCCCTCAAGTATTCTCTACTTTCTCCATAAAGTTATTAGCATCTCTCATCACAATATCCTTTGCAAACCCTTGGCATTGTTTTTGAGATTCCCTGACTCATATAAACATATTGCATGTACTGTTTTCGCCTCTCTTTTTTAATGTTCTTATAAATGTCCTGGGCAGTCTCTCAAGAGCTAAGCTTGCAGTTTTAAGTTCTTTGTCTCCTCTTGTGTGGTGATCTGCAGCAGGAGTTCATTCTAATTATTTCTTTTTATTTATTTATTAATTGCTAATAACTTTATACACAAAAAGTTGCTGTCACAGCAGTCTTCCAGCCTGAAACTGTGGCATTGGCACTGTATTTTGACATATAATGTTCCAGCTTCTTTTTTCACCTCTCCACTTGAGGGAACACCTGAGATTTTATTTCACTCACAACAATCACTCAAGTCGATTTCAGCTGTGCCCACTATTTCAGAATTAATGAATGCATTACATTTGTCTTATCTATTTTTTCCAAATATCTCTAACCACTCCAGTTCTTTGATACTTTACCTGTTTCCATGTATTTCCATCTTCCTTCACTGTGTGAATGGATGCACTATGATTCCTTATAAAATTCAGATCTGATTTTAAGAGTACCATGCCAATTCTTCCTACAGTCAAACCAAGCAAAAGCAAAGCAAACCAAATAAAAGAATATTCTCAGTAACCCCAGATTTGAATGAGTTTATTTTTCACTTTTTTGCTTACATTAAAGCCTAAATAAAGCAAGCAAGTTTCTTACTCCTCCATAATATTTTTTGACCTTTTATAGTCTTTAGTGCTGATCTGTCTTCTTACCCACTCCTAATATGGGAAGGAAATCATGCTATCATTAGGATTTGTCTGTTTTCAGATCTATTTTAGAATTCCTGAACTTGCTGTCATTATATTCCATAAAGTAGGGTCAAGTGTCTCTGAGTTGTTCTGGAAATTCCCTGGCATTATTTAGGAAACCTCTCATTTTTATTATGACATTGTGAGATGGATATCTGGAGGAGGATGACGCTAACCTTTCCTGCCTGAACCCAAATTATTTTTTTATATTCTGAAGTGCCAGCAAAAGGATTGAATATCTATTTTCTCTTTCAGTGTTTCTCTTTAAATTATTTTGAGGATTCTATTGTCTAACAAGGTTGTCTCAATGCCATTTCCTTTTCAATGGCAAAATACCTATTGGAGTAAATAAGTTTAAAATGCTCTGTACAAGGTCTCTTAATTTCCCTTTTCTGGGTTTCCCATCTCTTATTTCTGGACTCACTACCTGTCTTAATACCTTTTGGTCCTCATCATGCCAATTGCCTGGTTTGCCTGCCTTTATTCTTCAGCAGTCTTGTAAGTCCCTAAACCACTGTCTCAAGGGAAACCAAATAACAGATACAAGTGAGGCTGACATTAATGTAATTTAAGTCATCAAAAAGTTAGATGTTTAGCTTACATAAACTGTCTTAACTTCCTCTGTTACTAACCCAGAGAGAATGGTACTTCCAGCCTGTGATATAATCCATACAAGTTTCTAAATAAGGTGGAATAAATCATCTTCTGAGGAGATTTGCTCTGGACATGTCCAGTTCTTTCCATTACTTTTGGGAAAGAATGGATACTGACTATCTAGATGCCTCTCATACAGACAGCTGAATTTAGAAGAGAAACTTTTATACTTCCCATGTTCCCTTAAATCTGAAATTCAGCATACCTACTGTTTCAAGACACATACATGTTCTCTTGTGCCTTTGAAATCAACTGGCATTTGACAAAGGTTTTAGAAAAAGGTACACGGTAGAGGTGCTATCTGCCAGATGAACATCAGCATTCATTAATTCACCTTTGGAGTTCTCATTATTTCCCTCAGTTCTAAAACCCACTGCCTGTCTCCTGGAAGTAGGACACCTGGCAAGAAAGTTGGAATGCTAAATCCAGAACAACACACTGGGTGAACCAAACTAGTATAGGAATGGGGGTAATAAACATTATAAACATTTTTTTTTTAAAATAAATCTCAGTTAGCATGTTTTGTGTCATTTGTGGTTATGGTATGATCTAGATTTGGAGCATGTGAACCCACAGTTCCTAAGGAGTTTAGAATTTGGTAACTGTTAACTGTGATGGATTTGACGCAGGCACCAGTGGTGTAATTTACCTGACTGGGAGACATGACTTACAGCATTTTGGAATAGAGAGATCTTAAAGCGTAAATCTTCTGTATCCTGGGTGACTGTTTTCACAGTTTGAATATTATATATACATGGGTAGCACTATCACATTTTTTTAGAAAACAAAAAATAGTGATTCAGTTGTCTGTAAGTGCTTTTCCTAGTTTATAACTGTAACCATTTAGGAACTGAAGACTACACGAATAGATTAGTCTAAATATCCTTCTACAGTGAATAGAAAAAAACATCCAAAACACAGTTCTCTGCAGATGCAGCACATGCATAGTGAGATGAATCCTCTTCCAGGAATTCTTTGTCCACCAAACGTGGAAAAATCCAACTTTTACATACTGAGAGTTACAGGGAATAAACATCATACTATAAAAAAACCCCACAAAACCCCAAAACCAACAAACAAGCAAAGAAGAACCTAGATGTCCAAACAGGACAGCTAGTTTTGTACTTATATGTTTCATGTACACATGCTTTTCAGGACTGTGGCAAGGCCCCTTAAGCTAGAAGAAAGTTAAAATTTCACATATCTTTCCCATGTTGTCTGCTGACTGCCCTGGCAATCCTCTTTCACAGTGGTTTTATCACTGGACTCTTCCAGCACAATCTCCACCAAGTCTCTATTCCTGCCTAGGCATAGACCATGAAGATTTGGGCCTTTCAGAACCCAGCAGGAAAGCCACATAATGCAGGTGGTGCTCCGCATGAGCAAATGGAAAGGTTAAACAGTCATCAGGTGGTGAATATTTCAACAATACCACCCTATCCAAGTGGATCTGACTCTGTTCAGTCCAGGTCAGCTGCCAGCAACCACAAACCACATGAAGGGAGGAACCTGCAGCAACCAGGTATCATATAAGGACAGACACTGGGAAGGAAAGTCCTCGCTTGCCATGATCATAAGCCTTATTGAGGTTAAAGGCAGAAAGAACACCAGTGATTGGCACAGATTCTCTCTTTCTCTTTTCTAGTGTATCTCCTCTGCATCACAGTTACTCCAGACACTGCTGCTGGTGGAAAAACGCAGGTGCTTAAGAAAGGAGTGAGCGTCAATACAGACATCTGTTTGATTGGGTCTCCTGGAAGATCCATATAAGCCACTTGGAACACAGAGCCAAGCCTTGAGCAAACATTTCCCTGAGGCAGCTAAGAGACGTCTAGAGATTCAGTACACTGGCCTGAGAAATATCCTTACCTCAGCACCATTTGTTTATAACTTAGGCATAATGTATGATGCAGCTTCTGAGCTGTGTGATTTATCCAAACATCTAAAAGAAAGACATAACATTGCCAGAAGCTTATTCTGGGGTGTCAAAGCAGATTCAGGTTTTTGCATCAATGGCTGACAATCCTGGCTCTTCCGCTGAAGAGGCTGTCAGTGCTTTTCAGAACATGTTCTTAAAAAAAATAAAGCTCTGCACCAGGGGAAATGTCTTAAAAGCAGTTACAGAGAATTTTCATGGAGTCTCAAAAATAACACATATTGTGAAATGCTGTTCACAAGAGCATTGAAAATTAGCACTGCTCTGTACAGTGTTTCTTGAGAAAATCACGCAATGTGATTACATACCTCTTGATAGGAGGTGTCAGCTCCTGTGTTACGGCCAAATTCTAAGCTGTATAATTATCTTCTGCTTATCTAAATTCCCCTCACAATTTCAGCTCAATAAGAGCTATTGTTTTGCCTCACACCCTAAAATGCTGAGAAGTGCAGTGTTAGTGTACTTCTGAACAGAGGTGGCTGCCTCTCGGTCATTGGTTTTCTGAGATTTTTCACTTTCAGAGAATACTGGACAATTTATCACTGTATAGAAACTTAATGTAGAATTTTTTCTAACATTGGAAGTGTGAGAACTCGTAGCTCAAGGAAGTCACTACGAGGTAGAAAGCCTAAAACATTTGATGCCTCTCTAGGATAAAAGAGTTACATATATCTGTACACACATAAAATTAATAATTAATATATTATATATCCTATATATCATATATTCTATATTCATTCAGAACAGAATCAAACTTTTTTTATAAAATCTTTTGTTTGAGGCAGAATAAAAAGTGATAAGGAAACTTCTATGTTTTTTCACTCTATCAAAATTTACAGCTCATGTTTGCAAAATTTGCAAAGCCTTTCAGAGTCTTCTGCTGCTATACATTTGGCTAAGTCAGTAATGAAGAGATGAAACTGGTAAGGTCTAAGCTTTACCAGCAGTCATGTCAATTAATTTTTTTATACACTACTGGGCTTAATATAGAACTTTCTGAAGTAAACAAGCATTTATTTTTATCAGCAAGAATGCCAAGGTTGCTTATAGCTGTTTGTAGCCCTTCATCTTTTTCTTTTTTTTTTTTCTGAGAAGATACATTTTGCAGAAGCTTAACTTGTGGTAGTGATTTGAAGTAAGCATACGTAAATACAAACCCTTAAATAAAGATAAGAAATAAATAAAAATTTTGATTTCTCAAAGTTATTTTTAAAAAAATAAAAGAGAGAATGCAATGGAATCTGGTAGAAAACAACAAACAAACAAACTTGGTTTTGTAGTCATGTCATGTACCCTGGGTCAGGTCTTTTTTCTCCAGTCGGTTCAGTCTTCTGACAACTGGCAAAAAATTCCCATTTATACATACTTTTGTACTTCCTTCCATTTTCTTTCAAAATCAGAGTTTATTTTTCTGTTCAAGTTCAGAAAGGCCAGAGGCTATCAGATGAAAAAGTTGTAGGGGAAAATAGGTCATCAATCATGGAAATAAAAACCCATATGGAAAAAGACTTTAGAACGCAAAAATAGCCTTTGTTTAGGCATTTCAGAGCTTGACTTCAGTTTTAGCCATTGCTTTCACATATTTTTAACTATTGCACATGTTGTACAAAAGCAACTCTTTTTAATGCATAACACCAGCCTAGGTTTTGCTTGAAGGAAAGTAGCCACACAAAGTTTTGGAAACCCAAGTAATTATCTGACATCTACCTTTATACATTTAACACAATGGGAGAAAATCTTAGAATTTGAGGTTTAACCTGTAAAAGGACTGCTTCAAAGTTGAAAACACATGAACTTTCCTCCTCACACAAGTTGTGGGCACCACTGTTCTGGGACAGAATTAAAGTTATGTAAACTTCATTTTGCTTAACTACCCAAATCAAATTAAGTCAAGCCTCCAAAGAGAAATCCAAAACTTGACACATATTCCTCACTTGACCTTGTTACATAGTTGCATTTGTCTGTAATTAAATGCTGACACGACCATCAATTTAAATGCAAAGGACAAGAGTGTAAGTACCCACCAAAAATGCAAAAAGAGAAAGAAGAAAAAATTATTTAGGTACACTTAAAGACATTAATTTAGAAACAAATGAGGTAATATATGAAGGCCATTGCCCTATTACTCGCAGTAATAAATCTACAATATTGTTTTGTGATCATGTGTCACAGCAAAATCCCTTCCATTTCCTCCCACAAAAACCAGCTTCAAGTGGTAGGTTTGGTATCCTGGTTACACCTTCCTGAGACACCATAATAATGCAGCCATAGAGCAGAAGTTCTTATTAATTTGAAGCTTATTCTTAACGGATTATACAGCAGACTCAATGACTTTCCCAAATATACACCTGCTGTGATGATTCAAAATGGACCTATTCAAATTCTTCCAGTATCATAGAATCATAGAATAGTTTGGGTTGGAAGGGACCTTAAATATCATCTAGTTCCAATGCTCCTGCCATAAGCAAGAAACCTTCCACTAAATCAGGATGCTCATTGATCCATCCAACCTGGCCTTGAACATTTCCAGGGAGGTCATCCACAACTTCTCTGGGAAACCTGTTCCAGTGCCTAACCATAATTAAAGTAAAGAATTTCTTCATAATATCCATTATAAACCTACTCTCAGTTTAAAGCCATTCCTCCTTGTCCTGTCACTACATACCCCTGTAAACAGTCCCTCTCCAGCTCTTTTGTAGGCCTCCTTTAGGTACTGAAAGACCTCAATTAGGTCACTCCAGAGCCTTCTCCACACTGAATAGTTCAAATTCTCTCAGCTTTTCCTCGTGGTAGAGCAGCTTCATCCCTCCAATCATCTTGGTCAGCCTCCCCTGGACTCACTCTAGCAGTTCCCTGTCCTTCCTGTGCTGGGACCCCAGAGCTGGATGCAGCACTGCAGGTGGAGTCTCACCAGAGCAGAGCAGAGGGGCAGAATCCCCTCCCTGGCCCTGCTGCCCACCCTGCTTTGGATGCAGCCCAGGACACGTTTGGCTCTCTGGGCTGCAAAGGCACTAGAGAAGCTCTTCAGTGCATTCTCTGCCCCACACCCTAAATTTTGATAAAGGACTGGTTTTCCTAAAATCCCCCAACAATAACAAAAATAACCCTGCCCACTAGAGCCCATATTCCTAACTGGCCATTGGTTAGGTTCCAGATCCTGACTTTTTCTTCACACACCTTACCATGTGTAGAGAGACAGAATTAAGGATATTAGTGCTAGGCCAAACCAGGCAAGTCATTTTATCTAAATTCAGTTTACAAGCTGTAACATATTTAGTTACTTTACTGGAAATATTACAAGGATAAATTAATTTAAAATTTGTGAGGTGCTGAGAATGCACACTGAAGAGTTCCAAAGAAACAAAGAAAAAACAATTAAATAAAGATGTTGTGAATGAACCACTGCTGACCAGTGTCACCCTGGTTTTACAGGGCCCCATAAGTTGTGACACTGTAACTGTAGTTTCCCATGCTTTTTCTGTAAACATGGTCCTTGTTTTTCTTAACCGGCTGGGATTGTTTTGCACTTGCAAAATTGTTTTTCATTCCTTTCCCTGGGGTGGAGAAAGATGATTGACCATGTCTTTGTCCTGTAAACCTTCAGGGGTGTTGACCCTTTTCACCAATCCTTGATTGTCTTTAAAAACGTATAAAAATAAGTAAATAAAGAAGGGCGGCCTTTTAGTCAGTGCTGCCTGGAAATGCAACTACTGCTCTGAGGCCCGCGTGTTTCTTCTGTTGCCTGCTGTGCAACAGACCAGTGTTTCTTATAGCACTCAAATAGTACCCCAGGACAGAAAATAGAATGGGACTACAGGTAAGAAATTCTGTGTTCAAGATACCCTTTGGTATTCAGCAAAGCTCTTAGGCTCCTGTGAATGTTCTCATTCCCACAGTCTCTGTAAGGTCACAGTGGTTTTACACAATACTTAATGACAGTTTCCTAACCAAAGCAACCTCCTTCGTATCTCAGACTGATGGGTGGGTTGTGATTTAGTAGTTACGGGTTTCAGCAGCACCTAAGTCAAACACTGTTTATTGCTTACAGTTGCTTTTCTGTTAAATGGAAAATTATACTCTCCCAAAAAGACTTAAGTTACTGGCTTTATTTCAACATGGTACTGACTGACATATGCCAATTTACTTGTCATCATATTCAACATGCCAGTATTAACATTTTCCTAACTGATTCAGAATTTTTATCACAACACAACTTTTATTTTAGCTCCTTAGGGCTATGACCATGCTTTTATTACATGCTAGGATTAAAAAAAAAAAGGAAAATCCATATTTATTCATTATCATATATATAATTTATGTTGGGTAAACTGGAAAATGCTTTCAAGAATCAGCTAACATGAAAAAACATATTTGATAAACATGAATCCTTTTTATAATTTATATTCTGTTTTTCTATATTTCTGCAACATGTTCTGACTTATTTCAGATTTTGTTATGATTTAAATATAAAGATTTTTTTAAGTAATAGTACAAAACACTATCAGGTGAGACTCTCTAAAAAGACAAGAAATCATTTAAATACATAACTGGAAATGTTCAGAATTTTAGCTAAAAGCACAGGAAGTGGATAAATCATGTTCCTGGGTTTCAAAACTGGAAAAGAGAGACTGTATGTGCATTCATTTATTAAGTTTCTAATCTGTCAGCCGCACACTCAGTGGTTTAGCAAGTTGTTAAACTCCTAACTTCTGGCTGCTTTCAGTTTAAGAATAACAGAAATTTAGAGGCCTCAATTTAATTTTTTTTAATATGGAAGCAATAGAGAACAGTTTTTTAAACCCGTGAAAACATAAAAGCAAAGGAAGAATGAAAGCACTTGCAAAAAGCATATACACTTGCATATCACCTTTCTTGTAAGTGCTTCATAATTTGTGGAAACTGAAGTCTTGATACTTTGTTCATATCTGGGAAGAGAGTGAGCACTTTCTTGTGTTTAGCAGTCCTTAGCAGCAGCATTAACCCACTTGGGTCCCTGGGCTTTATGTCAGGTTAGTGGAACACCCTGAATCAGCCACTGCCAAAGCCCCTGGATTGGCTGCGTGGTGTAACCTCACCCCCAGCACTGTGCAGCCAGCCAATGACCATGCAAAATATTAGCAAGGTCATAGTAGTGTAACACACTCCTATAACTCAGAGATTACAAAAGACATTAAAATTCTGATGCCCCATTCATAAGGAAAAGATTGTAATGAGAGCAGAGAATGGCACAACATTAATTCATTGTGTGACAAAGAATATAATGAGAATGGGAAATAGTACAAACATAACTCATTCTTGTTACAGCTTTAAGATTGTAATGTCATGGTTCATATCCCATACTTAGCAAGAAAGGTATGGTAGAAGAACAGTTGCAGTATTAAACATAGCTAATCTGAATGCAGCACACATTACTATAAATGCAATACAATGAAAAAATTTGAAGCATTGCGCAGAAATGGCTTGCTAAAAGTGTTATAATTTCTTAGCACACTTTTTTAAACAATTTATTAATACTGTTGATATGAAGAGCTGCAGTGTGTGTGTGCATTTATTAACAGCGCTGTCCTCAAAATCTTTTTACTCTTGTATGTTTTTAGAAATCAATTACAATTAAAAATAAAAATATTGAGGACAGTACCTGTGTCTCTTGTGACACACATTATGAATCTGCAAAGACACAGGCAGTCATGTTCAGTCATTTTGTCTGATATAGTGTAAAGAAATAAAGCCATAAAACAAGTAATGCATTTACCTCCTGGAATTATTGAATAACTTTCGTTATTGCTTGTCTACCACTCATTCAGTGGTGTGTAATATCCCACCTAATGTAGTAGACTTTATTGAAATACCTAACTGATACGGGATTAAAAGACCTTTGACCATCCATCTGAGGGTTTGACAAAGCCCAAAGCAACTTGTGTCATTCATTAAGGTCTATGCAAGATCACCAAACCAACACATTTTATTTTGCTTTTAAAAGTAAAACATTATCTTTGTGGTTTATCTTTCTGTTAAACAAAAAAAGGGGAAATGTTCTCAAAAACACTACAAAAACATTGAAACTTCGGAGAATGTTGTTCTGGAGATCATCTTGTCCATCTCCCCAGCTCGAGCAGGATGACCTAGAGCCAGTGGTTCAGTGTGTGCCTGTCACCTCCTGTCCTGCGACTGGGCAGCACTGAAACAAGCCTGGCTTCTGCCCTTCTTGCCCCCTTCACTCAGGTATTTATGTCCACTGACAACTTTTCCTCCCCACACTCTTCAGGCCAAACAGGCCCAGCTCTCTCAGCCCTTCCTCATGGGAGAGATGCTCCAGTCCCTTCATCATTTTCATGGCCCTTCACTGAACCCTCTCCAGTGCTTCTGTGTCTCTAAACACAGTACCCCAGGTGTGACCTTACCAGTGCTGAGTAGAGTTTACCAGTACCAAGTAGAGAAAACACCAAAAAGAACTTGCTTTTTAATAAAAAAAATAGAAAAAAAATCAAATTATTTTACTCTTTGATTAGAAGATCTACCACTTTTCAACGAAAAAGTTTAAGACTTTGAAAAAGATCAGCTAGATCAGGGATCAATGTGACCCATTTACAATATTATTGGCAAATTTAGAGAGATATATTGTAATACAAATAAAACCTAAGTTCTTTTTCTCTCTTCTAAAGTGATGGGTAAAATATTTTTTAAATGCAAAATTGTTCTATGTGGATTAAACTTAGTCTATTAATTTGTTCAAAAGACAATTTCTTCTTGAAAATCATAGTTCTGTTTTCAGTAATTTGGTTAAAAAATGAAATACTTTTATGTGGTTACTGCTTTTTCTAATCTAGGTGGATTTCTTTAATTCAGTATTTGTACAAAAAATTAAATTTCAAAAAGTGGCAAATGTTTTTTATGGTGTTAGTTACATTTTAGTATCCATATTACTTCCAGGTATATTGTCAAAATAAGATAGGTGTAAAGACCATGAGCAGAGGAAAAAATGTGATTGTGTGAGGGATGTTATGACAGTTCTGTATGCATAATACATGCATCCCAGGAGGCAATTCTGCATCTGTTACATATATTTATGTATTTTTACTTGTAGTTTTGGAGATATTTAAGATTTATGGTGATAGATTCGATCCCCTTAAAGACAATAAAAGGTAACATGCAACAAGGGTACTATTTTGTTAGTGAGTGAAATGAGCTGGGTCTGAAAGTTGTGCACCTGGTAGGCTCTGTGAAGGTTAAGGATTTTCTATTCTCAACACTTAGTAGCATTTCTGCAGTGGTTTTCAAAAGACTTTCAAAACAAACCTCTAATAGATTTGATCTATGTGCAGCTAAAGTATGTTTCTGTTCATTATAATGACTGAAAGAGGGTAAGAAAACAATTGCTAGATGTTAAAGACTAACACAGGAATGATGAAGACATTTTGTGAGTGAAAAGAAAAATCCTGAAGTCTCAGGGAATGAAGAAAGTGATGATAAATGAAGACAACAACACAAGGGTAAAAAGACAGAAAAGATAAAATGGCTAAAGAGACAGACAATTTTATACAACTAACTGTTTGAAGAAACAACTCACTGTGTTGTACTGTAATGACATTTCCTGACCATTGCATTTTCTATGAAGAGATAGATGAGCCTTCTACTGCCTTCCATTACACAGCAGGTATTTTTTAGTCTCTGTTATACAGGAGATTTCAAAAACCATCTTCTTAGAAAATTCCTAGATACACTTGGAGGACAAAGGATAATATATATGCAGTTTAATTTTGACTCTTTGATATAGTGACTTTAGTCATCCTTCTTTGAGAATTAGAAGATCATCTACAGAAAGAAACAAACAGAAAGGTGTGCCTCAGAGCATAAACCAGAAAGAAGCTTCAACATTCAGTTGTATATAATTCTACAGTTGCCTCTTATATGGTTTTGAAGCTTCTTCAAAGACATCTTGTATTGGTCCCTCTCAGACACAGGCTACTACACCAGCTGAACTCCTTGTCTTTCCTGGTATTTCAATCATCATATATAAAATTAAGAAAAATCCCCAAAACAAAACTTTAAAAATAGGATATGGAAGAAACCCTTAAAGTGAAAATATAAATCTGGCAATATATTCTTCCAACTGTTATGTTTCACAGCCATTTTCATTTACACGAAGAGCAGAAGAAATGGAAAATCTTTATGGAATATAAGATATTCCACAAAAGTTAACAAAGAAGCTATTGCTACTAACTAGGTGATAAAAGCATGTTTTCATATACTATCAATAAAAACATTTCAGAACTCAGAAGGCCATCTACAATCCAAAATATTCTATGACCCTATGATTATTGGTTCAAATTTCCCATACCGATCAGCCTTAGTTTCTTTCAGAAATTAGATGCAAACAGAATTTAAATAACAAATAATACATAATATTGCAAATAAGAAAATATTTGGAACTACAAAAATCAAAATACCGACATTAGATAGCCAAAACACATCAGATACAACTGTGAGTCGTAGACTAGCTGAGATAGAAATTTACTTGCACTTTTTGCAAGCTGCAGGTCCTAGATATTGTCATAGATCTAGCCCAGTGTCATTTTGTAGGTAATAAGGGATTTATATCAATGCTTGTTTTATCAAAACAGGTAAAATCACAAATATTTGAGGTGAAAAGTTGTGGGAGAGGGGTGGAGAGAGGTACCTTTCAATGAAATTTCTACCCTCCTTAAGAACATAAGTGCTACTAGGATGCTTAGGTATGTTTTAGCAGAAGCCTTTAAAATGTCAGATATTTTTACAGAAAGTATTTTTATGGCAATAAGAGTTTAGGTCATTTTATGGTAACTGAACAATAGCGATAATAAAGGTTTGTTATTTTTCCTGCATTTTTGCTAAATTGTTTCATTCATCAGTAGAAGATAAATTAGTGTGTTGCAGTTGAAGACAGCTATTTAACCTGGTTTAAACCATACACTTAATTGGCATGTTAAAAGTTAAAGAGTCAGAGTCAACTCCAGTACATAAAAATGTATAAGCACACAAATTATGGCACTCTGTTCCACAGCTCAAGAGGCATCATGCCATCCACTTCATTAATCAAGGGAACGCCCTAAGTTTCAACATTTGATGATTTATGATTTTTTATGATTTTTTAATGATTTTGATTTTTATTTATGATTTTATGTCATCCTTCGTACATGCTGAACTATAAGATACAGGTCTCTCTACAGTGGAGCAAACTTAGCACACAGATATCAAATTTGAGACTAATTTAATAAGCCCTTTTGCTTATTTTAGTAGATGCATGATTTCTTATCTTAATCAAGAACAGGCCTGCTAGTTCTGAAATAGTTCAAGCCACTGTTGAGAAATGCAACTCTAGTACACAGAATAATTTTATCTTTATTATAGTCAACGGTGTCAATTATGAATGGCTCCTTATGAAGGAAGACACCTATTCTTTAGAAAATGGATTAACACTGCACCTGATTAGGAATCAGTGCAATGTTCAGGGGACAGCAAACAGAAATAAATTACTGTGGATTCCTAGGTTGAAATCTACTGGTGCCTTAGCGACAAAAGGCTGTCTGAAGGAAAAACTGAGCACCAATGGAGAGTTCTGGTAAGAAGAAAGAGAGAAAGAGAGCAGGGAAGAAGGAGAGGAGAATGAAAAAAGAGAGGGAAGAAGGGAGAGGGAGAGAAAAAGGAAGAACTTTTCTACCTGTTCCTTTTAAATTTTCCCCAGGATATATAATCTTGTTCCACAAATGCTGTTTTTTAATTAAAGGGCCATGAATCACTTCCAAACTCTCGTATTTATGTTGTGCCATCAAGTGTTCAGAATTCTCTAAGAGGAAAGTAAAGAATTATTCCCCTTCCTCAGTGTCCATGGCAAGATAAGAAGTGCAGCATACTACAGTCAGAAGTAGGAGACCAGGACACTGTGGTGTGCCATGGGCAGTCAACACGTGATCCATAGGACTTTAGTTTCTAGTTCTAGTGCAAAACATCCTGCCGTGGACCAGGTAACTCAGAAGTATAACATAGTCCAACCTCGAGCTAAGAATATGCTTTATTTGCTAGCCTATACAGTATCCTTATGATACTCTTTGTCCTCTTGCAGAATCTGTACAGTTTTCTTTGCACTCCACTGTTAAGAGAGAGACTTTACTCAGAGGAATAGAGATCTTTTCTATTGTACAAGGCAGACAGGGCTGATATTTTTATCTGGTCAGGAATTTCCCTACCTACCTGGATATATATATGTTCAAAAGGAAACATGATGTTTTTAAGTAAAAACTAGGTTACCATCAGTAATATGTGTTTGAGATGTCTGAAAGAGGTAACCTCAGTCTAATCTAATTATTAGGCACTTGTTAGAATATTTATGTATTTTATTTCCTAACTATTTCAAACAGACACAGCCTTTAGAAATTTAACCCCTAATCTTGATTCCCTGCTCTAGTCCAATGAAATCTATTTTCATAGGAGCTTGGCATTACCCTCCTTGTGAGTGTATTTTTAAGCTGCCTTGTATATTACCTGCATATTAGTGGGAAGGCTAAATGCTGAGTGCCTGGTCTCAGGGGTATGGAGGGAGCACTGAGCACCAAGCAGAAAGGACAGGTTTTCAGAGGACAGGTTTTTGCCTTAGCAAAGGCAGAGCTAGCTGTTTGGCATTTGTAACTCATGTGGCCTGTTGCTTTACATCTAACTGGCAAACATTGACCAGAATTTGTAGATGACAAAGACTGCATTGAAAGTGGCTAGCACTGCAGTAATTAGGAAAATACAGAGCACTGCAGTGATCTCTGAGCAGCTACTGAGTGAATAGTCAGTGTAGCTAATATAAGCCCCAGAATCAGATGTCTTCTTAAAATCCATTACCATAGAATTCCCTTTAGAACTCTGGTTAGTTTCATCAATTCATAGCTTTATGAGCTAGCCAATTAATATGAGTGATATCCTGACTTCCGCTCATAAAAACAATCTCTCTCTAATGCTAGTATAATTTTGAGATATAATACTCAAAGAAGTAACTTTCTGAACAGTGAGGATGGCACTCTATAAGAGCTCATATACCACTATGAAAACCTGAATCACCAAGGCAGTGAATACTCTTTTTGAAGATATAGACTGAATATGCCAAAAATATGTATCAGACAACAAAAGCACATACAAGAATCAGCATCTGGTAAAACATATGATGAATTATCTTCTTCAGACTCAATAAGAAAGTAATAACAGTGATCTCCGGTTTCTTTAGATGTTGCCATAATATTCTATGCATAGTCTGTTACAGAGGACCATATTTATTCCAAAGGCAGATACATTCACTTCAGTGAGAGTCACATCTATTTATTCCAGAAGTGAATATGACATTGAATGAATCAAATCAACAAAGATATAAAATTGTAGTTATTTCAGTTGAGGCCCTAGATATGATAGTCACAGATCTTTTAGAATACATACTAATTATATTGTCATTGTTTTTCATAGATTCCAGTTATATTGTGAGGGATCTCATAGTCAGGCAGAGATCAAAGCTATTAGAATATCAATACCAATCAGCACTGCTGATCCTTTCTGTTACTTGACCTTTAAAGTAAGATTTCCTTGCGAAAAGTAGAAATTCTCATGTCACTAGGAAGATTCAGTGGTTTTAGTTCTGTTGAATTTCCTCGAACTATTTATTCGATATAACTTAAAAGTAAGGACAATCACAGGCTGAAGCGATTTTTTTAATTTTTCCTTTGTGGTTTTTTGTGTTGTTTTATTTTTTTTTTTAAATTCCATTTGATTAAAAGTCATTGTAGTTCCTTGAAATGAGACCTTTGTTATTTTGATTTGGGAGAGAATACCAATATTGACATTAGAAAGTAACTTGTAAAAGAGAAATAAATATCATGAAGAGGAAATAAGCATCTGCTTCTTTAAAATTTTTGTACCATTGTGCCATGGACAGTCACTATAAGAAAAGCCATTAAAAATATCAGATATTTTTCTCCACCTGATTATTTTAAACCTATCACATATAGGCATACAGATATATTTATATTTTTATGTATGATGGCTTCACCAAAAGCAGTGACATATATGCTGAGACATTATTTGGAGTGTCTTTACCCTATCACCTTTAATAGGAGTTTTAACACTGATTATCCCCTGTCATTCTTTAATGGAGATCCTGATGACAGGCAGGATTCAGGAACACATACCTAGCCTCAGTACCTCAGACACATGAAGCTTGAGGAGGTGGTTAACACCCTTAATTGTTTGCATGATTTCATACAATACCACACAGTTGCATTAATCCAATCATGGAGAAAAATATGTAGTTTGAGAGGTATTTCAGGATAGATAGGTAGCTATTGCACTCCAGAGAAGTATTACACCCTTGGTCTTGAGGTCAGCCACTGAGATTGTAAAAGAAACATATTTTAATGATTGCTTCCACAAGACTCAGGATGAGACCAGGAAGCCTCTGGATCCTACATGTAGGGATCCAGCTACCTTCAAAATCCATCTTTCAGTTAGACACAGTTTTTAGACAAATTAATCCTGGACAATGTAACCCAAAGCCTTCTAAAATTTAATTTCTATGTGACATATGTTCTGTAAAGCAGTATTCTCATCTATGTCTTGGCTAGAGAAGCAATTTCTTCATTGCTATTATTCAACAAGTCTATTTGAGAAGGCAGCTTGGACATACTGACCATAACAATATGGTTTCAAGTTCAGCCTTTAGCTATCTGTGGGTCCTAATTTTAGATTATGGAAGTCTGCTGAAGTTAAAATTCAGAATTAAGAAGCTAGTTTATTTTCTACAGATTTTTTTTTAATTTTTTTTTGAAAGACATCTAAACAGATACCCGGCAAAAAAAACCTCCTCCCAGGCTTGCTCACATTAAAGTAAATGAAAATGTGTGAGATAATTTAAATAACTTGGTATTCTTTAAACAACATTTCCAGTTAATTCTTCCACTTTTTTACTATATATTTGGGTTTATTGTTTTGTCTCATCTTATCTACCCTGACATACAATCAGTTATTCTCATTTCTGTGGGATTTTTCACATTGTGAAATTAAAGAATAAGGATACTAGAAATAAGTCATCAGCATGTTTTAGCTTTCCTAACTGTTCATGGAATAGACTTACCTGAGCTTATACAGTGTAAGTAGGTAACAGATGGATCAGTCTGTCCAAAAATACCTGTGGTCATCAGAGGTCAAAACATAGGAGAGAAAACCTGTTTCAAAAAAGAGGCTGTGGAGGTATAAGCTTCATCATAACAAAAAAAAAGCCCCATACAATAAATATCCTGCAGATGAAAAAAGTTATGGAACTATCAGCAAATGAACTCATACACACAATTTTCTATCTATACATTTCTGTATTAAGTTCCGCCCTTCTCCTGTTTTAGGGAACATCACACTCTGGGAGGAATCCAAGCATCTTTGTAATTTAGCCAGGGCAGAGACCGTTCTGATTCATAATTTCTGAAACAGAGATAGCGGGAGACAACATACATAAGAATTCCAGCAAGTATTTTTTGTTTACTTTGTGGGTTTGTTTTGGAAAACAGAAACCTGTGAGCAAATAACGTTATCAAGGTCTGAATTGTTCCTGCACTCAGCCACATCACTTGCACCTTCTCACACAGCTGCATTTTATTTACATGCAAACATAAATATGTTGTGTTATTCTTTAATTTTGTCATACATATCTAATGTGCATTGATAGCAGAGAACTCAATTCTTGCATGCAAAGAATATGAAGTGATAGACTGGTTTTCCCTCCTTCTGAGATTTTTCTCACATGAATGGAGGTAGTGTTTAGAGGGGTTGTATAAGCACAAATATATATTCTGACATCTTAAAAAATTACCACTTTTATTTTTTCTTATATTCACAGGAAGTTTCATCTTCCTGCTTGCCTCTACCCTATCTACTCATTTAATTTTCAGATCTATCTGATCTGGTCCATGTGGGAATCACCAGAGACATCACAACAGCTTCCCAACCTCTTGGGAATCTGCTTGCTTCTTTTTCTTATGCTAGTTCACTTTGTCCTCCAAGTAAGAATTCAAATGTCAATCATTTTTTGTTCAATTTCATGGGGTAGAATCACAAAAATGGCAACCAATCCAATTGCAAATTACTTGATGAATCTTCTTTGAAGAGTTGCCAATAATGCTAATCATCAAATGGTTGAATTCAGCTCTGTAGAAAGGCATTTGTGAAGAACAGCAATCTCTGTGACTTTGACAAAGGAACTGCTGACTTGCCTCACTGTTTGTCTTTTGATGTGAAAGAGCAAATCGATTTATAGAGCTTTTGCTTGCAGATGTAGGATATGATTAGTATGCAGAAAGATCTTTCTACAGTGTCATTTGTTTATTTAGCTGTCTCTGCACTCAACTCTGATTGTGTATACTTAATTAATGTATACAAAGCTAAAAGAAATAAAATCCTGGAACCATGATCATAGAATACTGTACTACATGTCATTCGTCACCGTGAAAATGCTATTTATATTTTACTGGCTACAAGGAGGGGAAATGCATACATTTAAAAAACTGTTTCAAAAAGTCCTTATGTTTGCCAAAAGCAGCCCGTTATATTTACACCAAAAAAGTGTCAATGAAATGAAAGCAATTCAATTCAAGTAGAGGGTTCTTTTTTTCCCAGTGTTTAAATTTTTATTCCAAGCAGTTGTTGAGTCTTTATAAAAAGGTACCTCTGATGCCTTCCTGAGGTCAAAGTACTCTGTAAAACATCCTAAGAGACCTGAATCATCCCATTCTTCAAGGCCTTCTGGTTCTGTTGTTTGGAAATTTTAGCTGAGAAAGAGTTTAAAGAGGAAAGGAGAGACACTAGAGACCTTCATGTCAATAATGAATGATCAATAGAAGTCACACACTAGAAAATTGACATTCAGTCAGCAATTCTGTGTTATTCATGCACATTTTACATTGTCTGTTCAGGTTTGTTGTGGGGAAAGTAGATACAGAAAGGCAGAAAAATTTAGAAATCACCAGAAAACCAAATAATGGAATCCAGAGTGACATCTAGTGACATGCTGTATAAGAAGCAAGAACATTTAATTACTGAAATATACTGATTTTACTAGTCATATTAATTACAGCTTTCCAGAGAAATTCCTTAAAAAATGTTACAGAAGTTTCTTTAAAAATGCATTTCATAAGCATATGAGACCATTCACAATTCAAATTACTAAAATGTTTGCTTTTGTCTCTTGCAAGCAGCGATTAATATTGAAGCAAATTTCCTACAGAAACATTTTAGAACTTTATTAATACTGATGCTATAACTAGTTTGTCATTATGGATTCACCTTATAAATAACTTCATGAACTCATCTGCAAGACCTTAAACTCTTATGTTCTTCAGCCATGAGCACTGGCTCAAAATCATAAGCTAATTAATCTATTCAGGCTTCTGTACCATATTTTTCAAGATGGCAGACTGCTATCTACATGCGCAAATTGTGTTTGACCTTCTCTTTTAAACTTTTTCATGGTATTAACTGCAGAATTCTGGTCGCTGAAAGTGCTGTAAGGAAGGAGATTGCTATTAGAAAGTTGAAATCCAGAATACCGTGTTCTCAAATCAGTGTCCATCAAATAATGACACAGATGATAATGCCCTTAATTTCTAAGGCACAGATAAGCAAGAGAAGTTCATGCTATTAAAAGAATGAGATGATCTGCAAAGATTTTGGAATAAGGAAATACTGCAAGGAATCATATAGAATTCTCCAGGTATACGTCTTAAATAATATAGAAATATCTTTGAAAAGCCACTTACAAATTATGTTAATCACACTATGCTTCTGTAAATAAGAAAGTGAAGAAATCCCTCCATGGGACTAAAATAATTTTGTGGGTTGTAATGGATTAAAGTAGAAGTTACTTTATTCAAATTTGCTCCTTAAATCATATCTTTGTTCATTTTTCAACTTCAGTATAAGAAATGTTTGTCATTTTCATATGTTCACTAAAATCATTGCAGCACAGAGAGGAGGCGAGAGAAAAGTTACAACATATTAGACTGATTAAGCTTCCATTTCAGTAACTTTAAATCAACAAATCAATTAATGGGAGAGAGAAAAAAAGAATGCTTAAATTATTTGGGAAAAATAAGTCTATATTTTTCTCTGGGGCTATCTTCTTTCTAGATAAGAACCAGGGTAAATTATCTTACAAGTATTTTGCATTTATCGCTTAACAGTCACATGATGGAGATATCTTAGATTTTAAAATGAGCTGATTGTATAGAGACCTCCATCACTATAGACACTAGATTTCTTCTGTTTTGTTATGGGTTTTCTCCTACTTGCCCTACATACTTGGACTTTTAAGACTTCCTTTTGGAGACAATTACCATCTTACTGAGGTGTTCATCACAACTATTCACTTGAAAATCTAGAAGATGCAAATATACCTCTAGGTTGCATTTTCCTGCAGATGCTCAATTCTACAAATAACAAGCCTCAGATACTAATTTCAAAGAGGGAAATACTAAATGATAGTTTTAGTTTCACTGTACAGTGTACCAGTCTCTTCTTTTTTTCTTTTTCACTCTTAGAAATTCAGGATTATTGAGAGTATTAAAGTCTTCAGTGTCCTCTTCCTTGCTTATGTTCTTCTAGAGAAGTGCAGAATGTGATGTACTGGCCAGGTAAACTGAATTCAACTGTTTTTTTTCATTGATATAAAAGAAAGTAGATTATGCATACAATGAATTTTTACTTTTTTTCTTCATTCCACAGAACCCTCCCTTCTGTGCATATCTCCAGTAATTTTCTGTCTTCTATCCCTTGAAGATCCTTGTCCCCATAATCTACACAGCAGTTTCTACTAATTTCTTCTCCCTACCTTTTCATGTGTTTCTCCCTTCCTCACAATTAAAATCCCTTCCAAAAATTCCTCTTTTATATCCTCACTACTGAGAACATTTTATCTTTTACATTAGCAGAAACAAATCAAAAAACCAACCAACAAACTAGACAAGCATGTCACAAAAACTCAAATTATAACCCTCAAAAGAGGGCATCTCTTTTAACAATCTCTAATTGCTTTCAGTGCTATGACATCAGATCATAATTATCATGACTACCCTTCAACATTTTTTCCCAACAAGATTAGGAAAAAGTTGTCTTCCTTCACATTCAAAAGGATGGGAAGAATACAATTCTATCAAGAAATAAGGCAAAAAAATGTTCTTTTCAGAAATCAATGTATAAATTCTAAAAAAATTTAGAAAATATATTTTTAGTTGAACTTCTCCTATAGTTTTAAAAAAAACTTTTTGACTTGATCTACGCAAATGAAAGCAGCTGCAGTTCTATTCTTAGTGCACACCACCTTGGTTGTGACCTTCTTAGCACATCAAATCTTACACTTCCAGACTGAGAAGTGGGGAAGTTGTCAAACATATGGAAACACAGCAGCAGTAGTTACTACTTTCCATTTGAAAACCCTGAAATTTTGGGTGCTACACATCACTTAAACCCTTTTCCTTTTCCTTTCATATTTTTTTCTTTCCCTGAACTGCTCAAAACTCTCCTCTGTCCTCTACTCCTTTTCCATTTCCATCATCTCCACTGCATTTCATTACTTAAGGGCAATTCCTCCAATCAGGGAGTTGGTCTTTTCCTCTTGCTGTGATCAGTGCCCATATAAAATAAGGTACTTCTAGCACAAAACAAGAGAAAGATGTGCAACACAAAGCTTGAGCTCCAGTATGCGTTAAGATAGCAGTCACAGTGACAACTACATTGTACCATGAATGAAATCTGAGACCCTCAGAAGGTGTTCCTTTAATTAAATAGAGTTAATTCAAATATGTCATGCCTTGCACTTTCTCTGAAGCTGCTGGTGCATTATTTTCCTAATAATGATGACCTAATTAAATAGATTTTGGCATAGACTCATGAAATCTGCTCTTATTTCATTCACTCAGAAAAGAGTATAATACTTTCATAACTGCAGGAGAAAAACTATTTCTCAATACCTCTTCAGTGCATAATGAACATTAAACAGGAAATACCAGCACAATGTACCTTTATTATTTTTTAGATGTTGAAAAGGTGTAGACCAAGACAAGGATTTATTAATGGATTTGGGTGCCTAATGGCCCTAGGCTTCTTCCAAAAACACTGGCCAGGAGAGAGATGTTCTCAGCATGTTTGCACAACAATCTCTTGGAATAGCTTCTTATATTTTAATCATATTCTTCAGATTAATGACTGGCATAAGAGTGTGTAGATTTCCTGGACTGGTTTTCTAGTTCTCATTTTGGTATCATTACTATTAATGTTCTCTTAATTTTCCTTATTCTCATTAAGGTTGATAATCTCTTTCTGATCTCAGAAGTTTTTATGTCTTGATTCATTCTTCACCCACAATGCTATAAAACCTTCAAGAATAGCTTGATTAACTAATTGTATGAGAGAAAGGGGAACCACAACCTCTTTCTCTGACCCCAATTTTTTCCAAGGTGGTTGCTGCTTTTCTTCTCTGTTTGAGGAGGATGTATGTGTGTGGGCACACAAGTTAAATTTGTTGTGAGGATGTCTACCCAACTGAGATTGAAAAATGTCATGTCTGAGACTGCTGAAAAATATTGGGGGAAAATTGTGGTAAGCAAACAAATAAAACCCCCCAAACTTCACTAGTTTGCAAAAGCAGAAGGCTGTTTTAAGCATTGTGCTCTAGAAACAAACCTACCCCTTTGATACCTCTCCTTTGATCCTTCCTCAGTCCTCGTAACCATGGGGTAGAGGTAACCCTTAGATAAACTAGTGCCCATTTTGAATCATTGTCAAAATTATCAAACACTGGATACAGACAGACAAGATAATTACGAATATCTTCCTTTTGCACAAAAGAAACAAACATGCAAACAAATCACGCAAACACAAACATTAGGGGAGCATGCAGGTCAGGGTTCTAGTGTCAACTGTGTTTAAATTGGAGAGGGGAAAGAATGATGGTCACATTACTATTCCAGCAAAAAAGATCATGTAAGTCACAAAGCACTTATACTGCAGCTCTTCCAGATCTTCAAAGGCAGAAGCTGATCTGCAACCAGAGACTTGCAGAATACCTTCTGTCTTTTTACCTTTTTTTTCGAGCTGATAATTTTGAAAATCAAGTTAGAAATCTTTTGTCTAAACCTGTTTTTAATACTTCACAAGTCTTTGACTTCAACCAAAATAAATACTGAAATTAAATATAATTAAAGAAAATGTGTAAATAGGCCTATGTTGCAAAACATAACAAAACAAAAAGACTGCTGAAGTTTATATTGCAAAAGTGGTGCATGTGATTGCAAGGCTAGGCTCACCTCCTGCTGTTTCCAGTGCCCTGTGAGCACCCTTAGTGTGGTGCTTTGGAGGCTGCCTTTGGGAGCTGTAATAATGTCTGCTCTGGGGGAACCAAGTGTGGAAGCATTTACAGCCTCTTAAGGACTTGAGTTTGTACTCTCCCTGACACAGCCATAGAAGAACAGCTCCTCTGACAGAATATCCTTGGGAAAATTTCAGTTCAGATGGTGTTTCATATTACAAAATGGAGGTTTTTTGAGTTTTGATTAGACAAGGAAAGAAATCAGAAAGAAGCTGTATTCGATAGGAAGAAAAACTACACAGCTTCTAATTTTACATCTCATATTGGGGTCAGAGACATCCAATAATCTGTGTGCAAGAGTTTTGGGGTTCATTTTCTCCCAGAGGCACTTGGATCTTGGTATTGACCTTTTTTCCAACATAGATTTGTCTCAGCCTTTTCATCCTTGCCTAAGAAAGAATTGATACGTTCCATGCATACCCAGTCCATATTTTTTCAAAAGCAAGACTAAGAAAAAATTAGAGCAATAGAAAATTGCATGTCAGTCAGAGCATTTCTGCCAACCACATAAATGCTTCCTTGAAATTACCTGACTGACATCCATAAGGAGAGACTGGATGGGATCGACCTTCTGGCATGCCAATGAGAAGAATAGTTTTTAATGCAATATCTGATTGTCCTGCTAATGGTCCATTTCCATTTGGCCATTTTATTGCACAAATGATAAAATAAAATTACATAGTACTATATTTAAGAGGAAGAAAAAACATGTGGATTTTAAAGATGAATATTTTATATAGAAAGATTGACAGAATAGGTGACTCTTATAGGACACTTTCAAAGGAACAGGATTCCAAGTAAAGAATTTTTCTTTTAAAGACGCTAAGCAGAAAAAACACTTAAAAAGTCAGTTCAGAAACCTTGCTAAATAAATATAAATTTTTCTTTTCCTCCATCCTATAAAAGTAATCCAAATTTTGGGGATCTTAAGGGGAGTTATTAAAATATATCTGAAAACCCCTCCACTACTCCCACAGTTGCTACAGGATGTTCTGTGCCCCAAATGCCAGAGGAGGATAGTGACTTCAGAAAAAACATTGTGTAGTGTAATGGTGCCCTCACTCCTTAGCCTATATTATAATTAATTTCTACTTCTAAATGTACATAATTACATTTAAAGATGTTCCTTAGACGAAGCCTTGTGTAATTGCTATGATCTGAATTAATAATTAATGCTTTGAGAAACAAAACAACAGATCCAAATAAAATATCCCTCCTTAAAGTGTAAGTCAAAGGCTATCCACATGGAAGACTGAAAAATTATCAGATTTTGCATTCCATCCTTTCAACAATACAACTGCACTTTCAAATACGCTTTGTTGTTTTCTTTTAATTCACAAAAATTAATCTTATAGATGTAGATGCCAGATTTGCATTAATTAAAACTCCACTGTAGAAGCCAGGCTTAATTGCAATCAAATTTGCTTAATTATGCATGGCGAGAGATTCCCAATTGAGAAAGGTTTTAGTAAGGATTTTTGTTTTTTATACTGACAAAATAAATTGAAATTGTCATTTTTTGTGTTTTATGTAACACTTGTAAATAATTTGTGGAGCACCTTAAGTCTTCTATGTAAAGCAATGTTATTGCTTAAGTAATTATAACAATCTGCATTTTTCATTGTTAATTGTGGGTGTCAGCCTCATTAATTTTAATTTACAGCCTGTAATGAAATTAAGAAAATTTTGTGCTGATCTGCTGAAACTTGTCTTATAGAAAGTTACTTAATAAAACTGAAGTTCAGAAAAGTAAGGAATTTGTTCGTACATTGTCAAGACAAGTAACAAATGTTCATTTTTCTCAGAAGTTTTGCTTCTAATTTTAAATCAATATGTAGTAAAGCAATTTGTGTCAGAAAGTTTGAGAAAGTTCAATCTGCAAATTTTTCACCTCAAAGAGTAATTACATAGAATGTACACATAATATGTAGTTTTATTTATAACAGGTAATGTGTCACTGCACTGAAAAAAATTGCTGTAACTCTATTCTATTGTTCATCTCAAAGGACAAATTTTTTTCCTTTGCAAAAACATTGGAGATTTTTTCTGCACATTTCTGAAACTTCCATAAACTGTAATATTCCTAAAATGAAGCATAATAGCCTATTCAAAAGCCTATGCTCACATTGTCTATGGGCTCTTTACTTTGAGTTTCTTTTTAATATGCTCAATCTTCTGTTTTCAAACTTTAGCCCTTCAAAACTATATCCTCCCTTTCCTCTGTTCTGCTGAGCTTGCATTAGCCCCAGCCATGCAAGAAAACAGAAAGATATGGCTTAATTACTCTGCAACTTTATTAATTTAATTTATCTGGGGACTATCCAGCCGCAATTTCTATAATACAGGTAATAAATTTTTCATTAATTATTTTCACTCGTATGAGGGCTGCCATTAGCTTTTATTCCCTCTGGAAGGAGATCCTTGGCCCTTTGTTTGTGATCCACCACCATCGTTAAATGATGGATAGGAAAAATGGTTCCTCATCTTGTCACACAAGACTTTGAGAGCCCCTATTCCAGTACCCACCTCCTTTTGAAGGGGCTTTTGTATTTTGCCCTTTTCTAATGCAGATTTTCTGAGGAAGCAGATCCTCTATGAGTACCTGAGATGGATTTTACTTGGAGAGGCAGATGGCAGGAGCAGTGGACTGGACAGTCTGAGTTATATCCCCTTCACAGCTTAACAAGGTCAGTTAGGTGAGTTGATCTCCATTGACCTGCCAAGCCATCCACAGAACTTTGGTCCATCTGAATGATTGACTCCCAAAACCTGTGAAGGAAGGTGATGTTTAAAGGAGTTACAACTCTTTTTCCCAGATAGTCTGCTAAAACAAGCAAGGATCAAATTTTTACACTGTATATCTCATCTCAGAGGCCCCATTTTGCTCATTTTAATACTCCCTCTGCTACTTCATTCATTTCTTTTTTACTGGAAACTCTCTCAT
Source organism: Drymodes brunneopygia (assembly GCA_013400955.1). NCBI lineage: Eukaryota > Metazoa > Chordata > Aves > Passeriformes > Petroicidae > Drymodes > Drymodes brunneopygia. Next base: position 282,325 of record VZTZ01042077.1, read on the forward strand.
TTTTACTGGATTTACTTGTCTTGCTTTCTTAATTGGTATTGTGAAGTATTTATTGTTATGATCCTGCACACACTTTCACAATGCTTTGGTTGGAAAAGCATCATATGATTCCATGAAATTAAATGCAGAAAATTTGAAGTAACATGAATGGCAACAGGCAAGTTGTGAGGAAAGGTTACTATTTTTCTAGTATACAAAGACATTTCTTAAATATCTAACACATGGAATAAATTTATAAAAGTACAAAAATTATAATATGCAATATTTCTTATGTATAGTATTAGATAAGGTATAAAATAAATTAGACATAAAGCTTTTTTATATTTACCTGCCTTTAATAATTTCAATCTGAACAACTGGAAGCTAGCAGGACAGAGGAAGAAACAATAAACCCATGATGGTGAAGATGTGAGAAGAACCCCTGAGCTTTGTACTGCTCTTTGCTCTTACTTTCCCAATACACAGCTTGATACTTTATCTAAACATGAAAATGCAAAGCATAGTCTTCTAAAACAGATGATTCCCAGAATATACTGTATGATCTAGCATGTGCTTGACCCACCACAGCACCACTGGTGAGATATAAAAGCACTGAAGCATATAACTATTTTAATATGTCAGAGATAAAATATTTTAAAACTTCTGAGGTGATACTTCCCTACAGAAAATAAGGGGAGGTGCTTGATTATTTTATTTTTTTTCATATTACCCTGTAATGAAACCATTTTCAGTGTGCTTTTCAATATGAGCTAAAAATATATAGCAAAGTCTTCCCAAGATTTGCCAGAGATGATAGATGAAGTGCAAAGCAGATTGCCACTCCTGTGTTTGAACTAAGATTTGGTGGTCATAACAATTGATGGTCTTTTAGTGTGCCATAAAACTGTAGAACGTAATCGAACTGATGTGTTATAAAAATGTACAGAATTAAAACCAAGCACTAATAATCTAGGTTTCTAATATCTAGCACCTAAGCAGTTTTTCCTTTTTAAATGGATAGCAACTGCTTCTTACAAACTTCTGGGGTCTCCTGAATTTTGGCACTGCTTCTGAGGACTGTGTACAGAGCCATGTCAATAGGAAGTGAGTTCCAAACTACATGCAACTCTAATGTCATTGCTACTCGTGACCTATCATATCATCTTCTGATAATAAATGTTACTTCTGAAAGCAAGAGTAACAGTAAAGTACAGAATAAGCTGGGTTCTTTAAAAGACTGAAAAATATTACATGTTCTAAGGATATCTACAGATCTAAGTCTTCTCATCGTGAATATTGCCTGCTACTCCCCGGTGTTCTAGTGAGCTGCCAAGATGTAGAGATGAGGTCTGATAGGAAAGGTATGGTAATAACAATAAAAACAAAGCAAATTTTTAAAATGATGGGTTATTTAGTATGACATAGCATATAATTTTAAATTTTAAAGCCAGTGTTGGTACAGGGTCAGGGGCCAATGAGGATGGTTACTAGCAGCTTCTGGGCTGGTTGTACTGGGCCCGTCCGCAGTCACCACCTCAGCCTTCCATTTTTGCCATCCTCCCAGTGGCAGCAGTTTTACTTTGGAGATCTTTCTTTAATGTTATTTTTTTCTTTGTGGCTTTCCACCCCATCGCTGTCCTCTCTTCATTGTCCTCCACCCCTTTGTTTCTCTGAGCAAGACCAGAACAGGTTCAGCTGCTCATTTCTGACACAGCCAGATCCCATTTTGCCTTCCTGCCTATGACAAACCTTACCAGCTCAGCATAGACGGGATGTATTTAATCTCTTACAAAACTGATAATCTCTAATCTTTTCAAGTACACCCTAATGCTTACCTAATAATTTTAGTGTTCTGCTGAGGTGCACAGCAGCAGTACACATAACAAAAAACCAAGGGGTACCTCTGAAACCATGTCTGTAAAGTTCTCCTTACATTTTTACAGGTACTGCTGTGGGGGAAAAAACACATTCTTGGCTCATCATAGAATCACAAAATGGTTTGGGTTGGAAGGGACCCTAAAGATCGTCTTGTTCTAATGCTTCTTTCATGGGCAAGGACACCTTTCACTACACCAGGTTGTTCAGGGCCCCATCCAAGTGGTCTTGAACACTTTCAGGGATGAGATATCCACAGCTTACCTGACCAACCTGTGCCAGGGAGTTTTTTGTGACATTTTCACATATCCTTTATGAGCCAGCATAGCAGAGTACCAGCTCATCTTGTTGTCAACAAATTTTTTAACAGTTCACCTAATATTTAATAATATTTTACTGTTCTTTTTCTTTTTATTCTCAGGCAAGAGCAAATTAATGACTGTGAAAAGTGAATGAATAACAGAAAAATATAACAGAGGAAATGAAGATGAAAGAGAAAGAAAAAACTAAACCCAAAGAAATGCATGCGTAGAAGTAAAAAAGAAAAGCAAAATCTTGTTTGCAAAGGAAGTACTTTGGCATTCTTATTTAATTATCAGTGGCTACACAGGATGGAGTAAAAAGCTCTATTTCAAAACTGTGACTTAATGACAAGCTGATGTGTAATATTTTGCCTGAAGACCCAGACAACATCGTTAAGAGAGAGACAAGTAAATTGTAGGTAAGAAATAAAAATAAATGTTTCCACACCTCTGACATAACTGTAAAAGTTAAAAGGCTACTGATAAATTTGAGACAAATGACTATTGTTCTGGTAAAATAAGGAATCTTAACTCATTTTTGGATAACAATATTGCCAGCTCTTGAATTTCATTATTAGCCTCATGATATTTGATGCTTCTCCTAAAGACCTAGCTCCTAGATTTATACTAATTAGGAGGCTATTAACTTCCATTAAGAAATCATGTTTTCAGTGCTGATATCTAAGCATAAAAAACCCCAAACCATCTCCTAAAACTGTGAAAGATAGAAGTCAAACAAGGAGAACCCCAAACAGGTAGCAAAAAAGTCCACAAACCAATCCAAACCTATAAATTCTGAACGCCTTACTCATGATTTCTCAGTATTTGGCAACACTATATTAACTATAATTAAGTTAGAGATTTATTAGGTACTAAAAATGGAAAAGCTGATAACAAGCTTCTGCAATGAAAAAGCAGAATATGCTGAAAATGAGCCAAAAGAAGTTGAAATTAAAAAAATATTTCAATTTGAGGTGTAAACTTTTACTTTTTTAGTTGCTTCCAACAAACAATTCTACATAGTTTTTCATTAGGAAAAAAAGGACTAATTTGAAAACCTAGTTTTCAGAACCTGACTTGTTCCACTGGCAACAAACCCAAACTACTATTATAATTTTCCCATCTTAGGGATCTGTAAATATTTCTGAATTCCTGTTCGGCACTATTTTAATCTTCTCAGACTCCAGTAATTTGATATTGTTTAGGTGACATAAGACCATACTGCTAGCAAGATGACTTGAGTAGACAGCTCTGGTTTTTTTTTCTGTTTGTTATCTAGTTTTTAGGAAAAGTGTATAATTTAGGAATCATACTCAGCTAATAGCCAAAATGCAATAGTTTACCATGATCTCAAACACCCTCTGGTAAAAGACAAGAATTGAAATATTGGGTCATATGAACCAACTCTGCTTTCCTGTAGCACAGTCCAACCCATTAGGGGGATGGATTTGTGAATGCTTATTCAAACGCTGGGCAAGTTATGAAGAATTCCATCCACCTTGTTTAGACAAAGCATACAACCCCTGGAGGGAGACTATATTAAGTCCAATAATAAATTAAAGAAAGAAAATGGCCTCGAAAGTGTGTGCAGCTCTATCATTTCCAGGAAATAACAATGATCAGATGCCATTATTAACTGAAAAAACCCAAGGAGCTTCCCAGATTCCTATCTGTCAAATGGATATTTTTTTATGGTGCTGTCCCTCCTGTAATATTTTGAGGAAAAATCTTTTTCTGTCTGTGTTTAAATTTGCCATTTATATTGACCATATACTACTTCACCACTATCTGAGTGTCCAGACCTTAATTACCGGGGCAGTACTCCAGGATTCACTGGGTACAGCTGCTTTTGCTGTAGTGAAACCACAACTGTTCCTTAACTCCTGACTTATTGGATGTGATGGGCACAGTATAAGTGCTCCAGGTCTATTAGTCTCCCAGTGCATGAAAGACCTATCAGATTTGAACCTGGCAAATATCATTCCAGGAACAGAAACTCCAGCCTGATTAAAAATGTCATCATTGTCAAATTTTAACAGTCCAGTCAGAACCTCAGTCCCATAGTCTGCTGCAGTAATGCTGTCAGCTGAGTATTGCTGAGAAGAAGCCTCAAATCCCAAATATGAGTTATATTTTCCACATAAAGAAACCTGTGTATTCTGGCTGCCATCTGTGACACTCAGCTCCAGTGCAATAGTCTCTAGGGGAGTTGTAATGATTGCTGGATGAACTTCAGTTTCTTGTCCCAGTAACTCCTGCACCATGCTCCAGTCTCACACTCTGGCATGGATGGAGTGGAAGCTTCAGACAAAGCAAGAGAAGCACTGCCACTGAGCCATGAGGACACCTTTTCATCCTAAACTTCTCAGAGAGGAGTCTAGGTGCGATTGGGTCCAATCTTAGCCCCAGACTTTGTCAATGATTCAAGTAACTTTGTCCCACAGGATCTAAAGATCTGGCAAATCAAATATATTTACATTAAATGAATTATTTTTTATGGCAAATTATCTCAATCAGAATTATTTCTTACACAGTATACAAGCTAAAACTGCTAGTAGTGTAGGATAAGATATGATACTGCACTATATCAAAGCAATTATATTAAAAGCAATTATAATAAAGCTATCAAAAATAAACCGTAATTAAGTAGAGATTGATGTAACTCACCACATCAACTCTGGTGGGCAGATCTCTTTCACTCAGCCTCAAGGAGTATCCATTGTGGGCATCTTTTTACCCAAGGGAGGAAACTTCATGCACATGCTCCAAGGAGGAGTAAGTTAGAGGAACCCAACTGTGTGATTTCACAGTGTATAGTGACAGACTGACAGTGGTATGTCTCCAGGTCAGCTTAGCAGCTTAGCTGCCAAATATTTTCCTCACTATCAGGACATTGATTTGGGATTAGTTGCCAGAGTGGATTTAATATAATTCAACACCAAAACCAGCACATGGGCCCCCTCTCAGTCCACCACTAACAGATTTGCAAGTGGGACATCGAGTTCCTTGACCACATGCCAGGGCACAGCATCCAGGGCAAAGCATCCTGGTACACACCGTAGATGTGACTTGAGACCTAGCTCTCCTCGAGCTTTTCACCATATACCACTTGCCTGCAATGGCTTAACTACACGTCCATGTTTCTGTGACAGACTGAGAATACCTGCAGCTCTGAGGTCCTTTTCATCTTGCAAGGAGAGGACAATCTTTTTGTATTTCTGCTGGCCATGCGCATTTCTTATTTTTGTGCAATTCTGTCCCAAACTCGCTCCCTGATATCTACATTCATAAGAAAAAAGGAAGGACTCTGCCTTTTCCATGTTCCCTCTTTGACAGAACACCTTTTTGAAATAGTTACAACACTACCCATGAACTTCTCATTTGACCGACGTGCAGATACACTGTTTGGATATTGCTGTTCAGTCCTAGTGGCTGCCCTGGATCTAGAGCCAAATAACTTCCCTTGGGGTGAACAAACCATCATAAGCTCTCCTGTTTCTTTCTCCCTTTCATCAGGGTTTTCCTGACCAAGGGCCCACCATAGGAAAGGATAAGGTGACTGATATTTATCTCTACCTCTCACATAGGAAAAAGACCCTCAGCACACAATGGCAACTTTGGAAGGGATAAAGTATTAAAACAGTGATGAGTGAGAAGATTTCCTGAGACCTCTGACATAATTTTAAAAAACCAATATTGTCAAAATAATTCTTTCCATTGGTTTCCTGGTGTGTGTTACTAAAGAAGTGGGGATAATAAGTGCAAGAATTTTCTATCTGAGAATGTACATATGTATTTCAGCACAACTAAAGAAATAAGATGATAAAGCTCCTCTTTCAGAAGCTATTTGTTGAAATAAATTAACTGGTTGTTTTGGAACTGAATCTTCTTCACAGAAAGTTTTGGAGCCATCCTTCAAATTATTTGACTGGCTGACTGAGTGGCTTAATAAAAAATTACACTATACCCTTACCAATCACTATGCTTCCTGAGAACTGGAAAGTCATGAGCATGATTTTTTTCTTTTTTTAAGGATTTAGGAGATGCCTTGAGAGGTACAATGCTACAATGACTGAAAATTAAATAGACAAAAAGTAGTGTAACATTTAGGGAATTGTAATATATACGGCAAGGGAAAAACCAACAACCTTTCTGTAACTGAGAATTGTGCCTCTCTAATGTGTTAGAAGGTTCTGAAAATATTAATAAGGCAGTAGATGAACATGACCCAGTGGACATAATTTACTTGGATTTCAAAAAGCTTTAGAAAAGGTCCCTCATAAAAGGATATTAAAGATAATAAATAACAATGAAGTAAGGGGCAAAGGCTTGTCATGGATTAAAAAGTGATTAAATGATAGGAAATAAATAGTTATAACATCAAAGAAGAGATATATTAATAATGGAGTGTCTCAGGGGTCAGTACTACGATCAAGTTGTTTAATATATTTTTTTAATAATTTGAAGTAAGAGGATTGCAAGGTAGCAGAGTTTGCTGATGACTCTGTACTATTGAACAAGTCACCACTTGCATAACCTCCTACTTGTTATAGTAGTCTAAAAATCTACCTGTACAGCTCTGAAAATCACTGGCAACAGGAGTCCTGTGAACACCAGGAAGGAACAAATTTTTCTTTATGTCATCTGTTCAGCTCTGTGTCAAGATGGACACAGTGAATGGTTGCATTCTGGAAAACCTAAGGTAGGAACTGAGATAGAGGAGAATGTACACTTGGCCTCCCCTGTAAAATGATTGTAAGACATGATTGAGTATATCACCTTCAGTAAAATCAATACTTTTTCTGCATAATTGAAGAAAACTGAAATCATATCTGTAGCATGCAACAACCACATGTTAATCCTTCAAACAGAAACTTTGTATTATTCCTTTCTCAAATTATGGATAGGTTTGAATGGTTACAGGTTTGTCTTCTAGAGGGCACCATATTTTAAAAAGACAGATCAGGCTTCATCACAAGTAAATGTGAAATTCTGGATATATTTATCCAAAGTGGAATTAAAAGTTTATGACACAGAAAAGGAGAAGTTATATTCCACAGTTTTTTCCTAAATGTGAAGAAGTAACAACAATCACCCAGACAAAAAGTTTTGGTCAAACATGGTCCCAGCCATTCATACAAATTACATCCCTTCAGAACACAGTCTGTTTTGCTCACAGGCACAGATATGAAGCTTTATCCACAACTTTGCCTCTTGTTGCTACCTTTGCAGAAAAAAAAGTGGTTTATCCTCCTATTAGGTGACTGAAGGAACAAGAGGAGATCATGTAGGCAGACCAAAAAAACTGCTATTATTGAAGTATAGTGATAATCCAGACTTTAAAAAGGGCAGTGCAAGCATTTGGATGAACACAATTTTTATATTGCACAGTGCAAAATAATGCCTAATAAGCCTTATCATTTAGGACACCAAATTATGGCTACCCAAACTGCAAAGTATTTGTTTCATTATGCCTAAACTGCAAAATTATCTGATTGTTTTGGGAGATAACCTGAAGTACTTGACAGTGGTTTCATTTGTAAGCAGATCACTAACTCCGAAAGGCCAGCCATTTAATCCATTATATGGTTCTCCATTATTCCAAATACCATGGGAGAAATTCAGTCTATGCACAGGTTGAAACAACTTGCAGCAACTTAGGTTGTAGTTAAAGCCACTCAACAAGGGACCTGCCTTTGGCTCATGTGTTTTACAACTCTGATGAAATGTATAGCTTTAAATGCATTAAGTTTAATCAGGCAATTGATTTCTGAATTTGCAAAAAATAAATTAAGGGATCTCCATGTCAGTCTTTATTTTTATTTTTAATAAGACATTAGATAAAAATTCATGCTCATTGTCAGCTGGTGTAGAATTACAATATGTTGCAGTATAATCGCAAACAAATATAATTACAAATATCAAGGGAAATTTAGGCCATAAGGCAAAATGAAAAAAGAATTTGACTGTGGAAAATTAAATTAATAAAACATTAAGGCACTAAAACGAAACCTATTGCCTGTTATAACTAAATTGTTTGCATAGCTGAAATAAAGAAACAATCCCAGTGTTTGCATTTATGAATGCTACATGGCAGTCAGCAGATAAAGGAGAAAAACTGTGCAATTGAGGTTATTGTCTCCTATCCATTTCTCCTACATATCTGAACACTGAAAATAATTTAATACCTAAAATTTTTCATTTAAAGCAATGAAATCAGGGATTTTTTACCTTAGTTGTCATTTCTAAGCGACAATACACCAATAGGTTACAAATACAGCCATGATATTTCATGTCATGACACATGCTGGGAACTATTTTTATGTAGAAGTCAATGACAGCAGAATTAGACTAATGCTAAAAGCTCATGAGAAATCATTCTCAGGATAACTTTCTCAACATCATATAGTAAGTCTGTAGCAGAACTGGGATTGGAATTGCACTCAGATCATCTAAATCCCAGTTAAGTGCCTTCATCACATGACTTACTGGAGCTCCCCTAAATGAATTCATACATGTTCCCATCAGTTCTTCACCTGTAGACCCAGGAATTCTGGTCACAAACCATCTGAAGTAGCTGCAGTTATGAGTCTTCTCCCTGTCAGCTCTCATCTGCCAAACATGTGCATGAACTGAGCCCCATAATTCCTAAAGGAGGGAAACAAATTCAAGTGGAATACATCAAAACATTGAAATCAAATTCCTTAAAAGACACTAGTTCACCTAGAAGGATTTTACTTTTTTTCCTGGTAGCATCTTATCAGTCAAATGCACAATTCATTTTCATGACTGTTTGGTTTCTTGTGGAAATGCAGTACAAAAAATTACAGAAATGCTAGCTCCAATGCAAAATCATCTTTCTAAGAAGAAAAAGATTCACAGAAAGACAAAGCTTCAAGGACATTTTTTGTGAAAGTTTGAGAGCCACCCAGACCAGCTGTGACATCTGTACTAATTGAAAAAGCAAACGAGGCCACAAAGGACTGTTCTTTGACCATTTAATCAATTTTCCACTCAATGCATTGTTCATTCTTAGAGACTTTAATGCTAGAATTGATTTTAACAGCCATTACTGAAATACGTAAGTCAAAGGTCTCTCAACCTTTTTTAAGTCTGACCAATGGGAATAAAAGATTATGGATATGCGAATAAATCAGTGGCTATGATTCAAATGCCTTACTAAAAACACCGTGTGAATCACAGTCTGCTCGTGTCCTGGTGGTCACATGGGCTGGTTAGAACACAATGGGAGAAAGAGCAAAATGGTGATCTCTGATAATGTCTGGTCTGGACTCTGTGAAATTGCCTCTTAAACTTCCAGTAATGCTGAGCTCACGTAGCTCACTTCAATCCAGGGTTTTACTGCTCACTTCAGTGAAGGCAGAGGTCAGTCTTCAAATGTTTGTAAATACATTTGGAAATTGCATATTTGACTCAAGCAAGCAGAGCAGACCAGATGGATGAAGAATATTAAGATCTCTTATTAAGATGTTCTTAGGCATGGCTAGTGAGTATATGCCCTGCAAAACACAGGAAAAGGAAATATGGAAATATGCCTTTATCTGCAGAGAGGAAAAAGTCAGAAAAATTAGTGCTTAAATAATTTTTCTTTCATTTTGAGCAACATCCTTTAAAGAGAATAACATACCTAACCTACCATTTGCATGTTACTGACCAGAGCCAATATGGATTTAAGAAAAAGAGATAAGCTCTAGTAAAAACAAAACACACTAAAATAGATCCGGATTTAAAACTCCAAACTGCTATTATTGCACTACTTCTGGATTTCAGGAAATTTTTGTCTTCAGTAACAAATATTAGAATGCAGAAACTCTATCTCATAGAAGAAAATCTTCTGTGAAGATGAAAAAGTGCATAAGAAAATTCTTTTTCCCAGTACAAATATACAGCAACAGGCAGCAATGACTGTGGGTGTTATATGTAGGCAGCAACTTTATCATCTCTGTAACATCAGCAATTCCCTCGTGTGCTGCCTTCTCCTTCCGTGTTTGGTCCTAATGAAACAGATTTACAGTATGACCTTTGCATACATGCATGATATATTGTGATGACAGCCACTCCACTGTGAAATATGATGCTCTGATCTTTCAGTTGTTTCCCTTTGGAAGATGAGCCTTACATGATTAGATTGATAAGCATCAATGTATCAGAAATTGTGCCAAAACAACAGCTATTGGCATGTTGCACTGTAGGAACTTTAAGGGTATTGAAATAGTTTTAGGAAAACAACCTTAAAGACAAGCTGAGCCACAAAAATCAAATAACGTAATTGACAGATTATATGATGCAGTTCCTGGTTAAAACTTTCCTGCTTTACTGAGATACACTGACCTACAAAAGACCTTTGACAGTCCACCGTAAAGTGTATGAATGCTTTAAGATTTTTCATCATTATCATGCATGCCTGAAATTTGTTTATGTTGTCAGGAGTTTGTCACGGAGTCCTCAATATTGTTGTAGTATAAAAGGGCATCCATCAGACACATTAAATACCATGTCTTCTCCTTAAGGAGATTACCTGTATCTGTGATATGTTGCACTATTGACACACACATGACATCCAATTTAGCAGTCTGTATTTGTCCAGAGATTTGCATGCACCATAAAGCAGAGCTTTAATTTAGTTTTTCTTCTCAACTGGGAAGCAAAGGAAGTGGGAAAAGGGTACTGATTTTTGCCATCCATATTCAGTGACACTGTTGAGTGTTATTCATTCATCTGAATGTTCATGTTGGTTTAAATCTTATTTTAATTTATAAAGGTAAAGGCCATGATGGGCTCAACTGGTACGGCTGCAATGCAGAAGTAGGTAAAGTATCAGTCATTCCCTCAAAAAGCTCTAAGAAGTCAAAAGATAACTGGTGGACGAGACAGAAAAGCAGGTTAAGGTAGACTGAGAAAGATGAATCAAGAGATAGAACAGAATGTGCACGTAGGTATCCTATATTCTTTTCACGTCTTAATGCTTACAAACTTGCCCTTTCAACTCCACCCTGATAACAGTCTAAGTTAAAGTTTCTGCATTACTTCTAAACTTTGGATGTATTTCAGGTCTCTATGTGGTCTCAGAGTGCTTGATGATGTAAACATCTATACTAATTTTGAATGCAGTGTAATACAAACGAACTCTGTCCTATTTTGCATAGAACACTTCTTATGACATCTAACATGTTGCAATCTATAAACAAAGCACAGAGTTTGAATTTTTTTCATGTTTGAATTTTTTGGTGGTATGTGTAGCAGCAAATTGAAAAAGGCCAGGGTGCAGGCCTGACCACAGACACAATATGATGCATTTCATCTGCTTGCTGGGAAGTGCATATCACAGCTTCGGAATGGGGCAAATCGTGCTGTTTCACACTGTGCCTGTGCATGGCTTTGAGATTACTGTGGACCAAGGAGTATTTCAGCACAGTCTTTTGAGGTGACCAGTCTGTTCTGAGAGGTGGAAAAGTTTGGCTGTGTAGATACGGGTTGTGAACCATGCAAGGATTTTTATTAATACAGATACGGCTGTAATGCTGGGCAGTAACGTTCATCCTATCTCTAACAGAGTTTTGTAAAAGATGTTTCAGAAAACAATGATTAAAAAGTGGACAATGTCTCAAAGAATACTAAAAAATATTTATATGGATTAGCTTTAAATGGAGGTCCAACTCATTGTTCAAATGAACTGCTAAACATTGACATGAAAATACACCTAAATATGCAAACACTAAGACATCTAAAAAGCTCTTCTGCTTTCCCATATGTAGTGAATGCCTTGAGGTCTTCATTTAGACTTCTTTAGAGTGAGTAATTACTCCTAGTTTAAGTAGTGGGAAGATAAAGCAGCAGGCTAAGTTCTTAAATTTCCTGGTGAAATCTGAGTACCCTTTTGGAATAAATTTAAACTTAGTTTGAAAGATTTCATCATAAAATGAAGTGTGCTAACTGATAACAAGAGAGACAAAACAACTCCATCTAAACTCAACACCAACACCTATTTCCATAGCTACCTATTTAAAGTGCTAATTCTCTCCAGCGTTCAGATACTGTTATTAATTTCAAGGTACAGTCACAGTTGGAGAGGGGAGAAAATATCAACAGTCAAAAAAAGAAAGTTAATGTTATTAATTATAGAAGAATAACTTTTGATAAAATATTGGAAAAGACCTTGACCTTTCAGTCTGGATTCTTATAATTATGATGACAGTCTCTGGACCATGTGAATCAGTATTTCATTTTCTTAAGTACCTTGCTAACTTTTGAAAATTTCAACAACTCTAGATAACCAGAGGTACAATATATTATGGGGTTTTGATACATTTCTGGGATACAGGTGATCTAATTATCTGTTTTGTTGTCACTGAAATTCTTTCAGTGTTGTCATCTCAGTGGAATCAGTAAACTACGGTATGAATCTGATATATTTTAGACATCAATAATGCTTTCTTTGCTTGTCTTCCTATAAACATCAACATTTTGGGGGTAGAAAAAGGATTTGAACTGTTTCAGTTGCGCTGTTATTACAACTCTGACCTTGTTAAAGACTCTCGGCAAATTGATTAGCTCTGAAAAGCTGCCATCCATCTGCAGAGTGAGAATAATCTGTAAATAAAAATGCAGAGGTCTGTTGAAAAGAATATTTCATTCTTGCTGGTTGCTGAAATACTCCTTCAGAAAAGGACAATTCACCTCCACCTGAGGAAGTACATTGGCTGCTTGCACTGATACAGAGCACTGTCAGCATACTGGCAAAAAAGGAGAGGAAATCTGTTGCTCTTTTCATTTTGTGAGATAAACCCCAGGGCTTATTAGGAAGAAATAGAACAGGCAGTGGTACACAGTTATGCTGGTTTGATTTAAAAAAAAAAAAAAAGAAATATGAAAAAAGAAAGTAAACTAAACTTAAAAGCAGAAACCATAGTTGCTAAATAAAGTGGCCATTTCTATGCTCCCAAGTACAGTGTTTGTATTCAGGGGAGCTCTCAATCTACTTCTGAGTAATCAGGCACTACTGGAATTGACACAGAAAACAAAATGTTCCTGATCTTAGTTCTAATTTGCTTTATAGTTTTTACAGTCTGTTTAATTTTGTAGCTGTATTTAATACTGAAGGTGTCTCAGGATGTCATTTTTAATAAAACACTGTATAAAATCCTGCATTGGCACTGTATCAATTAAAGTTTAGAATAATTACATGTTAATGCTCCATTTCTGTTGGAGACATTGCTCACACCATTTATACAAAAGTCCGGTCCTTGTTTCAACTTTCATGCTAAACTGATCACTGTGGAGTCACTCCTTAATTGCAATGTGATTGGGTAAAGAAACAAAAGCCTCATATAAACCAAAGGGATGCAGAGGTGTGTCAGCTGACAAGAATATAATGAAAATACCAGGTAGCTTTTCAATTTTTTTTTCTCCCTTTCATTTTTCATTTTTTAAAAATTTAATTTAAATATTTCTAAAAAACTAAAGACATCTGAATGACTGAAAATTAAGGAAGAAAAGTTCCCATCTACTCTAACAGGACGTATGAGGGAGGGCACTAAAGCAAGGATAATGGAAAGAGAAAAAAAGAAAATGGGCAGGGAGACTTGAGTTAACCAAGTCAGTCAAAATGAAGAGGAAGTGACCATAATAAGGCAGAGATATGCAGAGTTTTGAAAGGACAAATCAGATGCTATGCAGAAAATCCAAGGCTTCCACATTAGAGCAAACAATCACACTAGGGTTGGTAATGTGCATTTTATCTTAATGTCAGAGATAATTTTTTCCATCCTTTGAGCTTTTCTCAACCTTTTTAATGAGCTTTTCTAATTTATAAAAAAAAAAAAAGGCTATTTGGATAATAATGAATATTAAAACAAAAAGAAGTATGGTTTGTAGAAGTTCACTGCCCAAATGTCTAAGCCCTCTATTGTGAAGCAAAAGTATTCATCTGCTCTTTCAATTGCTTGGTTAAAATGCTAAATTATTCCTGGTGCTTTGTAGCAGATCAGTTAACATTACTTTTAGCTTTATTCAGACAGCATGTTCTAGTTCCTCTTTGTATATGGGCACTGGCAGCTTGACCTTCCTGTTTATTCCTTTATAAGACCATTATCATCAAAGTTCTGTGGCAGACAATCACAATTTTCAAATGTTAATGTTAAAAGATTTCTGACTGATGTCAAGCTTTACTCACATTTTGAAAAGAAAAAACCCATAAGTTTCTTATCACACTTGGAATGAATAAGCTCTAGATAAATAGTGAAATACAGCTTCAAATGTTTCTATATCACATTTTTGAGAAGAACAAGATCGCAACAGATGCTATCCAGATTTTATACTGGGGAATAGAATCTAGGTAATATGTGTGCTGGGAATCCATACCGTGAGAGCTAAATGACAGTACATTTTAATTTTTTTTTAATGCTGAACTACTTGAAGGCAGGATTTAAAAAGTTCCATTGAAGGGCTCCTCAAAAGCAGTGTCTCTTTGTGTGGACTCAGATCCTAGCTTCACATACAGCATTAGTGGTGCTAACCAGCCTGAACAAATAATTAGTGAAAAACAACTCAACTGGTGAATTCAGCCTTTTATGCTGAATATGCTATAGTATATGTGATCAGGCAACAATTATTTGAAACCTAAACCAAATTCCCAAATAGCTTTCATCTGTAACTTTTAATCACAGCTTTCTCTGAGTTTTCAGTGCTTATATCTCTGCAGTTGTGATGGGTGAAACAAAACATGCAGCAGTGTTTCTGTCTCTCCTTTGATCATTGCTTCAGGTGCCTCATGGCTAAAAATACTATTCCAGGGTGTGGAAAGTGTGCTTTCCATGGCTCTTCTGCACACGTGGATTTTGCATTCATCTGTGATGGCAAGGAGTGGTGACCTCATGCCAGCACCCAACCACCACTTCCAGTGACAGTGGTAGAGAAGCCACTTTCAGCTCAGATCAGGGAGGAGGAACTAAGGGAAAGTTTTATTAACAATTTGGAGTTTACTGTTCCCGGCACTCTGTCAAAGAGACAGTTATATCAATTTGTATGCTATTAAAACCTGTGCAGTTTGTGTATGTTATTCTGTTGCCATGTTTAATGAAAGTAATTTGACAGTGGAATGCTCCATAAATGTAACCTGGTTGGCATATCTAGGGACCAAAATTATATTGATTTATTTGTGGCTCAAACTAAAAGCTAAATAGGTAGATGCTGACTTAAAAAAATCATATTCAGTGCAGAGCTGATAACACAACCCTTATTTACCACACCATATATTCAGCTTTAATTTTTGGTTGTTTATCCTTTTTCTATGCAAGCTGCAGCACTTGCACAGAATATAACAGTGAAATAGTGGATAAACAGGCAGTGTTATTCAGTTTTGCTGGCTGTTCTAAGTGATGAAACTATAATTCTCTGGGTGATAGATAACAGAAGGTAATTTTATGGTTACTAAGAATGAGTTTGCATTTGTTGGGATAGTTACTACATAAATTTATAGATCTATTTTGTATGTACCGTGTTTTAAATTTTAGTGGCAGCACAAGGAACAGTATGAGAGTAACACAAGTAGTCCTGTCATGAACTCCTGGTTTAGCAGCCACTTGTAAAGGTATACTGTAATTCAACATGAAATAGCTTCAGAATGTTCTCACAGTCTTGTTATAAATCACGGTCTTTGGAAGGGAAGGTGTTATTAAGTTTGTTTTTTGATTTTCTTTTGCCCTTCCTCCATCATCTTATCTAGGGAGAGTGTTGAAAGGTAGGAAAGGCAATTCTGTACAGGAGGTCCTTTTAAGTGCTGGATTTAAGTGCCCTTTCAGGATTTAGCACTTTTCTAAGCTTAACTGACAGGTCACTTTGCCCCTTGTTATCTGGGCAGATAGACCCTGGGACCCTACAAAGACAATAAGATTAATTGTTGGGCAGGCAGTCGGATCCTACAGCTTCAGATCACAAAATTCAGACAAGGCTCAACACCTGTCAAGCTATTATGACATTTATATTCAATAAATAGAATGTCTCCAGAGAACCAGAACTGTTTTTGTCTAAAGATGGAGATTGGGCCCCAGGGAAGTCATTTTGTTGAACACGCCATTCTATGGTGAAGAAATACCAGCTTTTGTCAAAGATTTAATTGTTGGAAGACCCATTAAGATTTCAGTTCAGGTTACAAATCTGAAGGAAGCCTAGACTGACAGAGGGGTGCTTGATTTGGTGATCATGGGAGCAGAAGAGAAATGGAGGTGTGAGATGTGTTAAATTTGCATTTAAAAAGCTCACCTAGGAACATAGCAATTAGACTTTTAAATATAAAAATATAACTTCAGAGCATCCCAGAAGTATTCCAAAGTACTGAATTATGTAATGGCCAAACCAAGGACATTCCTTGAAAGTTAGGCTATCTGCAAAGTACTGTAACGGAAAGTGTCAGAATTCTGAAATGATCTTCAGGAGTTCAAACGGAAGTTTTATTCCATTTATAAGATTAAAATGGACAGTGTTAAGATATTATTATTCTTAAATTAGTTGATGTGATTTCTTCCACCATGTTTCAAAAGAAAAGGCTTCTACTCCATAGTAGCATACCCACAAACAGCAAGAATGCATCTGGAAAAAGACAGAACAGTTGGGAAAAGAAATTGAGCACTGTCCAATTAAAAAGTTATTCCAAATCTTCCTTTGCCCAAACAGATTGAAGTGATGGCCTTGTCTGGTATAACTTACCTTATGTAAATAACTTGGTATTTTCATAGAAGAAATACTAGGTTATCCAAGGTAGACTTATATAGTCATTAGGAATAGTAATCATCAAAATCCTTGCTAAGCACCTGTAGACCTGACAATAATGCAAAAATTTTTCAGCAAGACAAGTTTTAATGCTTCAGAGACAGCATGAATAAGGAGCTGGAGCAGCACTTGCATTGGGATCCTAATAATATTCAATTGCTTTTCTCCTTTTGGGAGCAATTGGGGGGGTACTCTGCATTTGTATCCTAATTGTGAAAGTGAGGGAAGCCAATTTACTGCCTACAGGAGCACACATTGATTGAGAAAATGAATGGAAGCAAAGTCAGTGCTGGATCCTCTCAGGTCTGCACTCCCAACACCCACAGCTGCCACAGGAGAATGGTGTGTCAGCCCTGCTGCCTTGTGAAGTGTATAGATACACGGGTAATGGGAAGATCCAGAAGCAGCTCCTTACTCTGACAAAGATTTCATGCTCTGCTTCACTTCAGCATTTAATCAACCACAAAAAGTTTATTGCTGTGTATACTCCAGTGCCAGAAACATTATCACCTAATTAAATTGTTTCATTGTTTTGCTATATCTAGCAACACGTCTCTTTAACTCTCTGTTTTATTTAGCAGTGAGTTTGCTTTAATGTCCTCAGAATGGGATATTAAATTGAAGGGGTGGCTGTTTAAATTCAAGTTCAAATCAATAATACAGGTGGATTTTTTGCTGCCAAAATCTAACTTAGAGCCTTTCACTTTGCTGCAGTCCTGTGTTTGCATGTGATTTATGACTATTCCTTTTGGTGGGACATATGTTTCAAGGCCTTTTCACTGTTTAAGTTTTCTGTAATGAGTAGAATTTCTTTCTACTGCAGTTCTTTTGGATATACTGCCATGCTGAGTTTCATTATTAATTTCAGGTGTCAAAAAGGCAAATATTTAGAAAGGCCTGGCCCTCACAAAATCTGAAATTCTAAATACACATCCCAGAGCCCCACTAAATAGTGAATTTATTACAAATACCCTAGATTCACTTTGTGTTTATCCACTATTAGTTTTAAGAGCTCTGAATGGATGACACTTAAGTGTTCAAATGCCCTCAAGGTTATTCCAGATATTCTGAGATGGTTCAAGCCATAAGGTTCTCATTCCTGCAACTATAAATCATTAGCTATGTTACATTGCTGCTATTTTATTATTTCATTTGCATAATGAAAATTACTATATAAATAACATTGCAAAAAAGGCTTTATATCACAGTAGAAATAATTACTACCTATTTAAAGGGAAGAGAAATGGAATTTTGTCACCTGATGGCTCCTAAAAAATGTCACAATTCCCTTGTTCATTGTTGAAAAGTTTATTATGTCTAGTAAAATTTAGAGTTACATGGATGAAAGGAAAGGAAGAAGTACATAAAAATTGTTTGTCACGGGATTTTATTAGGAAGATTATTTTAGGGAGAAAATGCATGCTAATGCATGGCTGGTCAAACTCTGGCTGTGAGCTGAAGTGCAGGGTGTTACCAGAAAAAACAACCTCTTTAACTTCTGCCAGCAAACCCAGAAACTGAGGAATTCAGGATCCCTGTCAGAAATGCAGAGGACTATCCCTGAGCTCAACATCCTCCAGGTTGTTGGAGGAGCCATGTGCCACATTGGTCCCCCCTTCCCTACCACACAGACACCTCTGGCAATGATACTTGTTGGGCACTAACAGGGACAAAACATTTCTCTTGCATAGTGGAGGGCATCTTCAGCAAGCACAAGCAGAGGACCATTTTGAGATGTGTACAGAAATCTGGAATATATCCATATTTAAATTTACTTATCACACCTTCATATTAGCTGATGAAAGTTAACTGATAAAATTTTGCTTTCTGCTCATAACCCTTGTAAAAAGTAACTGCTTCCCATGAACTTTTCACTGAGTGTTCACTTCTCCCCCATTAAAGAAATAAAAATTATGCTTTATTGTAATTTCTTTCAAACACTCTATTTAATTTGTTATCCATTTGTCCATAATGATAAACCAGCTATCCTATTTTCTAGAATGTAAGAACTGCAGCTTGGAGATAGTCCAGTCACTTTCTAAATGCATTAAAGTTATAAAAATAATCTCACATCTAAATTATATTTTAAAAATATTTGAGTATTAAAGGTAGTTTTTCACCCTGACCTCTCAGAAATAGGAGCAAGATGCAAAATTCTTATGTGAATCCCAGCTGTTTCTGAATTGTTTAGGTGCTGTAAAGTAACCTTCTTTACAAATGCTAAGCAAATATTAAAAAGGGGAATGCAAAGTCAACAGAAAATAATGCAGTTTGAATCACATTTAACATTGTTACTTTTTTTTAACCATTTCTTATGCCAAACAATGACTATGTGACAGTTTTTAGCTGTTGATCAGTGTAAATAAAGTGTAGACTTAGATTTGATAGCAAAACTACTAACATACATCAATCATCACAATTTTATAAACCAAAAATAGTGTGTTCGAAAGGATGTTGACAAAGCAGAGCGAAAGTGTGAAAAAAAAACCCAAAAGAATAGCAAGCAGTGAAAGTTTACAGCTCCCTCTTCACAAGGACAGTGCTTAGTAAAGAACATAAAGTATTTGTAAAGAAAGGGTCATTTATCAATAACTTTTCAGTCTGGTATTCAGTCAATGACTAGAAACCAGAAATTTTGACATGAAAGTTGTACTTACGAGTAAGAATTTCTGAGTAAATTTCCATATTATGGGTAGCTAATAATCCACCAATGGTTTTAATGGATTCTCCTTCAATTGACATCATTGGATATTGGGTCAAAGTCAGCTCAGGGCAGGGAGGGGAGAGATTTGGAGAGGTTTGGAGAGGTTCAGAGAGGAGAGGTTCGTAGAGGAGAGGTTCGGAGAGGAGAGGAGAGGAGAGGAGAGGAGAGGAGAGGAGAGGAGAGGAGAGGAGAGGAGAGGAGAGGAGAGGAGAGGAGAGGAGAGGAGAGGAGAAAAATTCCAAGGTTTTTATCAGGCATCACAGAAGGTTATCACAGTGGTCTCACTGGATTTTCAAGCTAGGAAGAAGCAATAGCTCAATATGCTGTGATAAAGTAATAAAAATTGCTAAAATGCATAAAATCTATTTTGCATTTTTTAAAATGCTTTTGAGAGTGGACTTAATCTTTTCGGAAATATAACCTCATTTAAAAATGGGCCATAATCACACAATTTAGCTGTGTACTAGATGGGCTAAGCCACACCTACTTCAATTGACAAATTTAAAAAAATATTTACAAACCACACTGAATCAAAAAATGTAGATTCATTGCCTTATGACTGAAAAAGGACTCACAAGTCTCTATTTATTGTATTTCAGAACTTCTATTTGTAAGGAAGGGAAATAACCTTTACTGTATTGTTGGAATAAAAGGAACTAGATGATTCATCTCTGTGAATCTGCTTGTTGAATTTGATGGATCATTCTTAAAAGCGACGTTGCTAATCTTCAGGTTTTCTTTTTTAGGTTATTCACAGATCAGTGGGTTTTCCGGCTAATACAGGTCCTGATGCTCTTCTGTCTTCACACATGGTATTCATCATATCTTGACAAGAAAAGACCTTCAGTCTACAAATAACCTTCACTGAAGTAAGACATGTAAGTGGGTTTCTATATGAAAGATAGATTTTATGGCTGAATAAAAAACAACTGTAGTTAAAGAGTGTCATTGCATGGCCCTATATGAAGATTTTTCCTCAAAAGGACTTTAAGTGTTTGTTGTTAAAAATCTCTTATAGACAAAAAAAAATTGAATTATTTTATCATTAGCCACAAATTCAACAGGAAAGGAAGATCAGTTGAGTATTTTATCATTCTGAAATGTGCAGCCTTTAAAATATTTAAGTATCCACATTAGTTCTTGTCAAACTAGCACAAAGCAGTGCATAATATGACCTATGTGTAAAAGCAGAACAAGATAAGAGGCTTTGGTAAGGGTGAAATATTCACAGTATGGTTACTTTGTGCAACAGTTAATAATTTGGTTTCCTAACACTATATTATTNAAAATAAAACATTTTTTCCTCTGTTAGGCAATTCAGCATCAATACTACTAAAAAATGATTGCTTGTCAGTGACAGCAAACTTCAGCACAGCAGAAACCTGTACCGTACTACAGAATCAATTTAGTTTTGTATCAGAAGGATTGGTAAAATTTTACTATTTGCCACACACCATAATCCTAGTGAAGTCAACAGATCTCTGACATTGCAGGTTAGAACTAAGTTTTCCTCATTTGATTTACTGATTTCAAAGGGCATATGAGGAAAGAATTTATCCCTCTTCAAAGAAAACACTAAAAAAAAAATCTAAAAAATAGACGAACTAGAATTAGATGTAATGAATTTTAATTTCTAACATCTAACATGTCACATACCAGTCCTATGAGGTGTACTGAAGGATGTTTTGATACATTTTTTTCCTCATTAGGAAAGTTTTCCTCATATCCTGATGAGGAACACTAAGAACTCCCTTGTTTGAGGCACACTCTTTTCATGCAGCATGTAGAAGCTTAACTTCTTCATGCCATCCATTCCTAATAATTCAGCTGGAAAATGGTCACTAGTTTCCAAGAAGGCGTCAGTGGGTGGGAGAAAAGGCATTGGTAATAGTGAGACTTGTTGAGGTGGAGTGATCCATCTGAAACTCTCTCTCCTACAAACTTATAACAGCACATCTAATCTGTGATTGTACTAGAGCAGAATATTTCTGTTTTCATCCTGAGTTAATAAGGAAATAAAATATATGCTAACAACAATATAACAAAAATTTCAGGACATGCCCCTTGAAGAAATAAATTCAATATTTAATTGATTATAATTGTTTTTTATTATCATTTATCATTTAATTGATAAATTGTTGAGCAGAAAGGTAAAACACAACAAAATAAAATCTGACAAATCTAGTATCATGTATTTTGTTCATTTTCACAAGGAATTTGATATTATTATCTTCGTTATAGATATCTGAAAAAGAGTAAGAGAATGAAAACAATGTTTTTAAAGTCTTCTGAAAAAATGTCTTTGTTATATCGAAAGAGTTACTAAGAATGAACAGCAAACATCTATCCCTAAATGCCTCAAGATACAAGTGCAGTTCTAAGTGGGATCAAAATGGTGTAGAAACAAATATAAACATAATGTCTTCAGATAGTACCATGTAGTCCAACAGATCTCATGTTTTTTACTTTGTCTGTTTTCTTGTTCTGTTGTTTAAATTATTGGACTTAACTATACTATACTAAACCTTACATGTTTGCATCTATTTGATTTGAAAAACTGTATTTTCTATACCCTCAAATATCCTTATCAGGGAACTGGCAAATACGAAATAACATAACTTCTCTAATCAAAGCAGAGAGTGGTTTAAAAATATTTTAAGATATTGCTATGTTAACAATTGAAAATGCCTAATAAGTTTGTACACATATAAGTTCTCAAGCAAAACCATCATATAATAGTTAACTCTGACAAGAGAAGAACGTCATGTACTTGGAAATTTAAATTGCTTCACCTTCCTCAGAAAATCTCTAGTAATGTAATGCCATTTCCAGTTTCAGAATTGAAGAGTTAAAATATGAGAAATGTATTCCTTATCTGAATGCTGTATGAATTTTATTCTTTTTTTGGAGTCTTTTGAAAGAATCAGAAATCTTAAATCACGTTTGAAATTTAGTATCTCAAATTTCAATGAAAAGTTATATTTTATTGAAGACTGATTGAAATGTCTAAAGAACTAAATATTGTTCTCCCTACCTTCAGAAAGCTTGTGTGAAACTCAGTAGTCAGTACTAGTGGCAACTTGGACTGTTATATCAGTGTATTTCTTAACATTATTTTTTTTAGTTAAAAATTTATTTACAATAAATCAGAACAATAAGACTCCAAATTAAATTTTATAGTATTGTGCTGCAAATTTAGTTCAAAATTATTTTCTCATCAAAAAACCAACAAAAACATAACCATTTATTGTACTGGAGCACAAGCCCACTACATGCTATTACAGTAAAAGCTAGGCATTATTTCCATCTGGCTTTGAGCACACAGGATATTGTATAAACTACCAGAAGAGCTCTATTTCATTGTAATTAAAATTTAGTGTTACACTTAAGCAATAAGGCAACTCCAGGAGATGTGATTATCATGAGATAATGACCTTGGGGTGTTACAAGGCAAGGAAGCAACCAAATGCCTCTAATCCTCCAGGGGGTATGATTATTTCGGAATAACCACACCCCCTGAGGTTGTGTGATTAGTATCAGAGACAAAGTCTGCACCGAGAATACAAACATGATTTTGTAGGGAAATGTTGGGGGGCTGATCTAAGTAAAGTTGGTAATGGGGAGTGCTGAAACAGCAGTTTTGGATGAGTTGTGTTTCTCATGTGCTAATTCTAAAGTGTCTTTAAGAACTCTCAGGACACATATAGAGCTGACAATGATGTCATACCTGTATAAGTAATCCTCCATAAATGCACAGATCTAATCTTTTCATCCTATTTTGGTTTCATAATTTCCATTTCATAATAGCAATAAACTGTGGTAAGCAATGCATTTCTGGGGTATTATTCCACTTCTCAGGTGGCTGAAGTCACTCAACCTTTAGCCTCATATCTTTCAAGACATCTGAGAAGTACAATAACTCCCCAGAAATGCACTGCCTGTCATATCTTATTGCTTAATTACTTTGTACTTATCAAGTAGGTGCTCTTTAAATGAATGCAGAAGCACAGTATGTTTTACAATTATGGTGTGTATAGGAGCAGTATAATACTGTTATGGCAAAACATAAAATAAGTAATTGTTACAGAAGACGTACAAACCAAGGCTGCAGTACAAACTGCAGTGCAGCCTATGATGCCCGTAGAACCCTTTACTGTTCTGATAAGTTTCTTGTGTATGGTTAAGTAATGTGACATGTTCAGCTCTAATAAGGATGCAAAACAAGGACCAGAAGGAAAAGATACAACAGGTAAAGCAAACTCTAATTGCAGAGTTTTTATTCCTCTTGCTATTGATAGCTTTGGGAATTTGTCAACATTTCTGAAACTCATGAAATCACATTAGTAGTGATTCTGGTAATGATAAAACAAGTCAAATCAGTGTATAAACAACAATGAGGAGAGGCCACATATTGCTATTGATCTTTCGGAAAAGAAAGTGCCCAAAAATGGGACATGGTGAATAAAATGCAGGTTTTACTTGCAGTAACAGGAAATCTTGTTTGATTTTTCATGAAATCCTTAAAACTAAGATGTTATTCATAGTTGTGAGCCACGGGAAAGGATGTGGAATTCAAAAACTCTGTACAATTCCTATGAGAACTATTGTTGAAACTATCACAGCTAGTCACTGTAAGATCTCACTTCAGTTTCTCACTGGAGTGGTTTCCATCCTTCCTTTCCTACAGCTAAAACTGGTTTCTCAGTAAGCAGGTGTTTATCTTAATGAGTAAAAAAAAGAGAAGCCAGGAGAGAGCTGTTCAGACTTCAAAAGCTGTGTTTGACTATCTACATAGGTTCATAATCTACTTCTGAGCTACAGAAGGTCAGAAATGAAAGATTTAAAAAACATTGGGAGCATGGCTATAGTTATCATGAGCTCATTATATGTTTGAAAACACCTACTTGTGACAGAGATCTCCTGGTGGTGCTAAAAATAATGCCCATCTTTTTAAAAGCAGGAAATGTATAAACACCCATAAAAAAAAATTCACATATTTGTCTACAGAGTTTGGATCCCTAGATGTCTAGGAGGAACCACACACAAATATTCAGCTAGCCCAGGAATTCTGTTGTAATTCAGTAATTCAAAAACAAGGAAACATCTTGCTGCTTTCATTCAAGGATACTAAGCTCAAAGATAGCCTAAATGATTTTGAAATACAGAAAGATACATTTAACAATGAAACAAAATAACACTTATTCACAACTGGTTTTGTCTGAGTCGACAGCACCATGTAAATAAACTATTATAGAGAATAGATATGATTGCTAATACTGATTGTCTCATTTAAAAGTGGATTTTTATGCTAATGTAATATACTTCAGTAACAGAACTATAATGATTCATTAAAGGAAAAATGGCTGAAATTAAACTTTACTTTACACTTACCAAATATCTGTCTTACATTTCACCACTTTGGCTTGCTGGCAAAATCAGTGCTTGGGCCTGCTAAGGGAGATGTTCTTCTCCTTCAGAGAAGGCACCCCACTCAAAGTAGCATTACAAAAATGACCAACGGACGGGGATACGACAGACATACAGATGCAAATACAACACCTCAGTGCTTCCCAGAATTTTTTTCTTCATATGGTTCATAAAGAAGAAAGTTCCCTTGGGAGAAAAAAGGCTGAATTTGGCCAAAATGAAAGCAAAAGCTTCCTCATTACCCTGATATAGCTGACTCAAGAAAACATAATAGATAATACACATCATTGGTGAATTTGTGGTATATATGAACCTGAAAGAAAAGAGGCTTGAGAATTTCCACCCAAACTCATAATGTAGGACTATTAATTCATGTTCTAACAAGCTCCTTCACATTCTGCCTCCACTTTGATGCTAGGAACTTATCTATTAATGCTGAATACTCGTAGTGAGAAATTTTAATACTCTGCCAGAGTAGAAAAAAGACTTGCTATGCTAGCATTCTAATTTTCTCAATAGTTACTGTCACTGCAACCCTTAATTTAGAGCGCAGAAGTGGCACAATGGTAAATTACGACACCCCTCAAAAGCTTCACCTTCCAACCCCAGCCCTGTGATTGTGTCAGAATTTGAAAGAAGAAGAAGAGTTCATTTCTCAGAGAGTGTGATGTCACATTGAGCAAGAAGAAACACATGAAGTGAGGAGATTTGCAATGCCAGTGTACTAGTTCAGAGTCGTCACTGACATGAATTTCTGGAGCATTGTTCTTGGTAATTTTTAAAACTTGCCACTTCAAAACTTCTTGAAAATAATAATAATAAGGGTGCTGCAATCTTGAATGTCATTTAGATGTAGATATATTTTCTTTTTCTATTTAGACATCATCTGGTTTTATTAAAGAAAAAAAAGAAAAAATAAAAGAAAGAGGTGTCAAAGAAAGAATACTGCATACAGAAGAGCACTAAGAAGGGATTTTCTTCCTAACTGCTAGGGGATTTATTCTCATCTGACATTACTTGGATGGTGATGGCTTTTCATGCCTTGTGTAAAGATATGGAAGGTAGGTCAGAGATGAAGCTATGTAAAAAGTACAAGTTGTTTTTCAAAGACTAAGATAAAAATTCTCAAAATACTTCAGGAACGTTGTTTGATCAGCAACAAGTTCCAGAAATATTAAAAATCCACACTGAGGCTATGTATAAAGGCAGTCACAGAAGCTAAGAAGCATAATATATTATCCCAGAGGATGGCATCATTTGTACATTCCCTGTGGATCTGAAAGGTCTTGTAACCCCCAGTATGAAAATGTTTAATTAATTAACCTACCTGAATTCCTCTCAGCTAGAGCCAAGCCTTTAATATACAGCCAGTGAGTGACACAGACTATATTAAACCAAGGAAATTCAGAAGCAAGTATCCTAGACTTTCTTCTGACCAAAACATACCAGCACCTTTCTGCTTCTTGGACCCCAGGAACACAAAAAGGGAATTCATTACTCTCTCAGAGAAAGAAAACCATGCCAGGATGAGTGGAGGGGATCAGGGCTTTGGCATGCTCAGCAGCACATTTCTGCAAACAGATTGTGACTGTCACACAGCACTACCTTTTTTTTTCTGGCCTGTCAAGGGTCAGAACAGTTTTTTGGTCCACCTGACAGTTGGGAGCCAAGAGAGAGGCAGGGGAGCAGGCCAGATGGGTCTCCCAATCAATCAGCATTTCCATAACTCAGTTCATCTGGCAGAAGAGCCCATGTTCCTCCCAGCCCACTTTGCAGATCAGAGGGGAAACTGGAGAGAGGAGGGGAATAGTGTCTCTGGAGTACCGCAAGAGCAAAGAAGGTAACAAGCATTGAAGTGGAAAAAGGGAGGGATATCTGGGAGATATCTTGTTGGCATGGGGTCACTCAAGGTACTAAAATAAGAGAGACTTTAAAGTTTGAAGGGAACCAGGGAATGAAAGGGCCCAGCAAAACACTAGGTTGAGCAGCTGGTGTAGAGGGAGTGGACAAACTGAACCCTTTAACAGCCCAGTTTATAGCATGTGCTTCTTCTAGGACTAATACCATTTTAACATTCTGATATGAATTTTGGATAGAAAACTTGTCTGCAGACAAAAGTATTATTTCTAGGAAAGTGGCTGTAATATCTTCCAAGCTAAGGAAGTATTTTCTTCTTATTTGCTACATTGAAATGCTTACTGGCGCTAGCTCTGATCAGAAGGATCATCTGGATGAGGAATGGTGCATCTAAATTTGAAAAAAACTGATACAACTGAGGCAACAGACAAAGACAAGGGAAAAGATGAGTTAAATCAAATGTTGAAGTATTCATGGAAAATAAATAAATTAAGAATAAAAATTGTGCCTTGAGAAATTTGCTACAATATAGTAATTTGTACATTGAAAACCCCTCTACTGCAAACTGGAACATACTTCATCTCACTCGTGAGGCTTGTTACAGTAATTTTATTTCATTCTTTCCTCATTAATTCAGTACAGCATTTGTAACCACTGCAGAAAAATATCTTGTTGCATAGTAAAATAAGTATACTAGTTCTAAAATCACAAGGAATGGTAATTTTTGTTTTCTTAATGGTAGATAGCAAAAAAGTCTTGCTAAAATATTCTGTATGTAAGAGTAAAAACCTATTATCATTCTTGATGCTTCTAACCCAGAGGAATTCATGTTTTATAAATGAAATGTTAGATCTTATTTCTTTATTGACTGGCAAAAGCCAGGTAAATCCCAGAAGAATACCTACAGTAGATTTTTTCTGACATGGGGCAATTGGTTGTTTCATTACAGGGAAATCAAACCAGATGTAACTTGATTCTTTATTACCTTCTTGTAGGGCAGAAATGGATCAATCTTAGGAAACTAGTATGGACAATAATTTAGATGATAACTTGAAGAAAGCATATTTTAGTGTTTAAGGCCAGACAAAATCAGGAAGTTTTGCTTTAGAGAATTTAAAACTTAGTGGAAAGCACTGCTGCACTTAAAATATAGGGATGTTTTATCAATACTTCTAAAATAAATTCTAACATTTTATTTCACTCTTACTTTTAAAACACTTTGTGGTATGAGGGCTGGGAAATACTTAAACATATACAGGACTGTTATCTAATGGGTAAATCCATGTGTAATTCATCCATGTTAGGTAAGAATGACAATATCCCCAGATCCCTTCCTTTAGACTGACCACTTCTCATTTCTTTGTAGTTGACAAATTCATGCAAATTCCATCCATAGTCAGTTGAGAACAATAGGATTTCTAGATAGTGAGTCAACACATGAGTTTTAGATGTATTACTACGGATGGAATGAAACCTGCTTTGGAGACCTTCCTTTTCTTTAATCCTTTCTTAGGTAGACCTGCCAAAATTTATAATTAAGCTTGAAAAGTGGACTGTATAGAAAAAATGAATCAAGTAATTTAAGTGAGTAATAACCCAATTTTACTGACTCATTTCCAATTACATAAATATGTAGAAGAATATGCCTGAAGTGATATTGATACTGATACAACACTCAGCAGCATACAAGTAAAATGTGAAGTATCAACAGTTGGATTAGGTGCTGAAGCTTAATCATTAGAAAAGTAAAATAAACTTTGCTAAAAGGAATCCCAAGAAATTCAACAATAGGAAATGCAAAGTCATACACTGAGAAACATCTGCAGTGATGGGACTGGTATTGAACTCTCCTGAGTCTGCAGCATGAACTTACTGAAGTGCAAGGAGGGATGGGAACAAGAAAAAAAATTCCTGTACTGAAGTGGTGGTCAAACACTGTAAGAGGTTGTCCCAAGAGGCCATGGAGTCTTCATCCTTGGACAAAATGAAAACCTGTCTATGCACAATCCTGGACATCTTCTCTAGCCCACTCTTCTTGGGTAGGCTGGACTAGATGATCTTCAGAGATGTCTTCCAACCTTAGCTATTCTTTGATTCTGTATTATAAAGCCTGAGTGTATTCATGCTTTTCCCTGACCCCCAGAGATGTGAATGAGAAAAAAATCACATCAAAAATCTGAAAGGAGCACTGTGTCTCATTGAGTGGCCTGATCGCTACATATGATAATCCAGGTGAAAATACGCAGCCATTATCAAATAAGTATCTTACATGTTATTGTCAAAGCTCCTCCATGTCTCAAACAGGAAAGGAATAAAGATGGCATCCATTAGATAAACTTCTTCTGGTTTACCTCTGCAAGGTATTTGGCAACAATTCACTAAACAATGTTAATAACAATTATCAAATGTCACAAAGCATATGCTTTCTAACCAAATCATGC
The DNA here is from genome assembly GCA_013400955.1 of Drymodes brunneopygia. Taxonomy (NCBI): domain Eukaryota; kingdom Metazoa; phylum Chordata; class Aves; order Passeriformes; family Petroicidae; genus Drymodes; species Drymodes brunneopygia. Next base: position 311,697 of record VZTZ01042077.1, read on the forward strand.
TGACAAAATAAACTTATCTTGACTGGGAAGTGTAATTAAATACGGAACAGGAATGAGTTTGGATTTAATCTAGACCTTTATTTTCCTCTGAGACTTGGTCAAGACCATACTTGCCAGAAGTCTATTTAATTTATTCTTAAAAATATCCAGGTAAAGGGATTCTAGACCACCCATGTCTAACCTCTTTCAAAGAGTTTCACTAGCTTCAAAAGCTGGAAAACCTTTACTTATACCAAAGTTCACCTCAAAAACTCTTTACAGTATTCTTATGTATTGGTAAACAATTATGATAGATATAGCCACTCAGTAGTCTCTGTCTTAAAGAAACAAACATCCCAAATGCCCAGCTATTTTCACTAATGAAATATTTTTCACCAGAGCTGTTATCAAGAAAATCTTCTGGAGATCTACAACATCCCAAACGTCATGCAGATATGACTTAAATATTGCAATGAGAGGAAGAGACAATAGAGAAATTAATGCTAAGCCACAGAAAGGGATGTAGATGCATTAGGATGCAATCTAAGAGAATCAGCACAAGAGAATGGGGGAAGAACAAATTTTACAGAAAACAGTTGCACCTTTCAGATAGTTTTTGATATGCATCTTGTCTTGATAACAGCAAATGCAAGATCTAAAAACTGGTACAGTACTTTCTTAACCTTTTGAAGCCGTGGTGCATTGTCTTTACTACACCTTTTCTAGTAGCTAAAGGTCATCCAAGATTTATGCTTGCCAAAATAAAAAGCTGGGTTGTAAAAATTGCCAGCAACTATTGTAGCCAGGCCTGCTTTGCCTGGTCATTTTCAGTTCGTTTAACAGAAGTCATGAATCCCATCTAAAATGAGCAAAATAAACGAAAAGAACCTTGTGTATTTTTGTGGCACTTAGTACAGCATTAGAAGCACATTGCATTGTAGTATTTGAAGCCTGATTTTGCCAGTAGAGTTCTTAATAGGCATATTCTCCAGTCTTTTGTGAATGGAAATTTTTCATTTAAAAAGTAGGATGTAGGCATGTGTTCTACATCTGAATTAGTATATATTTGAATAGTTTGCTTAAGAATAGACTCAGATATTTCCAGTATTTTTTTTAACAAAACACAATGTAAATGAAGTCTATTTTGCTAATTGTTGTAAGGAACACAAATAGCAGAGTTATTTCTCTATGATATTTTTCTGAGACCAACAATCTCATATTCTCTGTCAGCATGAAAACCTTTGATGTGATATTGAATTAAGAGCTACCTTTTGACAGCCATTTTCATGAAATATCCAAACCCCTTTACACCATCACAGGTACAATACATGCCTGAGATCTCTGCTTGAAGAAGGTGGAGAAGATGATTCATACCTGTGTTGTATCTAGGTTGGGCTATTGAAATTTATTATTTTAGACAAGTCAAGCTAAGATGCCTGTTGAAATGCATCTCCAATTTTGTTAAGACATCAGTTGCTACAAATCTACATACACTCAATATTGTTTATCAACCCACTTCTATAAGTGGTTCCATTTACTTCTGGTGAAATATCACATTTATTTTAAAGGAAAGATTTCATCTGGAGCACCATACCAGTCTTGCTAATTTGCGTGTTTATTTAACAGACTAAATTTTGAAAGGGGCTTTCAAATATGTAGGCATAAGCATTCACACCTTTAAGTAATGGAGTTTATACTTGCAAAACTCATTTTGACAAAAGGGATTTGCTTCAGAAAATTCTGTCCCATGTGTAGGTAAGCGCTAGATCCATCATGTGCAGGCAGAGATGACAATGTTTTAAAATATATAAACAAACAGGAAAAAGTTTTCAGTATACCCATGGAGTCAGGAGTTTCAGAATTTGGGTTAAATTTAGAGTGGATTTGCTCTGGAAGGTACCAGCACTCTCCTCACCATGGCTTGGATGGATGTACTGTTCCTTGGGTAAGGAACTGGCTGGGTGGTTGAGCCCAGCATGCTGTTGAGTGGAACTAAATCCAGCTGGCAGCCAGTCACAAGTGGTCTTTCCCAGGGTTCAGTATTGGGGCTGGCACTGTTTTACACCTTTATCCATGATCCAAACAGGGGGATTGAATGCACCCTCAGTACATTGGCAGATGACACCAAGATGGGAGGGAGTATTGATCTGCTGGAGGGCAGGAAAGCTCCGCAGAGGGCTCTGGACGGGCTGGATCAATGGGCCGAGGCCAGTAGCGTGTGGTTCAACAAGACCAAGTGCTGAGTCCTGCACTCGGGTCACAACAACCCCAGGCAACACTACAGGCTGGGGGAAGAGAGGCTGGAAAGCTGCCTAGCAGAAAAGGAACTGGGGTTGCTGCTCAACAGCTGCTGAACATGAGCCAGTGTGTGCCCAGATGGCCGAGAAGGCCAATGACATCCTGGCCTGTGTCAGCAATAGTGTGGCCAGCAGGAGCAGGGCAGGGATTGTGCCCCTGCACTCAGCACTGGTGAAGCCACACTCCAAATCATGTGTTCAGTTTTGTGCCCCTCACTACAAGAAAAATGTTGAGGTGCTGGAGCAAGTCCAGAGAAGGGCAACAGAGCTCGTGAAGGGTTTGGAGCACAAGTCCTGTGAGGAGCAATTGAGGGAGCTGGGGTTGTTTAACCTGAAGGAAAGGAAGCTGGGGGAATCTTGCTCTCTCTGACTACCTGAAAGGAGGCTGTAGCCAGGTGGGGGTTGGTCTCATCTCCCAAGTAGGGAGTGACTGAACAATACAAAGTGTTCTCAATTTGCCCCAGAGAAGGTTTAGATTGGATATTAGGGAAAAAATTTTAATTACGAGATTTGCTCAACATTGAAACAGGTCACCCAGAAGAGTGGTGGAATCCCCACCCCTGGAGATATTTAAAAGACATGTAGATGTGACCCTTAGGGACATGGTTTAGTGGCATTAGTGGGTTAACAGCTGGTCTCAATGATCTTAGAGATCTTTTCCAATCTAAACAATTCTATGATTCTTTGATTGTTAAGGCAGCAATTTCAGAACAATACTGTCACAGCTCACTTCCTGTTTTAGTGGTTTAGAGGAAAACAATCTGGTAGTTTGTCTCAATTATTTTTTTTTCTCATAACCTTACTTACCATAAATTGCTAAGAAGAGAAGTGGAAACTGTGCTAATCTAAACCAATTTTCTGCATGAAAACTGTAGATTTCTTCTCCTTATTTGTGCATATAACCTAATAAAGTGTTATTGAAATAGATTGTTTCTTTTAGAAAGACACCTGACATTGATAAAAGGACTTCAAGTGATGAGGAATTTACCATATTCTTCACTAATCCATTGCAAAGCTGATTGCCCTCACTGTTATAAATGTGTATCTTGCATCTACTCTTTCAACTGAAATCTCTTGTGGCTGCACGTTGGTTCAAGTAAGATGCCATGACTTGTGTAAGAGCTTAATACATCAATGACTGCTCCAAGTGCTGACAATACAAAATGAGTGAGCTTTCTCCAACCATCAGATCAGATACAATAATCTTGTTACAGAACATTTATGCTTAAATTTAAATTTATAAAGCATTGCACAGGATTTTAACCATGCTATTTCACTGACCATAATGGAAATTGTCTGACTGCATGCCCTACAAGCTGCTGATAAAATGTATGTGTTAGACACTGAGGGCAAGATATATGAAATGAATTGGGTGCTGCTGTGCTGGGATTTGTAATGCCTAAACTTTTAAGCTGCTTGACTTCCTTTCTGCTATCAAGGTCCTGGATTAGATGGCCAAGACTCAGTGGGAATAACAGCATAAATCAGTGGGAGCACATAGCTGCCTCTCAGCAGCCAGCAAGTTTTGTAGGAAGCCTCTTAATTCTATCCATGATAAAGCTTTTGCTATTGCTAAGGAGGAAATATCTATTAAATAACATTTCTGGCCATGGTTTAGTAGCTTACTCTGCAAATAAAAGGCATTGAAGATGCCTTCTGTGCTTCCAGAGCATGTGTCCAAGCAGTAAATATACTTATTTCCTTCTGTGTGAGGGGATGAGGCAGAAGACACACTTCAAGAGAAGGCGGTAAGGGTGATGGCTCTTTTACACAGGGGGACCTAAGTTAAGCTGCTTTTCCAGCATGTGTGAAATTAGAAATCAGCTGCTTATTATGGCTGAAATAATTATATTCCCACCACCTGAAGGATCAATCTAAGTACAGCTGACATCATCAAACTCTTTTCTGAACTGCACTACAAAGTTGTATGTAGCAATCAACCTTCAAGTTAATTTCCTATGCCAGGTCACCAGCGAGATGTTCCAGGCATCACCATTCTCTAACCTTGCATTCCCAAATAAAGATTTAAATACTATATTCCACGTGCTTCTCAGCCTTTCACAGGATCACTAAATGATTGAGGTTGGAAGGGAGCTCTGGAAGTTACCTGGTACAACTTCCACTGCATAAACAGAGCCAGGACTGGTTGGCCAGGACCATGTCCAAATAGCTTTTGAATAGCTTTTAGGAGGGAGATTCCTTAGCCTCTCTGGGAAACCTGTGCCAGTGGTCAGTTAGCCTCATAGTGAAAGAGTGTTTCTAGATGTTCAGAAGAAATGTCCTGTATTTTAGCTTGTGCCTATTGCCTCTGGTCCTGTCAGTGGGTACCACTGCAAAAGAGCCTGGCTCTTTTCACACTCCCTGTAGATATTTATGTACATTGACAAGTTCCCCCTGAGCATTCTCTTTTCCAGGCTCTCATTCTCAACTCTCTCAGCCTTTCCTCATAGGAGAGGTACTTCAACCCCTTCATCTTCATAGCCATTTGCTGGACTCTCTCCAGTGTATCTGGAGAACTGCCCAGTACTGTCTGCTACTCTCCAGGACTGAGAAGCTCAGAATTCACAACAGTACTTCAGGATTGGCCTCACCAGTGCAGAGCAGAGGGAAAGAATCACCTCTCTTGCCCCAGCAGCAACCATGTGAATCAGTCCAGGATACCATTGGCCTTCCTTGTTGCAAGGGCACATGGCTGCTTCCCGTTGAGCTCCATGTCCACCAGGACCCCCAGGTACTATTCTGCAAAGCAGCTTTCCAGGTGGGCAGTCCCCAGTGTGCATCGGAGCACTGCCACTCTGCTGTTTTCATGCTTCCCATTTCTCAAACTCCTGCATCGTGTACAAGTAAGATGTTCTTTGATCCTGGTTGCCTGAGGCCTTGCTTTTGAACTGTATGTGTTACAGGAAGCAGCAGCAGTACCACGACATCACAGAGCTAGGACCTCCTGTTCTGATGAGATGAGAGGAAGTGGGGAAAGAAATGGGCTGATGTAAGGAGAGGAATACAAGAGTAATGATCTACCACATTCAGCTGGACTGTTGGATAGGGAGACACAACTTATGCACTTCACATAATAAGTCACCAGGACTGCAAGTAATTTCATGCTCTTATGTAAAAGACCTCCCCAATAAGTGCCACAGTTCTATTCTAATTCCTCCATTAACTGTCAAATTTAATGCCAGATTATTCTATAGAAAAGAATTTTCAAAGTATATGTCAATTTATTTATGTATTTCTTAAAATAATTATTGTCTTAAAAAACCCCCAAACATCCCTGAAGTAATGATCATCACAGGAATCAAAATTATGTTTACACATTTCACCACAATTGCCACTTACAAAAAGAACAAGAAAAAAGAGTGATCGTACCCAAATTTATAATACAAACACTGGGGTATAAGAGGATACTTTCGGATTTGAATCACACAGAGGTAAATAAACAATTACAGTCCTGAGACAGAGACAGAGTTTTAAGTCCCTTGTCCCATGCCCCAAGTGCCTCATTTAGTACTGCAGATATAATATTAGTCATACAGTTAAATTATAATTCAAAAGTATGATCTACTTAGGAGCAGCCAGGGCAGAGGTTAGGAGACCTATTTGCTATTTCCCATTCCATAATTTCTTTCCAAGTGAGCAAATCCTGAAACATGTTTGCCTCAGGAATTATGTATATAAATTTTTATTTATTAATAAATGAGATGTTACATGGTCAATTACTAATTATAAATATTGTTGTTATTAGCAGGAAAGCAAGACGTATCCCGACTTCATGATTTACATTTTGTGATAAACGTTTCAATGACTTCATTGTACTGAGTGTTTAACAAAGAAGCATTCAGAGTGCACTACAACATACATGGCTGTAGTTTATAACCTGCTGACATGAACTGAATAATACATATCTTATATAATGCCAGTCTAAAATATAATACATGTGCTCTTGAATCATGAGTTTGCAGGCTGCTCTGTTAGACCCCTGGCTGGAGCCCTGGAAGTTTATACATAAATTTCATTGTCACCTTATAGACCTTTGCTGTTGGATGCAGAAACTTATGTTGCCCTTTCTGTTTTGCACCTAAGAAAAAAAAAAAGTTAAAATATGAAAGGTTAACTTTTTTTCCTCTCATTGTATCTGGAGTGTGACTTCCACGCTTGTAAGTAGGGAAGGGGATTCAGTCAGTGTTCAACTCTGCATAACTTTACCAAATCTCATCTTTTTAAACATGAAAAAATAGTTGTTCACTCAAGACGCTGAGTGCTGATGACAGAGAGGTACTGTCTGAGGTTTGTGGCTTGCAGAATTGCTGCATTTCTTTTTGCAAAGTCGAGATTATAAAAGTTCTTCGCAGGATATGGCAAAGGCAAAACTGAAGATTTCTGAAGCAACTCCATTAAAATATACACAAAGCTTGATAAATCATGTGGGACTGTGGTGTTTTTTGCCCTTTTTCAACATACCTGGGGGATGAGGTACCTCAAATAGCATCTCCAAAATGTGTCATCAAGCTCAGCTTTGTATCACTATGTTACAAATCAGCTAAGGAAACCCTTTTTCCCTGTTTTTTAGTAATCAAACAAATAATTTCTGTGTCTCTCAACATTTAACATTTAATTTGTTAAATGTCGCAGAAGAAAAATGAAATGAAAAAGACATCAGTTCATAATGTATTCTTTAAAGTTTCATCATCCCATGACTCCATGTTTCTCCATATTGACCTAATTTGCCATGACAGGAACATGGACTGTGTTTCAGAATATTCCACGTGTAGAAATTACCAGATCTTTGTAAGAATTGTATGCTAGTTTAGCAAACAGTCATCTTTATTGACATCGATTTCACCATCCATGGTAAAGGTCTATCATTAAGCAGACACAACTGTACTAAGAGAAACATCATTTATTTAGGTACCTAACATTTTAATTGTCATAGTTAGGGGTTGATCCTTCCTCATATGATCAGTTTGACATTCTTTCTACATCAAACCTATACACAGTTATTTGGTATCCTGCCGATTAGCTGTAAATTCAGATTTTGTTAGGATTGTCTGACACTCTAAACAAATCTCACAATATGAAGCCTTCAACTGGAATTGGACAAGTAAGCTAGAAGGTTAAAATAAATCCATCCATATCTGTTACCAAAGAAAATGGTTATGCACTGACAGCAGAGGCTACTGTAGGAATTTCAGTCACGGTGGACAGAAGTCCACATCACAAAATCATGAATACAAGTAGTCTAATCCTGTAGCCTTTAAAGATCTAAAGTGAGGAGAACTGATAAGTTGACAAAATTTACCTTCTCTTTCACCTTCAAGACAGCCATCCTAAAACAAGACTGAGGCATTCTGGCACTATTGTCAGTATGGATCTATTTCCATGTTTAATAAATCTGTGAATGCAAAAGGTTCTATAGCAGTCATTGCTATTAGGTGCCGACTCAGAAATATGAGAATTCAGAAAATGGAGGGGTAGGATGAGCAAAGTGGTGAAGATTTAGGTTAGATGTCAGATTGGAACATTCTGCTGAAATTATTGCAAAATACTTGCTGGCAGAGAATAATAAATCTGACCAACTACATTTATTAAAAGTATTCTCTATGCATTATTTATTTACAAATAATCACCTTCTAGATATTTAAGTATTAGAGAGACTGTGTTTTTTACTAGAAAATTAATTAATTTAGCTATCCCAGTATAACCCCATTTATCCAATTTACCTACTTTTTTATTCTACAAGCTACCAGTAATTTGAGCTGTCACATTAATATATAGTAACTCTAGTGCACTTAATCAGGACAACTCTAAAATGAAAAAATGGAGGGAAATGCATAAACATTTACAAGGTCATCTGCAAGTGTATAATTTCATGAGTGAAAGTATCCTATGAGGCACCTTAAAAGACAAGGTCAACACGAGTTTATGTATTTGTTTATTCCTAAATAAACTGGCATCAGTTTCCTTTGTTCAGTGGCAACATAGGGAAACTCCAGGAAAACTAGTGGCATGGCATATCCAAGATATTGACTATGTGCAACTCCCTAATTTGCCTTTTTTTGCCTTTTTTTGCCTTTTTTGCCCTTTTTCTTTTTTTTTTAAATTTATTTCAAGTTCAGTTAAACAATAGGCAGAGCAAGCAGAGCAATGTGTGCATTGATAGCCTCATGGAATGCAGGTGGCAGAAATTAAGAGCTATAATTTAAAATTATTTTTATAAAATTTTAAAAAGCAAAAATATGAAGCCTTAGTCACCTATTATCACTATATATAGAGACTAAAGTTTCCAACACAAGATTCTTGGTTAGTTTCCAGTTAGATTCTTGATTATTCAACATCACTTTCAGCCAAAAGAGATCTTTTCTTATTCATATTTACATCTTTGTTCTTTAGGACTAAAGCCCTCCTGTAGGAGCCCAGGGCTTTATCACTTCCAGGTTTAATCATGGTGTATGGCACCACTCAGAACTACCCAAATAAGCAGCATTTAGTGAGCCTCCTTATTAGCAACCTACCTGAAAGAATACGTGAGCCTTGGCCAGACTTGCTGTAAAATGACCAGAGCAAAGTTTGCAGCAGTCACTTGGAACCACAAAATTGCAAATAGACATATTTCTGAGAGATTCCTTGTCCTTCATTCTCTGATATCATTGTGGCAAATCTAATCACACGTGTTTGCACTTACACTGCTGTGCCATCAACAATGGCAACATTTTCTCATGAGAGTTCATATATCTTTGATTTTTCAAAACTGTAGCTATATTATCAATGACCAATTCTAATTAATAGAATATTAATAACACAGACTTTAGTTCCTCAGCCTATTCAGCATTAGGCCACAGACCAGACTTTAGCACCACAAGGAACAAACTTCTCTTTCAGGCAAAGTTTATAATTGTTTTAGTTAAAAGTACAAATGTAGGTGTGCCTTGAGATCTGCTTTGCTCCCAGAGTTCCTTTTGCTCTTGATTAGACAGGATCTTGTTGTCTTCAACCATCTATTCTTCCAGGCTTTTGAAAACAGATTGCTCATGGAGCTGGGAGGATTTAACAGGAAGTAACAGACATTCCTTTGACATTAGAAGGATTTACAAGAATTCCTCTTTTCAATCCTTTTATGAATATTTCTGTAAGATGTAGTTTTAATTTTGTGTGTTGCATTTAGAGCATGAATGCTTATATGGAAAACCCTTTAATATATAAATAAATAGCTTATCCTGTGAAAGCTAAGTAATTCCATATCTTGATACAACAGTTTTGTACTGAGGATGCAGTCCAGCTGGTAAATCAGTTATAGTGTGAGACAGACTAAAACGGCCATAATTCACAATTACCATTTTAAACTAAGGTAGGTTTAAAATCTCTTTACAGCTATAAACCAAACATTGATATTTACCATGAAGTCTCTTCATGCTGTGTTTCAGCCCATCTTGTCAATCAATACCTAATACAGTGTTAGTCTAATTAGATACATACAATGTAATTATACATACAATGTAATTATATTGAAAGTAGAAATCATCCTATTAGACATAACAATGCTTTAGATATGGGTAGATTAAAGAAACAAAGCTCTACAGAGTTGTGTACAATTATTATCTAAACAAAGAGCTGAAATGTCACATGAAGATGGAGCACAATAAAAGTGATTGATATGTCATTTTTTGCATTAGTTAAGATATTGTACACTGACTACTTTCAATGCACTCTAGATACAAAAAAGTGTGTCACAATGCTGCTTGAAGACATATATATTTCTTTTATTGATCTAGCCTGTTTAAATTACACTATTGTTTTCAAGGAAAGCTTATAATCCTTTTTAGATGAGTGACATGTTTTCTTTTTAGCTTTAATGCTTTACAGAAGAAAAGATGAAGCAGAGAGAGCATCAGATCTAGGAAGCACGAGCATCAGCTATTATCAGTCACCTAGCTCATACTTGTCTCCTTAATGTGGCTTCAGAAGGTCAGACCTGTAGCAGATGTATTACTCAGGTGACAACAGGAACATCAGCACTGATGCATATCACTCACAGAAGTAAAACCTCTCTGCTTGGGCCATTGCTGTCCTATCAGGACACCACTGCAATAAAAAAAATTGCTACACTTAGTCCCATAAATGTATATAAAAAAGAACTGCCATCAGTGTACTTCCTTCAGGCCTACAGAATAGATCTCCTCAGATGCAGACAAAGGAGGACTTCTGCAGAGAGAGGGGCTAAAACATGAATATATTCTCCAGGTTGGTGATACCATATGAGAATGAGCCTACAGGGTTAGTGAATTTCCAAAGCATGAACTAGACAAAAATGAGCACAGTGGATCAGCATTCCCAAGACTATTCAGTGCAGGGTGCAAACCCCAATTTAATTGTCAAAATGTCAGTACCTACAAGTAAAGTAAGAGTCCAAGCTCCTGTGGTCAGTTGACCTTGGCTGAGCACGAGGTGCCCGTCAAGCTCCTCTGTCCTCCTCCGTATCAGCTGGAGGGAGAAAATAAGAGGAAAAACATCTTGTAGGCTGAGGTAAGGCAGTCTACGAAAGCAAAAATGAAAGGCTGCACCGTGTGCAAAAAAAAACTTCCAAATGTATTATTCTCAACTTTTAATCACCAAGTGATACCTGGCCACTTCCTGGGACTCAGGGCTTCAGCACATGTAGGGGTTGCTCTGGAGGGCAAATATTGTAAATAAGCAGTTCTCCCCCTTCCTGATCCTTTTCTCAGCTTTAATATCTGAGCTGTCATCATGTGGTATGGAATACCCCTTTGGTCAGTTTGGGTCACCTGTCCTGGCTGTGTCCCCTCACAGGATTTTGCCCACCCCCCTCCTTCTGGTGAGGGTGAAATGCTGGAGAGAGGGCACTGATGCAGTGCCAGCACTGCTCAGCACCACCCAAAGCACTGGGGTGTTATCAGCCCCTTCCCAGCTACCAGTGCAAAGCTCAGCACTGTGAGGCTGCTCTGGGGAAATGAGCTCCGTCTCAGCCAGACCCAATGCAGTTCCCATTATGGTCAGATGAATGTTAGTCAAAAAAAAAAGAAAGCTGTACATCTGACTAAATATCATTAGCTACTTTGGGGTACTTTCAACAACTCTCATCTTCTATTAATTTTATTGACTAGATGAAAGCTTAGGTACTAACTCTCATGTTGGTGCTTGCATTTAGAAATCTACATTTAGATTTTAGAATCCAGAGCTGATGATCTCTGCAGGTACCTTCCAATCTTGGCCATTCTGTAATCTCATGGTTTCTCAGTTCCATATGCCTACTCAGCAGAAAATTATGAAACAATAAAACATTTTGAAAAACTTAAACTTCTGAAAACTTTGAAATCATAATCATTTCCACATATTACACAAGACTATTTAGAAATTTGCCTTGCAACAGAGGTTTAGCATATGCACAGAAACATTTCATCTTGACAAAAATAAAAGTTTAAAACACCGGTGACTTTCATATTCACTGCCCTTTTTTGTTTGTCTCTTCAAGCTTTAATTTCCAAGCTCTTTTATATATATTTTATCATTAAATTTCAAAAAGATGAGTAACTGGATCCTCCTGTATGTATCATAGTTGCCAGTTCATAGTGACTGGTGAAGGGACAAACCCATTAGCAAAGTAACCTTAAAATACTAGTTTAGTGTGCTTCACCCATTTACAAAGCACACTCAAAGAGCTGAGATCACTTCTAACCCATGACACACCACTCTCAGCATGGGGTGCAATCCCTCTCCTCTAGTTTCATTAATATCTTCAGCTCTCTGCTTCCTTTGAGGGTACACAGCATTTCTTGGAGGTGCACCTTGGTCCACCTTGCACAAAACTACTCACACTTAAGTCACCTACTGAATATATTCAAGCACTGCTTTGAAAATATAGGTCTGTATTTTAAAGTGAGGTGAATTTCCATTTACAGCTGAAGCAAGACTTAGAGGAGATCAATGAAGCCTCCCCCAGCTGTTACAAAAACAGATTTTGTAGACTTTAGAATAATCAAAGAGTTAACCTAGTTTCATTCCTTCATGGGTAAAACTCACTGGTAGGCTTTTATTATGTTAATTTTCCAAACTTGCAAAGCAAAAAACTCAGTAAACTGAAGGTAACCAAAGGGGTTGTTTGGTAGAGACAGAAATGAACTGTGTCTTTTGAAGTGTTCTAGAGAAAATGTGTTCAGAATATTTAAGTCTCAAGTGAGTTACCAAAGGTTATTCATTCACAAGTGAGATAAATTCATACCTGTCAAATTGTCTGGATCCTCTGTGTGATCACTAGGGCCTCAAATCATTTATTTTTTTCCCCAGTGAAAGTTCAAGATTTTCACATATCCAAATTTAGTAGCATTTCCTGTGTCTGAAAGTAAATGAATTCATTTTCCTTTCATCTCACTTTCCACTTTTACAAGACTAGTGTGAAGAAAAAAAATAAACCCAGGTTGGCTGGCATAAATGGTTTTAAAGTACAATTTCACAGTGCAAAGAGCCTGCAACCTCCTTAGAACAGATACTATGTTTTTAAACAGTCTTTTTAGAAAAAGATACTATGGCTATCAGTGATTTAAAAAGAGTATGTAAAATATCATTTCAAACCAATTCAAGACCTGCATAGACCTTGAAGACTTTTCTACTTAACCTCTTGGATGTGCAAAAAAAGCATTTGCTTCTTCTCCACTTTGGTATTTGATCCGAAAGGAATTACTACAATCAGCCTAAACTTGCATTATTGTAATATCACGAATCACTGTTTCCATCATGCAAAGTGTGCACTGTGTTTGGTACCAGTCCTGTGGATTGACGAAAATTCCACGAAATGGGGTTTAAGGAAGGAACTGAGAAGTCAGCAAGAATATCAGAAATCATACATTTTCAATGGAAAAAGAGATGGTCAGGGCAGGCAACAGAGAAACTCTTTGCTCATGAAACCAGAACATTAAAAATGGTGGACAGAAGCACTGACCAGGAGTCACATTACTGAGGGACACAAAAAGAATCAGAGCTTGATACTGTGGATGTTTCCTATATTTTCCTAAACTGTTCTTACTAATAATGGCTCATAATATCAATTTAAAATGTAGGTGGTTTCAAGGTCACACACACTTCATAGTCAAATTTTTTTAAAAGAATATTTATATTTTGCATTACTGACCGCATGGCAAATAGCTTAGTTTTATTTCATTTTAGAAAGAAATAAAAAGCAGAAAGAAGTCCCATATTTTTTTCACATGCTTTATGCTAGCTAAGTCAATATTAAAAAGAAACCAGTGTATCAAGTTTCTGAAATGACAATTAAGGTTTATGGTTTTTTATTTTGTAATTTTTAACTTTTTTTGTGAAGTGTTATATTTCACAGCATTAATGTCCTAACTTTTGCTGCATTTGGCATCTTAGTGCATTGAAATACAAAGAAATTTTGAATAAGACAGTGGGGCAAATATTTGGAGAACTAGCCTCCTGCCAAGATACACAGCTTCAGATATCTTACTTTTCCATATAATGTCATTAGATCTCAGAAACAGTAAAATGCTTAAATAATATATCATTCTATTCAATTTATATATTTCTGGATAAAAATTTAAATTCTCCCATCCAGTCCCACTGTTGCGGTTGACATTTGTTTGTTTATTTATTTATTTATTTACATTCCATGAATAATTTTTATTTTCAAATCTATGCATTACTCCTCACTTAGGATATGTTGGTTCTGAAAAATGCCGCCCACATGTTGTCTACTGTTTTGATGATGTCTGATTCATGATGGGAACAGTTTTTTGTGGAGAATTTAAACAATTAAATAGTCAATCAAAGCAAAACCAAATTATTCAGTATCCTAAAAATGACAGAGTAAAGTATCCCATGCTTGTACCTTGAATATGACTATATTGCTTCTTTGGATAGCATTTTTTATATTTGCATAGGTAAGTTAGAATGTCCATACTAATGAAATATATATTATTATTATTATTATTATTATTATTGTTGTTGTTGTTGTTGTTGTTGTTGATGTTGTTGTTGTTGTTGTTATCAGAAAGGAACTTCTTTATCTGATCACCCATTATATGTATACAAAACTTCAAAACATTATTTTCAAGGGTTGTGATAGCACTTTTAGTGTACTAGCTACACTATTTTAATCCACTGTTGTAGAATGTACAAAGCCGAACTATTTTGATCGTACCAAGGGGAGAATCTGCCCCAATGGGGTCAGAGGAGAATGTAGTAGCATATGTATATTGCATAAATACAAATAAAATAGATCACAAGGCACTCAGAAAATGACAGATACTTTAATTCTTAAAAGGCTTAGACTTTCAACTCCTTTAGAAATTATGAAATGAAGAATAACAAAAAAACAACCCCCCATTATTATCCGAGCAGAGGTGGTATAAGATCATTTATCTTGATGGATGTCACCTTAGAGCACATATTATCCCTATCTCTCAAAGTGTTTTTTCCCCCTTATTTCATCTCTGACATTCATTGTAAATTTAATGATCCACATACGATTTGCTGGTGTCTCAGTCTGGTGTTTTGAATCATGAAACTAGTAGTAAATTTATGGCACTGCAGTACCACTTAGTGAATCATTAAGCAGTACAGTGATTTTAACGATTTGGATCATACTGGACCTCATCGCTGTATAATGAGGTTCCATTTAGTGTAAATTTTATGTAAAAATTCAATTTGCAAACCAACAACATGAAACTACAACATTTTTTTTAACCTGACATTGCATTTATTTATCGTGATTTCCATCAGTGTTTCACATGGGGAAAGAAATGCTACCTCATTACAAAAATAATTTTTTACAGTTCTCGCACCACTGAAAAATATGTACTTTCAGACTGGTGTTTTTGTATAAATCTATTCTAAAACAAAAACCTCTAGAGGGCTTAGATGTGGTTATTAGAGTATGTTGAATTAAACTGTGGTATTACTGATGTGGCTGAGCACTTGGAGAAGTGATTGTTCAAAGGGCTCCCAAACCCTTCTCTGCTGCCGAAGACGATCCACCAGCACAGAGGGGAACATTCCTTACTGCTCATCTCAACAGCATTGGGTCATCCCATTACCTTTTTTGTTGTACCAAAGACTTTTGATGCTGAATTGCTTCTCTAAAATTCAATGAAGGACTAACTAGCTATATGTAACCAGCCCAAACACTGATTACCCATTTTGAGGAGTTTTGCACTGTAGAAGCTGTGCAGGGTACAATGGAGCTAATGTACTGTTAGAACAACTAGCAGCTCCTATAGAAAGTTTTCCATTTGCAAACTGGTAATTTTATTCATTGTTTTCAGTAAAGTTTGCTTCTCAAGTCAGTTTTCATCAAAAAGCAATCTAAAACATTCACAGATAATAATAGAGTCATAGTCTCTAATTCCATTTTACCTACCCTCTTGGCAGTATTAACTAATCTGGATGGTCCAGAGTCTTAAAACAGAAGAACTTTCATGGGAAGGAAGCACAGTTCTTGAGAAGAACAATGTTTTTTCACATCTTCCAGTCCAGATTATATGCATTTTAGGAACTTGAGGTTTAATGAATTAAGTCATTGAAACCCTGCAGTACTTTTGAGGTGGTGTAAAACAATGGGGATATACTAAAATCCTTACATTAATTGTTTTGCTCTTTCAACAGCACATGACAGGTCAGATTATAAGTATTTTAGAGATGCCAAGGGTAACAAAAGACATGAGTAGGATGAGACTGGAATTTTTTCCTCTGAAGGAAAATCAAAGCAATGCAGCAAATCAAATGCATATAAGTGGCAAATAAGAAAAGTAGCACAATGATTCTAACAAATTCTTAGAAAAGTTTGTGTTACAAAAATCACAAAATGGGGCCACCACTTTTCTTCAAGCCTACCCAACTCAGATGCCCATTGCTAGAAATAGAACAGAAACTTTCTGTAAAATAACATCAGTGGCTAAGAAATATGTGATACTACTTACCTGTGCATTTTTTAAATGGAGAGCAATATATACCAGAGATAGAAGCTCCTCTCAGCCTTTCAGCTTTCTTTTTCATGGTGCAATTGTAAGCATAATATTTTGTGGAACTAGGAACATTCAGTAATCTGACTTGAGCGACAGTAAATCTTGCTATATTGAGTTGTGTTGTTGCTATAGAAAGAATAGTAGATGAAATGAAACATAAGATCTCTAGCAAATGAAATACACATTTTAAAAAATTTACAATTGCATCTGTATTTGTAATAGTGTTTAGGAAATAACAAGGCTTGCTTTCGTCTAGCTGAAGGAATTTGCATGTGCACTCTCTCACTTATGACAGGTTCAATAGCATTCTCATTCATTCAGGTTAGTGAGTACTAGAGCTAAACAAACTGAGTTTCCTATGGATTTGTGTGTCACAGCTGATACCCTCTCCTGCTACAGATGCTACATTTCCAGTGAACATTTCCTGCTCAGAGAAAGCACATCTGCTTTGTGTGGATTCTCTGATGTTTAACGATGGTTGAACAGTGGTTGCGATATTTTCGTCTGCTGGGTCACTAATGGGGTCCCTCTCTCCAGCTTTGCCATCTACATCACACATTTCCACTGATCTGTGATCCATGAAACCTACAGCCTGCTGTGAAATTTGGTAAAAACTAACTAAAGGGTATTGAGAGGAGGCGTTGAGGCAAATAACCAAACAGACCTAGACCAAGATAGTATAAATGCAGACCTTTTTCCTTTTTAATCAAAATTAAAAAGAACTAAAAAAAACAGAAAGCTGGGTTCGCAGTTTCCCAAAGGCTGCTTTTTGCTTAAATTAGATGGAATATTTTAATTTGCTCTTGACATGATCTCAAAACTTTATAAGATTTTTAACATGATATATGAACTCACCACAGTCAGAGCATTCAAATGAATCAGTCTGGAGTTTTTCTATAAAGTGCATGCAGCAAAACCACAGAAAGGCTTTGGAATCTCAAAGGGATGCTTTTGTTATAGCATGAGCCAGAACAAAAAATTTTAAAAGAGGAAAAAAATATGAGTTGCCAAGTGAGACAGAGCAAACTATGAAGGTTGGCAAAGGTACCCCAACATTCACCTCTGCCTGACACACACAATTACAAGCTGCTTGTGTTGGTTTCCTAATAGAAAAAAAAGGGTTTGTTTCTGAATGAATAAAGGACTACTCATCCATCAGTCCTGATCAGCTCCAGGCCATTGACAAAACTCTGATCAATTTCAGCCAAGCTTGATAAAGTAATAGAAGAGGCAAAGATATTTAATTGGAACAAGTATTTTGAGAATTAGTAGGTGGGCTACGAATGATCTCCATAGGTAGCCATGACCCTGCTGCTCTAACTTGCTTGTGCTGATGGCCTGCTGGCACCTGTGCAGCCTGGAATCAGTGAGCCCTCAATGGCCATTTGCCCAGTCAGGAATTCAAGTGTATGGGAAGTGACTGTGGGGACTACAGGAAAAGAAACTTACAGGAGGCGTGAAAGAGAATTGAAGGTAGTGCAGTAGCAAATTAAATTATTTTATTAATTTAGAAGATGGAAGATTTGCATCCACAAGTGACAAAAACTCTCCACAACTCAATGAAAACCTCTTTTCTCTTTTTCTGATATCCTCCCAAATTAACTTTACAGAGTTAGAAAATAAGTGATACTGCACCCTTTGGAAAACAGGAGCTAATGATAGCAGCAGCGCCAGTTTTTTTTATTACAACTTATTATATTACTTTCTCAGGTGATTCAGACTCCCCAAGGCATCTGGACCACACAAGCAGTGTGACCAAAGCAAGAAGTATTCTTCACAAAAAGAGCTCACCTTGAGCAATACCTCAGCAAAGGTCAGCTAACTGACTGATTAGTGCGACAGCTTTTTGCTGTTTTCCTGAACAGTTTTGTTCTCCCTCACACGGAGCACACAGTTCATCCAATACAGAGATTAGACATCTAAACACACGCCAAATAAATCTGCAAAGAGGACACTATTGAGAAAAATATTAAATTATTTTTGTAGCATTGGTCTATGAGAAGATAACAGTGTTTAGAAAAACCACCATTGCCAAAGCAGACTTGTGATTCTGGCCAACAGCCCTAAACATCTCAAAGGTTAATGTATATTTCAAAATATTTCACGTGAAACAGAAATTTTAAAGGCAATTTGAATTATCTATTTCATAAATCACCATTTTTTAAAATGTTGGCTGGAATCTATCTCAAGTTTGAATTATTTCTCATATGAGGTATAAATCAGTCATGTATAGTCTTTATTTTAAGGGTAAAATGAACATTAAAAAGTTTCAAAAATGCAGTTTCTAAATGTGAAAGTATAATTCTTGTGGCTGTAATTTGCAAAACAAGCACCCAAGTTAACCCTGAAAAAAAAATTACTCACTCTTCCCTGCACACACACACACACACACACACACACACACATTCAAGGTTTGTCACAGAGGAGCTGAGGAAAGAATGCATTTGAATACTTGAAAATCTGTGTATTCTTTGATTTCAGACAGCTTTGTTTTGTCAACTGCATTTTCAAGCATTCAGAGAAAAACCAAACACATACAGCTAACTTGTTTTTGGCATCGTACACACAATATGACTAGATAAACTTGTATTTGTCTAAGTTTTCATTCAGTCATTTGTTGTAATAACAAGTAATTCTTCTGCTTAAAATTTAAGTTGCTTGCTGCTGCATTTTTCAAGCACTGTGTAATCTTTTGCAGCATGGTTATCTGGGACTATCTGTATATCAGGGCAGCCAGCATCAATATTTTATTCTAGATCATAATATGCTTCACATAATACAGTTTATTTATTTATTTTTAATTTGGCATTTAATTCCTGTGTAATAAAAAAATCTGTATCATAAAACCAAAGAAAACTTTCCCATAGGAAGAATTTCCATCTTTTTCGTCACTTTCATTTTTTCAGCTTGTTTCTCTTTTATACACACAACAGCACCAACCCCCTTACGTACAGTGCTACTTCCTATAACACGATCCGAATTTTATGTTTTGGTAGCAACTCACCATATAAAACTAACCATATAAAAACAAATAGCAAGCAAAAATTTGTTTGACGGTGGCATGGCTAATATCACAAGAAAGCCTGAATGAAAATGACATTGAAAAGCAGGATCCTGGTAAAGGATATTACCATCAGCCTAGCAATCCATGGAGGTGTTTAGCTAAAAGAAGATATTTAAAGGTCTTATCTACAAGAACATGTAGACTGCAAAAGACATATTAACTTTATTAATTCTTAGGCACTAAATGAAGTTTTTGTGCTTAAAGGCCTCATATTTCTCCATTTACAGATATTTGGTTTTTACAATGCTTTTAGTTCAGATACTTCTGCTCCCGTCTTCCTCTGTGAAATCCTCCATGATATTAATGAAAAGTAGCAATAGAGACATATATTGTGTGGTTTTGGCACACACATGAATGTACTTACATTTAGTCTATTATACTGAAATGGTAATGGTGGAAAACTTCTGGAAATAGTCCAGTTTTTATGAAAACTTCACAGAGCCTTAACCTAATGGATGAGATAATAAAGAAATCGGTTTTTATATTCTTGCTAGTTATTTACTTTTATACTACATTCTAAAATATTCTTTTTAACATTAAGAAACCTTAGATACAAGATGATTTATTTCAAATCTCTAAAATTTATTGGTAGCCCATTGTTGATCTTATCATTCAGATTTTAAAATATCTGATCAGGGATTTTTTCTGCTCCAACAGTTTTAATTTTGCAAGCCACTGGACCTTAATGTGAGCTAATCTCTTCACCTATTTTGTAGGGGGGGTTGGGAGTCTAAGCAGGCTTTTTTGTTTAAAATAACGACTTTATATGCATGCACAGCAATTACTGACATTTCATAAAGTTCATATGGCTTATCTGTACATCTCAAATATCTGTATCAGGGCTGTATCAAGGAAAGAAAACATTTTGAAAACACAGCCTGAAATGAGATGCGAAAGTAATACAGGAGTGAGTCAATTTTAATACCTCAGTTTTTGCTTTATTGCATTTTGTTTTGAAGAGACTTGAACATAATTGTTTTCCATTTTCCTCCTCTTTTACTCTAATAGTCTGTATCACAGTTTAACCACAGCCAGCAACCAAGCCTCACACAATCACTCACTCCCCCATCAGTGGGATAAGGGAGAGGATCGGAAGGGAAAAAAGTGAGAAAAGTCATGGATTGAGATGAAGACAGTTTATTAGGGAAAGCAAAAGTCATGCAAACAGAACAAAACAAGAAATTGATTTGCCACTTCCCATGGGCTGCCAGGGGTTCAGCCATCTCCAGGAGAGCAGGGCCCCATCACACCTAGCTGACTTGAGAAGACAAACACCAACACTAAATATGCCCCCTTCCTCCTTCTTTCCCTCACCTTTATACATTGAGCATGATCTCACATGGTCTGGAATATCCCTCTGGCCAGTTTGAGTCACCTGACCTGGCTGTGTCTCCTCCCAGCTCCCCTGCACCCCCAACTCCCTCACCAGTGTGGCAGTAGAAAAAGCAGAAAAGGTCTTGGCCCTGTGCAAGCCCTGCTCAGCAATAACAAAAACGTCTCTATTTTGTCAACCCTGTGCTCAGCACAAATCTAAAACACAGCCTCATACCAGCCACTGTGAAGACCCTTCTCTGAGTTGTTAATGAAGATTTCAATAAAACTGGTCCAACCAAATATCTGTGTAGAATTTCAGCATGGATTTATCTCTATTCCAAAAAGGGACTAGTAAGGTCTGCTCTTTGTTTAATATCCTTTAATCGGCTTTCATAAGGGAACATTTCTTCCTATCCTGTGTTGATTCAGTTTATTTAAATGGTGTAAAACCTCATCAGAAGTGTTTGAATATAGAAAACTCTCAAGACCTCTGTAACAAAGCTGATGTATATTTCATATAAATAGCTATTTCAGATTCCAGAGGTCTGAGGGTGTTTTTAAAATAATTTTTGTCAAAAATTATAATCTTGGCAGTTTTCCCAGAAGACCAAAAGGGAGACCAAAGTTTCCTATGTTAAAAACTGTTGCCAAAAAAAAACAATTGCGCGGAATGTCATTCTTTTATTTTAAATGCACCACATGTCCTCTAATACCTATGCACAATAGGGTGCAAGTTTAATGACTTGCTTATTGTGCCCCTGTTGTAATTAGATATTAGCGGACATATGGCATGGTGAAGACCTAGCAGTGAATTTTCTTGTTTTGATTGTTTTCTGCTACAGGCATAACATTATTTCAGTGATGATATTGTTGAACAAATTAATTCACATGTTGACTTCTAGGTTTATAAGCTGAAACTCCTTCCAGATGATACAAAACCCAAATATGTAACTAGTATCAACAAGTGAATGATCAGTAAAAAAGGGTATAATCACTTCAAAGGGTATAATTTTAGACACCAGTGTGAATGCTGCATTTATGCGTCAAATTATGGTCAGAGCTCAGCATTCATTGATGAAGGAATGGCTTCTTTCCCTTTCAGTACCTTCTCATTTTACATATATACATGCTCCCCAAATGAGCATCCAGCTTCATATCTTTCTTCCTCAGTTCTCCCTCAAGTCCCTGAGTTCTGTCACCTTTGGTATCTCTTGTCTTTATCCAGTGAGTCTGACTGGGCACAGGCATTTTTCATGTTTTATTACAGGAATTCGTGGTTAACCATTTTCTGGTACAGGGAGGAGACAATCCTTTAAAAGAAAGTATTATTTTTGTAGATATAAGCAAACTATATATGGATAAGGTATTTAAAATATGAAAAAAGGAATTTCAACATTATATAAATACACAAAAAAAGACTGGAATAAATGAAGTCAGACTGTTCTATACACATTCTATATACTGTTCTATACAATACTGTTGTAATGTAATTCTTAAATGGTTCTATAAAATTTGGCACATAACATGGTGAAGGGATTGTTTGGGGTTTTTTTATGTGCCTGGTATCAGACCACACAACCAAGTGCTTTTTACTTGCAGTTCTTCTGGCAAGATAAATTTGCCATGTGTTTTAGAGGACATATGGTATCTCAGTAATTCATACTGCACTAACCTCCTAAACACATTAAAACATTTCTTCTTGCATGACAAAAGCTGACATTCTGTTTCCTCAGCTGGTAATCTGGGGGACATTACTAACACACAGCAGTAGGAAACTATCAGCAGCACGTGGTTTTTCAGCAATACACACAACAGGCACCAGTTTTGCCAAGAGTCATGTTTTTATCATGAATCTTGCAATAGTTAATTTTTTACCCAAAGTACTCATTCTTGAACAGTGTAAATAAATTAGAATCTTAGCTTGTGTGTTTTTTATGAATATGTCACTATCTTTTCCAGGGGCATTGAAAACATGTTCCTAATGCCTTTGAAAAGCTCAGCATGCAGAAACAAATGGAGAAACATTGGTTTTTTATTTTTATATTATTTCGTGTTATTTACTGCAGTTTAATATCTGTGGAAGGAATAATGAAAATCTTTTCATGTGGGGATTGGCATCACTGTGATGAATCACAGTGCTGCAAATCAATATGATCTTAAAATTAGAAAAAAGCATCAAATTACTTCAAAATTACCATAATCTACCAAAAATATCATGGGAAAAGTCAAAGAAGAGAAAGCAAACACTGAAATCTGTAAAGTATTGTCACTGCTTCTTTTGATTGACGACAGTTTTGAGAGTGGCATTAATGTTTTTATCCATCTTTTCAATTTTCTTTTTAGAGAGAGTTCTGCAAATAATTATCCTAAGGGGTACAGAAATGTTAAAAAATTTACATTAAAAACTCTCTACAAGTGTCCTACATTTGATATTGAATTTGTCAGATAGACAAATTTGTCAGTTTGCAGAATTGTTAGGTCAGCACTACATTTCTTCACTAAGAGATTATCTCATCACAGAGAACTTCTACAAGTCCCCATTCTTAGTAGCACTCGCAGTTGCTTGCCCCTGTCCCAGTGAGCACTGGGAGTAGATCACAGTGTGGTGAGCCTCCCAAATGAGCCATGAAGATTGATAAAATACAATCTCAAGTAGCTGCTGGCACCTCCCTGTCAAGCTTACTAATGAGTGCTGTGTTACTGCTCGAGTCAACTGTCACATTATCTCCAGGCTAATAAACGGATCCAGTGACAAACAATACACAAACAAAAAGGAGCTGACAGAGGATCTTTCCTTTTAATGCCTTCTCTGCATGTCCCTAGGACACAATCAAATTGTTGGCAGAGGTGATTTTCATGTCGCAGAAGGAAGTTTTTCATTGTTTGCTGCTTTATGCATTTATGTATTTTTAGTTATGAGTAGCAGAAGCCAGACAGGTAAAAATATTGTGGGTTTTTGTTTAAAAGTTAAATCCAGTGAATATGCAATACTTTAGGAAGTCAACTATTTCACAAACCAATTTTCATGGTTCCCACTGTTTCCTGTTTGTAGTGATGGCTGGAAGGAGATATGCCAAATCTCAGGATGAAAATCTTAGCTGAGGTATTCCCTGCACAAGAGAAAACAACAGAAAGGATAATTACCTGCAAAAAATGGGTCACAGAAAAAATTAATTTCTGAAGACTTGTGTCAGATTTAAGGAATGGCAAAGTACCTGCATAACCTTAATTCAGCACCTTAGTGAGGGCCATTAAAATAGTCTGAACATTAGCAATTCCCTAAGTTCTCCTCCTGCTGCCACCTACCAATCAATGGACTTTTGTAACATCAAATACTAGAGGAAAGCAAATTTCTAAGCAGCTGTAGATGTCACTTGCAAATCTCTGGAACTTAACAGTGTTAATTTTGGAAGTTACTATATCTGAGAAAACTCTATTATGTGTTTCTTTCTGCATAGATTGTACTCTAAAGGGTACGAGTGGTCCCACCTTCACTTAAGCATGAGAAGAAATGATGCTTGTTTTATTCCAAGAAACAACAGTTTCTTTCCTATAGATGTATTCAAAAGTGCTGCTTTTGGGTACACATCACATGGAATTCTGAATTGACTGAAGATGTTTTAGAATTTACACTGAGCAAGAAATAGAGGAATATTGGTTTCCTTAGTTTTCCATTGTCATGTGACACCTGCTGTAGTGATTATTTTAGGAAATTAAGTTCTGTCATTTTATTGCAATCATCATGCATGATTTTTTGGTAGAGTTTTACTCTTCTTCAAATCACTTGGGCATCTTATACAGCAAAAAAGAAGAATTTGAACAGTAAGGGAGTTCACCAAAGGTACCAAAGATGTAAAAGAGTTTTTGCTACTGGCATCCCTTTATATTTATTGCAGGCAGAAAAGGTTATTATAGAAGAATAAATCAAATTCTTATGTCTTGAAGTATCTGCAGAAAACAGTATTGGCCCTTGAATTCATATCTTACCAATCTGGACAGAAACTCAAAATACAATTTAAACTTACAGCACAGCATGTTGTGTAAGTGACACTTCATAAGCAACATTATTACCAGAGATGTTTTAATGTATGCATATCAGTTCATGAACACTCATGTGTACCTAGAAGTGGCTGCCTTCCAAATCCAGGCCCTCTTCTCTACAAAAATCCTGGTGAACTGTATACTGAAACTAAAGTGGAATAATGAATGGAATAATGTGATAGTTGAATCATTCATGTAACAGCATTGCACATAATTCTGTGTACTTCTACCCAGTGTGTTAGGGGAAATCTCTTACAAAAGGGCAGAGTTTTACTGATAGTTTCTTCAGTTCTTGAGGAACACTATTTATTCCTTTAATACTGCTCCTATTTGTGCTGTTATCACAAATATCAAAGGTAAAATATCAAAAGACAATGGTGCTGTTTATGCTGTCATATACTTCTTCACATTGATTACAGCAGAGACAAAATTCTTACAGTACAGATAAAGGAAAGTTATTCTACATAGTAATCAATAAAATTTTGTGTTTCTTCATCCTTAAATGCTGCAAGTTCAGGCTATTTGTGTAGATTACCTATAGATTTATGGACTTAAATGAATTTGTCTAAGCTTACTTGCATTTTGTCAGGGATCTAAGTCAGTGGGAGGCTGTTACAAACCTCCATCTGCAAGTTACCACCTTCTTACACATCTCTTTCCAAACTCTAATTCCTGAAAGTAAGTTTTTCTCCAACAACTTGCAGATATCCATGTTAGCTGCTCAATTCAGTTCAATACATGTTAGATCTCAATTCAGTTCCTACCAGCTATGTGAGAAAAGAGGTTGTCAGCATGGTTCATTTTTAAATATTTGCTGGAAGTTTCAGCACGATAAAACCTGGAAAAGAAAAAGTCACAATTTTTGTCCCTCGAAAAACATTGTCCAAAATTGCAGTCAGACACATTTTGCAACACAGTGGGAAACAGTAGCATTGTTCTAGAAATGATTCCAACACTTCAATTTTCAACAATTTTATGTTTCTTAAAAAGAATACATGCAATACAGAAAACAAATAGGTATGTACCTAGATATTTGTGAACAGCAAATTACAGCTTCATCCATTTTCCCTCTGGAGAGCTTGCTTTTGTTTTAGAAAAAAACCCTCATGAAAGCCAGGCTGCTTCTGTAAATATGATGCCACAACAAATAGTACTGCTGGCTATCTCTGCATTGGTTTTATGTCCTGCAGAGAGTGACATCTGTGTGCAAATTAATAACAGATTTGTGTAAGCTAACTCTGAATGCAATATTTCTGGGGGAAAAAAAAGAGGAAACTTACCCATAAAATAATAAATGTAATAATAATGTGATTTAATTTGATTTCAAAACACTCTTTTTACCTTCTAGGTACATACATTGTTAACAAATCAAAGTGTTAATTACTAACTTCAAGTTTTATACTTGGGTTTCTACTGTCTACCCTTTCTTTGACCTCACACAATGTCTTTGGAGCTAAATGGCTGCTGCTAAGGACCTGACATACACAGAAATGTTTAGGGGGGAATTTACTCTGGACTTCTAATCTGGTCCACAAGATGAACATAAATTAGCAGCTGGAACTCCTTTGGTGGCTTCCAGATGAAATTCTTTGTGCTAATTTCATCCCAAAGGGAATCCAGTTCATGCACTCCTAAATTTGGTCTGCAATACCAACCACAACATGGAAAGTGGGAAGTTTTGTTACTAATGTTAAAAGCACATTCCTGATCTGAATTGAAACATTAATGCAATTACATCCATTAAAGACAGCCAATTCAAAACATAGTCCATTCTCAGACCCAGAAAAAGTTTCTTTAAAAAATAAGACTGTGAATGTTGTCTTCCTAAAAACTGATAATATTTGCATTTGAATTTTAGAAGTCCTGTAGGGATAGAAATACAAGGTACTTCCATGAAGGTCTCTAATCCTACTTGATATTAACATGAAGTCAGCTTGTCTTAAATGTGTAAATGGTGTGTGGAGCAGAGGCTGGGAAGTAATCCCACTTTTTTGTCTGATTAAAACCCTGCCCATGACATCAGGGAATTTTGTTCCCTCTTCTGCTCAGTGAAAATGTCATCATTTATTTAATGCAGAACTTCATCTAGAGAGCTTGCATCACCTCTACAAAGCCCATCATTTCACTCAATCAGGAACAACCAAAAGCTAGGAATCTTTAGTGGAATTCACTATTTGAAGGGTTTCAGAGGCATATAGGAGTAGCAGGAGTAGCATAGGGAGGCGCAGCAGCTATTGCTGTAGTCTTGGTAGAGACTGATCTTCACCTGTTAAAAATGTCCACCAATGCAACTGCCCTTGGAGAATATGGAGAGAGGGAAGTTCAGTATATCAATCCCAACAAAACTTATATATGGAACAGACAAAAGACAACCCATCCTGACAAAAGGAGGCAGCCAGAACCTGAGTTGGAAGCATTAGCATGTCCTTCCTACTGAAATCTGGAGCACAAAGGTATATCTTTCAAGACTCAGGGATGGCAGAAGGCAGGTGTTAGTAGGATCAGGAGAATCAAAGTTTCTGGTTGAGCTGATTAGTTTTCATGCTTCCTTTTTTACCTTTCCTGACTGTAGTTGCTCCTTGTTTAATGCCAGTAACACTAGAGCTGTGTGCAGGAATGTGGTAGATAACCATCAGGCAAAGTATGGCTCCCAAATTTCACCTTTACTATGCCCCCTACCCCTAGATTTATATATTATTCTGACTTTAGCTTGCTCACTTCTCCTATTGAGGTTCTTAAATGTCTTCTCATTATTCCCCCTTCATGATTAGCTGTGAAATAATAATTTAGAGGTGAGTTCTTTCTTAAAATGTACCTTCCATTTAAAATATCTAAACCTTTGATAATTATGAATGTGCACACAGGAGCAAAGGGATGCTTATTCATGATGGCATGGTACAGTTATTAATGTTACTGAAAGCACTGAAAATTACCATTTCAGATGTGTCCAGAGCAGTAAACTGGTAAACAAGTCTGCAGTTAGTGCTATGGATGGTTTGAATCAACAAGGGTGAAAAGATTTGGTTACTCTGTGTATTAGTGTTAATAGGAATAGATTATAGAGGAATATTTGTGATGTGACCTTCTGTGCACTAATTGAAATAGTATTCAGAGTCAGCAGTGGAGTAATCAAGTTAAACACTGAATCATAAATCATCATGAAAAGTGCTGTCACAACTTAGCCATTAATGCCCTGTATTGCTGGGCAGCCTTACGAAAATATCTGCTATGCTGATCTTTAGGTTAATAGGAACAGAAATGGCATTTAAAGACTATTTGGATCAAATCTGCTCTGAGGTTGAAAGTGTTACTCTGTTAATTTACTGGTAATTTGAAGTGATGTAGTTAGGGTTAGATGCAACACAGCTGAGCCCCACACAGCTAAACAAAGAGTAGTAGAAGTTTGTCTAATATTTATTTAATTGCTATAAAATGCAACGCACAACTTTAATATATCTGTAAGTGTATACCTTCCCTCCGTCCATCAGTTAGCATTTCGTATGGAGGTCAAAATCAGAACACATAAAAGCTTATCTTCATGATATGGTTATGTTACTAAAGCAGTTCAAGGATAGACTTCTATGTATTTTATAAATAGATGGAAATATCTGATTTTGCTGTTATTATGAAAGCTGAGGGCCTTTTAACAAAGGATTGTATAAAACAAAGTACTTTACATTATTTTTTTAAATGCAGAGTTCTTTTAATCTTGTATTTGCAGGAAGGAGAAATAAAGCTTACCCTCCAGAATCAGAGATAAATAGTTTCCAAAGGCAGTAAATTTCTTTAGAGTAATTTTGTGATTCAAGTTTGATCAAAATAATATGCATAAGAAATATCACAGCTGGAATGATGTATACTTTTTCTAATAAAGACCTATGTCTAAACACTGGCAAAGCTTGTGCTAATTTGATTACTTAGACAACTAGATGCATAATGTTTGGGGGGCATCTATTTATCATTATTTGCTTCAAATATTGTTAATTAACATTAACATAAATTACACCAGGCATCTGGTACAAAGTAACTCATTTTAAACAATGAGCAAAGCCAGTACTTAAAAAACTTCATAGATTTCTGTTTCAAGATAGCATCAAAATGTGCATTCATATAAATATATGCCAAATGCTGCTATGACATACTGAAATCTGGAAGCAACAATATTCTATACACAAATTTTTCATACAAGATCAGCAAGTATGGCTTTCTATAAAATGTATCTATTAATAAACAATGAACAGTAGACAAAGTTTAAGTCTAATAATAGACTTAATGTTTAACTAACTGCAGTTCATTTCCATGCATTTATTTTTTGCTGGCATGTGCCTGTGAAGTTCTTCACATTATTGAGATTAAATTCTCTTCTCCAGTTAGCTGTTGTAAATTAGATTAATGTTATCCCAGAAATTCCCTAAGTAAACTGACAACAATATTCAGCCATAAAGTTCTAGGAGTTTGTCTTTTTAGTGATAAGTGATGAAAAAGGGAGTTAATACAACAGCTACAAATGAATAAAAAACATACAGTGCATTTCTAAATATAAAATGACTGGAAACACCTGTTAAATAGAGCCGCCACAGAATCTGAGTTGCAAGGACCTGGCATTGTTTTGTGCACAGCTCAAGGAGATTTTGACAACTGATTTATTCTTAAGTGTCAATTCGTATTGGAATTTGGTGAATTTCCAATATTCGCTTGAACATTTTCATTCTTTACAAGTTCAGATCTCAGATACAGTAAAATAACAGATAGGTGTGTCATGGGAGGATACCCCAAATGTCTGCATTTTCCTGGGCCAAGATTTGAGATACAGATGTGACAAACCCTAGGAATGGCATCTGGAGGTGGAGGAGGTACCACACAGAATCTCACATGTCATTAGACTCCTCTGAGTAAGCGACTAAATCATGCCCCTGGTGTGATGCATTTCACACAGAAATTTGAAACAGGTTTCCTACAAACAGGTGTGACAGCACACTACTGGGAGATTTACATTAAATTAAAACTGGTGGGAGAGTAAAAGGTACTCTTTCTACTAGCAAAGCAATGAAATTTGGGTAAGCTAGGTACTGACACAAGTCAAAAAACAATCTTAAGTAACCCAAAATTATAAGTGAAGACCAATTATCTTGTATTCTTTCACCATGTTATTATTTGCTTTGCTCTATTCTTTCAAAGGTAACTTTTAACACATATTGGCATCTTTTTAAGTACCTGGCCATATGATGTGGAAAAACGGAATGTTTATGTTTCGCCCCATTTAATATGACATCTTCCAGAATTTGCCTCCACAAATGTTTGTGAAAATTTCCAGGGCATTGCCTAAAAAGCCAAACAGCTGTTCCCAATTTGGATACAGTGTAAGGCTAAATAAAATTACCAGAAAGAGCTTATTGCCTCGTAGAAAATCAATTTCAAAGCACTAGCTGTATCTGAAAATCTTCTTGATATTTTCAATATATTTTCATTTAGTAGCACGGAATTTATTTTAGTACTAAAGTTTGACCACAAAAACGAAATTAAAAGCTCACTAAAACCTAGTCCTTAGGATCACACTGCTGCAGAGAAGTACTGTGTTTGCTTCATGGCAATAGCTCTGGTGGACAATGAGAAATCAATGTTTGGAACAATTCTGTAGGTCTGGGCGTCAGAAGCTCGTCCCCTTCCTTCCTGCAAGTCAGCTCAACTGGCCAGTGAAACAAAAACGGACCTACCACAACATAAACTTCAAGGAAAACTATCCTCTGTGGCCTTAACTGATCTTAAGGTTATACTGTAAGAGTATGTTTGTTTCAGTATATGACCCCTTCCACCCAGAAAGTAATTTCTAGACCCCTTACCATCTGGATGATACTAACAAATTATATCTGATACAGTAAAACATATTTTTTGAGCTTTAAGTAATAGGAGATTCCAAGCAATTTATTTCACAGAGTTTTATGAGAAATTGCAATTTATTACATTTTCTGGATATGTTCATTTTTAGCACTTATTGCCAAATTCAGCCTCAGTATAAAAGGGTATAATTCTATTGAAGTCAGTGGTGGTATATCAGTGCTGCATATTCCCTAGTTGGACAATGAAGCTGTAAATAACCAAATACATCAAAAATAAAAATTGATTACTCTGTTTTATAGTCTCTTAGACTGAATAAGTTTATGATTTAAAGATGTGTCATACTAAAACCATGCTGGGAGAAAATCAGAGAGAGAATACAACATAATGGGCCAAATCTCGTGTTCAGCCAGAACAATTACATTAACTTCCATAGAATTGTGCTCATTTGAGAGTTTATTTTGATTTAAAAACATGGGGGAAATATATCACCGATTTGCCTTCTTGTATGCCTGTGAAATGGTATTCTGTATATGCTTTATATTTAAACTTCATTCGTAATCAAAATTGATTGATAAAATGAGCAAGTTATAACAATAAATAATACACTTAACACATTTTGTGTACTTACAACAATCGGTATGTTAGAAGTTAAGACTTGCTTTAGGAACACTTTAAAATAATTAGATCTTTGGCTGGAGAGGAGCCATGCCAGCTATGTTTCCAGACTAACCAGCAAGAATTCAGAAGTACAGGAAGTGGAAGTCTGCCATCTACTAAGTGCATTTGTCATCCCTAAGTGGCCATGGTGGATTTTTATTGTTTGATTGAGATCTTTGATGGATTTTATTTTTACTACTGTTCTGTTTTTCTGAATGTGTAGTATTTTTATTTATTCATTATTGTGTTTATTGTATTTAATAATATTCATATTCTTTGTGTTTGCCTACTTCTCAGTTGCCAGTACAACCTGCACCACCAGGTAGGTTCATTAGAACAAGAACCAGTGCCTGGCTTCAAAGGCATTGAAAATTGCTCTAAATTATTCACACAGTTCTAACAGGAAATCATTCTTATATATTTATGCACACACAAGTGTGTGTGTGTTTCTACATATAAACAAAAAACAAAATAAATAAGTCAATGCAATACAGATTACAGCTTAATGCTCTGCTTTGCTATAATCGTATATAAATCCAGCTTGCACAAATTCAGCAGGTGTTTTGCAATTTATATATATAAATGCAAATTGTGTATTATTATGCACACACAAATTACATTTTCACACTCTGTGCAGTTTACCTCATTTGATGCTGAAAAATATATAATTTCATTCAAGGTGATGATAAAGAAATAGGGAAAGTACATGTATGTTCATTTAAATTGTTAAAGCTGATTTTTTTTTAAAGTCTGAATTTAAAATCTACTGTAGTGACCCTGTCTTGCACACTATAATACCCTAAAACTTCTAAGTCACTCAATGATAAGAGGCTGATCTAAATGCTTCCACTGCATTAATCAAATACCAGGTCTAATTAAAAGAGCCATGCACAAAGCTTTTTCAAAATGTTGCTCAGGTATTGCAATAATTTCTGATCACCCAAGCCTGGAAGACAAATAATTAGAGCTGCCAGAGCATTCTGATGAGTGATGTCAGCATCTCCAAGTGACCTTCCCTCCACTAATTAATTTTCATCTTAAGAAAAGAGACCCTGTTGTTGCACATTATTAATTGAGTTCACTAAAAGATGCGCCTGATTAATTTTTGTTGATAATACTTGTCATTCTATGCAGCGGCTGTAATCATTCTATTGGGTTTTATTTTTTTAAGTTGATCTAGGTCTTTTACAATGTGACTGATACAGTATCTTCCGTACAGAATATTGTGCATAAGGGCATAGTCTATAATGTGAGCACGCAGCTTTCATTGTTGCTGAAAGTTTAGGTCAAGTGGAACTTTGTTGTCTAGTTGGCTAACTCATTTTCAGTTGAGTTGGTAAAAAATTTTCCCTGATGCCTCCTGGGACTTCCTTCAGTTTCCCAGTTTAAGGGATTCTTACCTTTTCCCACATCCTGCCATCTCTTCCCTGTTTTGCCAGCCAAAGAGCAGTGTGTGGCTGGCTCAGCAAAAATACCCAGGAACCCAGTTGGTCCAGCACAAAAACAGTGGTCAGAAGGATGACAGTGAATGGAGCCAGAGTGCCTGCCTGAGCCTTATCCACAACAGATCATCCAAATTACAAGTTTGGTCTACCCCAAGCAGAGTTCTCCCAAAAAATGATCACATCCATTTTGTGAAGCCACGGACTTCAGTACAAACAGAGTCAACCTGGGATTTTGGGTATGGAGGGGAAGTGAGAGACTCATATTGCCAGGCAGATAGTAATCACGATGCAACATTAGCGGCATCTGTTAATTTAGATGTGGCTACAGGTGGAGCAATGAACAGACTCTCCCAAAACAAGTGATTAACAAAGCTACCAATGCGTAACCAGGTCTTCCATTTCCTAATCTCAATTTCATTGGCTACTCCAAAATTTGGAGCTCTCTAACTCCTCTGAAAAAGCATTTGTAGGATTAGGGAAAGACAAACATGAGGACAACCTGCAACTAACATATTTCTATCACTTCCTTAGGTCAGAGTTCATAAGTTCATGTAATTTCTTATGGTCCAGACCTATGCAGCTCTGCACATGTAGAGATCCATACACACTCAAACACGTTGGGGGACTTAAGTGCTTGCGAATCCCACACCTATGAGGAACACTGCTGAGCATAATGATGTGTAATAATTTGCAGAACATTACCAAGAATTTTTGCAGGAGGTGAAATGTATTTTCTGTTAAATGATCTTAAAATGTATAGGCAATGTAAGCCATGAAAGTATATATATTTTTCCCTACTTTGAAGAGTATTTTAATCATGTTTTAATCAAGATAGCCATGATTACCAATTTATCAAATACCAATTTAACAACAAAGATTATGGAAATTTTCCCCCAGCCAGTGAACAAAATATGATTAAAAGAGTTCTTCAGAGCACTGTGATGAAAATATGCATAACTCTATTCTTCAGCTATATTCTAGCACATGAAGGGACCAACATATTGTAAAAGCAGTAGGCTATCTAGTTATATTTTAAAAAAAGAAGAGTTATAAGTTGCAGTAAAAATAATTATTTTACAACAGATTTGAAGGTGTCTTTTCTTAGACATTCAAGCTTGGATTGCATGTTCTGCGCTTTGGACTGTGATGAAAGCAACACTATACCTTTATTTATCCTTGCAAACATTCTTTACTGAGCAGTGTGGTTCCAAATTTTGATTGATATATAAGTAATAAAATTTTCTGAATCTGGGGGAATGTTTATTACCCTGGGAATTTTTACATCCCCAAGTAAAAATAGTACCAATAGTACCAAATTTTAAATCTGTAATTGTTCTTCCTAAAATCATCTCCAAAAATAAATACTGGGTTTTTTTGTCCTTTTGTCCCCCCAAAAGCATTATTACTAGAGCTGCAATAGCAGCTTTGATTTTTCATTAAAGAAGGTATTGATACATAAGCAAGATATTAGCAGAGAGCTATTGCCTTCGTCTAATTTCCTTTGGCTTTTTTACTTTCTTTGGTTGGATACACAAACACAGATCCCAATGATTAGATCTCTTTTTGCTACATCAAATCGCTGTTCATTTATTCAGGATTCCTTTGATATTTTCTTCAAACAGATTCACAAAACATTTAAAAGACAAAACAAGCATCTTAACATAACTAAGCTACTTGCCCCAAGACCTGGAAGAAAGATGGAGAAAAAAAATGTTTTGTTGTTTGTATTCTTAAATGCTTTGCAAGAATACGGATGAGATCACATGCAGAAAAGACAGCTTCACAGAACACATTGAAAATACCCTTAAACTACTAAAAATTATTTTCTAATATATTCAATATTTATTTGAAGTTTGAAATGGGTAATTTTAAAAAATATTTATTTTCAAACATTTCTGTTTGTAATATACATGTCTGATGGTTTGATCACTGTTGTATAGCTGGCAACAGAACAAACACGTGGGTCTCAGAGCAGCAGTTGAATCTCTAGGCAGGACTGACCAAAAGCCCTGCCCTTCTTTATTTACTTATTTTTATATGTTTCTAAAGACAATCAAGGATTGGTGAAAGGGGTTAACACCCCTGAAGGTTTACAGGACAAAGACATGGTCAATCATCTTTCTCCACCCCAGGGAAAGGAATGAAAAACAATTCCACAAGTGCAAAACAATCCTGGCTGGTTAAGAAAAACAAGGACCGTGTTTACAGAAAAAGCATGGGAAACTACAGTTACAGTGTTACAACTTATGGGGCCCTGTAAAACCAGGGCGACAGATCACCAGGCAAAAGTGGTGGGTTCAAGCATTTCTATATTGATTCTGAAGTGCACACACATACACACACTCACACAGACCCATTTTAGTTTATTCGACAACCTGTGGAAAAATAGATGTCTTCCTTATCATCCCTGGAGGTAGTGCTTCCATCATGGTACATATTGACAGTGTATAAAACAAAGAACAAATCTGGTAAAATATAACTACATATAAGCAATAGATTTATCCAGGTGTTATAAGTTGTTTTCCCTCTGTTCCAATGCCTTTAGGCCAATGCTAACATTACAGTTATGCCAAATAAGTCCAAACAGCTGAAGGAAAGTCTTCAGTTTCCTTTTCCTTCTTTTCATTCACCTGGATGAGCAAGTGGCTGCAGGATGAGTTGATTCACCGCATGGTGTTAAAGTGCAAAAGGAACTCTGAAAAATAAAATTTTTTTTAAATGCAGGGTTTTGTCCTCTCAGCCTGCTGAACTAATTCATCTTGCTGATACAGACATTTAATTCCCTGAAATGAAAAAGGAGAAGTCCATGGCACAATGAGGGCAAGAGAACAAGGACTGCCCCTTTCAGAGGCAGCTTGACATTGCATTACTCACAACAGATCACATCCTCAGTTTTACTATAAATTTTGCCCATGTAAATATCACTGAGTGATGTTTCTTTGACAACCACATGACACTCACTTTCCACTTTGGACTCAGTAACTGGGAAATGTCCAACTCTGCTCCTAGCTCCAAGAAAACCAGTTTTCCATAAAGATATACCTGAGGTTGAAATCAGGTCCCACCTGTAGTCACCTAAATTAGACATCTACATGTGAACAAGATGTCAAAACTCCAAATATATTCAGTGGAGGACAAGGATTTATTCATTTCCTCCAACAAACGTGTTTAGGGACACCATGCAAAGCTCAAGACAGCTGTTGGGATTGGCAGATATGGCATAGGACTTACAGGAGACTTACACACTTGTGGTGAGACAGACAAGGCCTGGTGATACATCTTTGAGGTGTCTCAAAAGGCTTTACATATCCCTGTAGAGGTCACTGACTGTAGTGTTAGTTTGGCTTACTGTAATAGGAGCTCAAATATTCCACTCCTGTTTGACTATATTTAGGTATCAAGTTGTGAGCTGAAATCAGCCCCACTTTGTCAGCTCTAAACTGGTAAATTTCTCCAAAAGCTTTTCTCCAAACTCTTTGTATGGCATCTTCTCTAATCAAAACACCAGGTTAGCATGGTGTAAGCTGATGATGTTGATTCAAATTTTTATATTTTTGACCTCAGGTCTTACAAGTTACTGCTGGTTCTGTTTCGCTGTTTCTCACCATCTTTAGCTACAGTACTACCCCTGGCTTCTGTCATCAAACCAGCTATTAAATATTTTTGCCTTTCACAATTGTTAGTCAGTCAAGAGAATTTCAGAAGATACTGTTTAGCTCTGGCTACTTCATTTTAACAAACAGAAAACCTGCCACTGTGAAGAGTCAAATTGACCCATGAGAAACTTTAAAACCAGACTTGCTCAAAACCAGGTAGCCCAATAAACTGATCCCCCCTCTCTGTTCACCTTATCACCCCAGAATTAAATCTGGAGTGTAAATATTAGCAATCTGCTTTGGAGGGCTTAAAGGAACTACCTCATCAGCTTGCAGAGCCATTTATCAGCCTGAGTTGCACATTTTCTTACTCCTGTACAAAATGACATGAGTTAGTTGAAGCCACTGAAGCTCACCATTACTTCCCCCTGAGAGGAACCAAGTGCCTCCATACATTTCCCCTTGAATTAAATGACAGGAAAAACCACTTTTACAGACCACAGAAAGCCTTTACAAAATCAAGAGAAATTCAATCTCTCCCACTGTGCTTTCCCAGTATATGTCCAGCCTTGCAAAATGGGCAGTTTTCACCCCAATATAAAAAAAAAGTCTGTCTGGTCTATGTACAAACATGAGTCTTCACTACCTGGGCCCCTAGATGCTTGAAGCCACCGATGGTTTTAATCAAATATAATCTGGTAAGATCCTCAAGTTTACTTTCAGGTGGAAAAGAATCATCATTAGTGCCTACATTCAAGATAATTTTATGAAAGAGACTTTATCTCCACTAAAAATTAGAGACACTACACTGGAGACACCTGCAAGGACTGCTCCAGCCACAAGTAAAGCAGCTCCTAAGTTGCTGGATCCCAAAGTATCCAGGCTGGAGCCATAGGTCTGCAGAAGGTTGGCTTCACAGGATTTGTCCTGACCGAGCGGTGGAGACTTTTAATGGCACACCTCAGCTGCTTTATTTGTGTGGTCCCTCTGACTCTGGTGAGATTGTCCACATCCTCAGTGGGTGAGACCAGAAGGGTTTGGCTCGTTGGTGATGGAGTTTTTTTGTGTGACCAAAAAAACAACATCAACTCATTGTATGCTATCACAGACATGTGTCAAGTGATGATTTTTGCACCAGTTGACCTGAGCTGATTGAAGCTATGAGTTATGGATGAGAGACTTTGCTGTCTATTACAGATCCCCAGAATTTCTCAGTCCTTCAAATAATGTCCAACATTAACACTAGGCCAATGACACAATGATAGACTTTTATTGCTATTGTAGACTTTTCCAATTTAGAGTATTCTTAGAGTCATCTTCATGTGTAACTTCATGCCAGCTATGCATGTACATACACACAGTATATGTGTAATTGTTTTGGATAATGTAAGATTCCATCAGAAAGAAGATGAGCTGAAATTACCAAATGTGTTTTCATCAATGACCTCCTATTAGGCTCAAGAGTCACTGGGTTAAATGTCAATGATCTGATATCTATCCTGTAGCACAGACATCTCTTTATTCACAGAACATCTACTATTACATCAAGTACAAATCGGAGGAACTGTTTTCCCATTTATGAGATTTACACAGCCATTTAAAGAAATTTTTGTCATGAAATCACTGATAATATCATGTCAATAATAAAGTGAATGGTTTGAATCAAATTTCTTCCAAGCAAGTTTTGTGTGTAAGCAGGAACTTTCAGAACATGCTGGCTAATAGAAATGAAAATAAATATAGGCATATTAAACCTGTCTTTTTCCAAAGAATGATTCAAACCTCCTATCAAG
The DNA here is from genome assembly GCA_013400955.1 of Drymodes brunneopygia. Classification (NCBI taxonomy): domain Eukaryota; kingdom Metazoa; phylum Chordata; class Aves; order Passeriformes; family Petroicidae; genus Drymodes; species Drymodes brunneopygia. The sequence goes on from VZTZ01042077.1 coordinate 349,712, forward strand.
TTTTCATGTTGCCTTGGAGGAGGGAGAGGGAAAAATAACATAACTCCTGGATACACACAAAAAAGCCAACCAACCAATATCCTCCAGAAAATAAAACCCCAAGCTAAAGCAGTCCCAGCAGAACTGAGGAAAAACTCTTTGTCCAGTTGTCTTTTTTTCAGAACTATTCTTATAAAGTCCTCAAGATGAAAGAGAAAGTCAGACCTCCCAGCAGACCGTGAAATAGTTTGACTGTCCAGCTGATGATTCCCATTTCATCCAGAGCTGGTTCCCTTTCTCCTGCTGATCACCACCTCACAACTATGAGACTCCTGCTGCTCATCTCTTCTACCCTCCTATTTAGAAACATAAAAATGTGCCCTGCCAATGGCCTTTTGCACTTCTGCATTTGCTTGTCTTCTTGCTGTGGTGTGTGCAGTGGTCTTTGTGACCTCTACTCTTTTTTTGTTTTCCTTTACCTCTCTCTCAAAGATGTTATGAAAAACAGAGAACACAATGTGTGTCTGACATCCTGAACTACTTCTGCTTCTCTACCTTTAAGGATCACATTGTCAAGCCAACAATGGCTCTGCTGGCCTCTCTTTTACGCCCTGGGATACAGCCCCATTTGAATTTCTTGCATTCATGAGCTTTCTATTCCTTGCTCTACAGAGTTCATCATGTACAAAACTCTTCCTATTCTCACTCTGGGAGATATCAATCTTGTTTCCCAGAGTAAGAGAGTTCACCCATTACCATATAATGTATTCCCTCTCCTGGGCATAATAGATAAATATTCTCAACTTTTCTTTTAAAACTGACCATGAAAATATGTTAAGAGCAGAGTCAACAAACACTCATTAAGGTCTCAGAGTGGAGATGGAAAAGGAGATTAGGGAGAAAGAATATTTAAAAACTCCAGATATTAATAAATAAAGGTTCCAGACAAGTCCCTCATGCCATAAAATGCTTTGTCACTCATTATGTTGCAATCACATGTGTGAGGAATAAGCTTGTCTACATAAATTCGGATTACAGTCATGAGAAGATGAGGACTTTAATTAGCTGCACTTCTGACTATTGCCCTTATAATAATAGAAGAATTCTATCTATCTGCTATAAAATTGTATCTCCTCCTCCACACCTTCTGGTTCTGTGCAGCACACTGGGTGCTCACAGTGTTGGCTTTGCTCTTTGTTTGTTTTTTTTTTTCCAATCTCATTTCCCAATTGATTTCCATTTGTTTCATTTTCTTTTGACGTATCAGAAATCATCAATCACATAATTAAAAAGGACCTGAAGAGTCATGATTAATTACTATCTAGAGCAAAGGAATGTTAAATCTCCACAACAATTGAGTATGTTCTGTAAAGGGTTGAATACCTCTCCAAGAATCCAGTTTAACTGGTTATACCAGCTTCACCTACTTTGAAGGCAATGTTTAGAGGGATGTTTTTCTTTTCATAAATTTTACTTCAGAGTTATAAAGATAAATCATCAAAAGTCAAGGAATTAATAATGAAAAAGCCATTGTTTCTTTTGGCATCTTTGTTTTAATTAGTCAATTATTCTACAATTGCACAATGTATTTCCATAGGAAAAATCACCACATTTTGTCTATGAGATGGACAAGGTTCCATGAAGGAGACAGCTGTTCTGTGTCTTCTGCTAGCATCATATTTCAGCATGCAGTCCCATACCTCATTTACCAAGCAACGTCTGAGCCCCACTTTAAAAATAAGTATCTTTTTCCTTGATAGGATTTGTTTTTATGACATACCTAAAAGGTGTCAGAAAACCTCACAAACATTAATAGATGCATGTAGGTTTACAGCACTTTGGGATGCAGGAATGCAATGTGCATTTTCAATTGTTTGCTCCATTGAAACACAGCATCTGCTTTATTTCATGTGGTCCTTTCAAGAGCAAGTGCAAGGAAGTGCCTTCCTTCACGATGCTGTGGCTGCACTCTTCATGTCTGCACATTTTTCAGTGAAGATGTAGCAGGACTTACAAACTTCCCCAGATACTGCACAAGTTTACTAATGAAGCATTTGTAGTAAAAAAGAAGAAATAAATTTTGAAGATCCTAAAAATAAAGTGTGACTTGTTCCCTTCCAAATATCAGCTCCTAGTAATCACTTGCTGACATATGACATGAGTCTACAAATATTGTAAGACTTAGATGAATTGTTAAACTATTATAAATAAATCCCCCACCATCTGGATTATTTAAAATATTTGAACTTTTTCTGTTTGGCATCCCATGAAAACTCACTCCTGGGCAAAGAGCAGCCCAGCAAACTCAGGCCTGATACAATAATCAGCTGAAAACTAACTTAGAATTGGACAAAGATGAAATGTAGAAACAATAAGATTTTCTAGAGTGAAGCATGGGTTTAATGAAGCCCATACGTAACAACTTTGTCCAGGGAAAATTAGAGGCCTCTGCAAGGCATTTAATCTCCACAGAAGTATGTGAAAGTGTTCTCTGAACAGACTACTTAACTAAATTCAGTTGGAAATGTCGGTCCAGTTACATTAAAATACAAAATCTCCAGAATTGAACTAAGTGGCAGAGCCAGGACATAATGAATCTTGCCTCATCCCACAGTCCACGATGAGACATTAATTAGCGTTTTCAGTCCACTGCCCATGGCTATGTTGTTAATTTTACAGGCTTTTTAGTAACTCCTCTGCATCAGTTCTGGGTGGTAATGTATCTCCTGAAGAGAAACAGAGTCAAAAATGCTTTTTGAGCCTAGAGTTTGCAGAAGAACACAGCTCAGAAGACATGTTACCTTTTTAGTTTACAAATACTGGATACAAAAACCACAGAACTAAAATTACTGAAACTGTGCCAAAACAAACACTGATGTTTAGATCTGTGTTTAAGACACTTTGGTATCTTGGCGATGCAAAAGGAGCACCTATTTCAAACATGTGAAAGGTGGTAAATGCACTAAACTCAGAAGAGAATTAAAGAGATGGTTATGAAAAAGGAAAACCAGTGAAAGGATGTTTGACCAGCATGCTAAAAAGTGTTGCTATGGTTCCAGACATCTAGTTCCATAACTCGGTGTTCATTTTTATATTGCCCCATAAACAGACAAGTACAACATATGTGAGTTAACTTCCCTGGTTATCTGGAACCACTCTTTTAAACTCAACTTACATTTAGTATATAAAATATTGGCCTAAAATATTCCCTAAATAATACAACTTTAAATCTATTAGCACTACCTGGGTAGTGCTATTCAAACACACAACATGATCTGTGTGTTAACTATCAAACAATCTCCTACAGCTGATCTACTGTCTCCTGAACTACTCTCATCCAGAGTAGTTTTATCAGATCTGAAGTCACTGATTTGGACACATCATTTTACTTACCATCTTCTGCCCCAGACAATCTCAGTAAGCTTCAAGGGTTTTCCATATTGGATGCTTTTTTTATTTCAGTTTTGGTAGATTCCTTGTTTGTAAATAGAAATTCTCATTGTTTGAGTATTTCATTGTGTGCACAAGTAAAAGAAATAACAAACAAACAAGCTTCAACACAGATAATTCCTGAAAACATTGTATATTATCTTTCTTACAGTTGTACTATAGACATGGATAATAGGGGAGGCCTGTACATCTATAAATTATTTTTTTCAGAATTTATTATGTTTTCAATCTAACTTTTGTATTTGTATGGGTATTTTTAAGTTAATACTGAAAATCAGATGCCAGGTAGTAATTTGAATTTTTAATTAGCAATTCTTAAAAAATTGTGTGAAATTTAAAGTCTTCTGCATATTTCTAATTGTGACCTAAATGAATAATTGTATAATTCAATTTACATAATTTGATTTATATAATGACCTCTGCTATTTTCTACTGTTAAGCATTTACAGTAATACTGTAGGATAGTGTATTAACCACTAATGTGATATTCTTTTTTTTCTTTTTGACCTTTGTGGACTGCATTAAAATCTGCCTGTTAAAGGGTAGAGTGTGATTACAGTTATGGTGTTGTAAATTTGGGACAATCATTTGAGTGACAGTGAAGTTTAACTGTTTAACTGAGTACCGAATATCACTGTAAGAAAAAAAGCCCAATTACAGTAATAGGGCATACAATATAACTAAAATATGGCAAGAGCTGAGACAAGCCCAGCTGCTTAAAGCTCATTTCTCTTCTTCTCATGCAAGCAGATCATTAGAGAAGTCCAAGTCAGTGCCACAGTTTTATCTCACACATCAACTCTGATTAAAACATATATATGGGCTTTGGCATCTGACTTAAATAAGGCTATTCTTGCACTCTGCTAGAGGGAGCACAGGCACCATGGGGGTGGATATACAAGAGAGAATGAGAAATGGCATGATCCATCAATACAGGCAAACGGGGAAGGACGTCTAGCCTAAAATGAAAGGGTCACAGTAACTCCAAAAGTCCTATGTGGATCTATGAGATGAGAGACATCCTATATGCCATTTACTAGGGCAGCATTTGAAAGAATGCACTGCACAGGGTTCCTCATTATTCATTAGGGCTGAATCCTCATTCATTCTCCTTTATATGCCATCCTGAATCTGCCCTACAGAGTCTTTTACAGGGAAATAACAATAAACTCTCTTATCAACAGCTTGTTGTAGCAGATACAATACATGGGGTACTGAGATCAAAAAGAGCATGAGAAGCATTTCTGCCAACATTGTACAAAATATTGAACATCTGCTATATCTGGGATCCTGGGAGTTGTAATTATAATTTTTGAAATCTGCACACAAGAGTTATAAATATTAGAACTGTAGCCTGTGAAAGCCATGAAATATTTAAGTTGTTTGGCAGGCTTAAGAAAAACTCATAAACTTAATTTAAGCAGCCAAACACTGTATTTTTACAGGTTTTATATCTTTCATGTCATTAGTCATATAAATTAAAGCAACCACAGAACAGCACAGAAGTTGCAGCAGCAAGTCCTGTGGGTGAAAAAAAAGGTCAGCTTGAGATTTAAGACTTTCACCAACACTTCACCTTTCCACTTACCCTGTATTTCAATTCTTGTATTGAATTTGTCATAGGTATTTTTAACGCATCCGTTATTTTATTGTCTGTTAAGTCTCGGTAGTCTGCCTGATGCTGTCCACGTGCATAAACACAGTGGGTCAGATTCACTGGTTACTTGGCGTGAGTTTAGTGATGCAAAATAGTCCTCTACCCACCCTCTTTATCCTTTCCAGCAAGGTTAATAGCTCCTCTAACCAAGTGGTGAGATGCTCAGGGTCTTGCCCACCCTTCCTGCTCTAAAGAAGCAGGAGACAAGGCAAGTACATGGCATCCAAACAGTGATCAAACCTCAAGGAGAGGCAGGTAGCTTACACAAAAAGTGATGAAAGGCATTGAGGAAGGAGCCTAGACAGCCTGGCAGGAGACAAGGTAAAGGTTCTGCCACGCCTAAAAGGGTTTCAGGAACCAGAACAACATGATAGTAGAGGGGGAGGAGTAGGAAGAGGAGTGAGAATCATAAAGTTGTGCATAGGGGGTTTTCAGTTTGTGAGAATCTTTTAAATTTGTTCAGACACATCAGAAACGTGCTGGATGAAGATGAGTAAAAAAAAATAACCAAGTTTAAAATAGCAAATTAGTAAAAAATGCAACAGCCAGATTCACAGAAGCTAAAGTATGAAAAGACCCAAAGGCAAATTCTCATTTGTACTGTGTCTGCTCCACCTGTTAGATAGCCATATGCTACTAGAGAAAATGGAGCTCTGCAGAAGGATTTGGGGATCGCCAACTGTGCCACCAAAAGTGAAGCAAGAAGTTCACTTGAAAACAAGTTAAACAGCAAATGTGAGAATGAGGACCCAAATTTTTCTCTCCATAAATCCAGTATTCAGCAGAGAACACTGCTGTACAAGAAAGTCATCTGATATCAGAGATGTTACAATGGATTAGCATAGGGAAAACAAAAAAGAATGTGTCTCAAGGGGCAAAAATACATAAAACACATTCTCAGAAATTCTCCTTTGAACTACCGAACTGCGAGTAAACAGAAAAACACATCCCCATTCTTGACTTTTCTAATAAAACATGTATCTAAGTGCCAGATGCCATAAGATTATGAGATGTTAGGGTAGCTATTAGTTAATTTAATGAACCTAATTATGATCTCACTAGTACATACTTTACACCAGCCTAAGACCATTTGATCCATTCAGGAAAGCCATTCATTAACTGCACCTTTGTGCTGCACTTGCCAGCAGATTCCCTTTTCAAAGGTGCTGGAACCAGACTGAGGTATACCATAATTAGGGAGGGATCACTGTGATTTAGAGGCTTTCATCTAAACTCTTTTCCTGGTTGCCATTTTAAGATTAGAGGGAAAAGGTGTGCTTTCAATATTCCCCATGATACAAAGATGATGCTTCTTTTAGATAGACAGGGTCTAAGAGGTTTTCTCATGTTACATAGGAGTGCAGCTACTTTAGCCAAGGAAAGCAGTGGAAGGCTCTCTGCGGTGCCTACCTTCTTTCATCACTAAGGAATCTGGTTTCTGAATAAGATTTGAAATTTAGTGAAGCTTTGCAGCTGATTTTGCTCTGAAGAGCAAACATGGTAGGCACAGTGTGCCTCTGAATCTGAAAGTACTGAAAGTACTCCACAAATAAAGCATTTTGCAAGATTCTTCTTAAAACCCATCAGTTCCGAAATATAATTTCATAAAACATCATTACCTGTCCCATTTTTTCATACACTCATTAACAATATTTGTGTTACAGATTAGAGCACAAAGAGCTTTCACTCCTCATTTTCACATGAAACACTGAAAAGAGATTTCCTTTTATTCTCAGCACAGGCAGTTGTAAGTTGTCTTGGTCTGGCCCAGGGGATGTCAGTCTTGGGGGTGACCTGTGCTGCGGGAAGCGGTGCAGCTTCCCTCCTGGGGGAGAGAGCCAGTGACCGGGTAGTTTTGAGGATTGCTATGTGGGTAAACCAATGAAAACTTGGTCCGCCTTTGAGGAGAAAACCCATATATAAGCAAAGAACCTCTGATCTTCTTTCTTTTTTGCTGCTGCGGCTCAAGGAGAAAAGACCTCTTTGCTTCTCTCTCCAGTAGCTTGGGCCTTCCCCTCCCCACAGGGCAGGGGGGAAAGGAGGTTTGGCGGCTGTGCAGCTGCAGCTGGGGCATGGGGGAGGAGGCCGGCCGGAGCTCTTGGCGGATACACGGGGCCGGGCCCCCCCTGCTCTGGGCTGGGCAGGGACCAAGCCGGACTCCATCCAGCTCGGGACAGGCCCTGTCCTGCCACCCGGGCCCGGCCAGCCCTATCAGACCGAGCCAGCCTCGTAGAGCCAGGCCACAGAGACTCTATTTCTGTCATCTGGCTTGGACCTTTCTAAACAGCCTGGCAGAGACCACGTGATCATCACACTGCCCGAGAGAGAAAGAATAACTCTTTCCATACCTGAACTAAACTTGCAGATAGCCATCCTTCCTTGCACAGGGAGAGGAATGAGTGAGGACAGCTACATAAATGCAGCATAGAGACTTTAAAATCAGTGAGGAAAACAGAACCGATGTCTAGAGGGAGGTGCATGAGAAGTGCTTCTGAAAGTGAAGCTGAAAATTCTTTTGTAGAACTATGGTTGGGACTGAGCTAATAAATTCCCTGTAATATATGAAGGAATAGTCCAAAGAGGGGATGTAATATTCTAACAGCAGCCAGTGAGCCAAGGCACCTGGGTGGAGATGAGTGGGTGCTGAAATAAGTGCAGTCTGATGAGAAGCTTGAGCCGAGAGACAGAAGATGCTGTAAAGTGTCCCTGGCCCTGGGGAATACCGATGAACTTGTGTTGCCAAGAGAACCTGTGTTGCTCGACATAGAAGAAGGGGATTTTTCTTCGTTGCTGCTGTAGAATTGCTCATCCTTAAAAGCGTACCCCATGAACTGTCATAACCCCCTGTAGTAGCTGTGGGAGGCTACTGGTGTGGGGGAAGGGTCCACCACCAGTGAATATCTTCTCCTGGGCAGGTGGCTGGTGGTGAGGCTGAGGACCCATAAAAACTGTATTTTCTTACAGGAAGTCCATGGTATCAGCAAAAGAGACTTCTTTCCCTAAATGAACTGAGACAAAAGCTATTTCAGAAGTGGTAAACTGACTAGAGGTTGAAATGTTGTCTTTTTATGTGTTGTCAAAATGGCAGAAATAGAAAGGTCGTGGAGGAGGGGTGATCTGAGAAGATTGTTCTAGTTTTTCTTGTTTTTTCCTTTGTCTTAGGTTTATTAATAAACTTTCTTTGTATTCCCTAAAGTTTGAGCCTGCTTTGCCTACTCCTAATCCTCATCTCACAGCAAACATCAGGTAAATTTTGGTAAGTGTGCTGGCGTTTGGCCAGACACTTAGATCGGCGAACTGAAACCACTACATGAATATAATCATACTCCTGGTATACAAGTGTTTTAGGGAAGCAGGCATGTCCCATTTCCCTGATAGATAAACACACGCATGCATTCCTCCATCCAAAGATGAATATATCAGTGAAGAGTCATCTGCTTTGTTGTTATCATCCTCATTCTCTCTTCCTAAGTCCTTCCTCCAACAACTGGGGGTTTTTCCCTGTCTTATAGGTGTGCCATTGAAGACAAGCTGAGACAACACTAGAGAGAAGTTTATGCTTTCTTCTTTTCTACTTCTTCCTTCAATTTATTTTGGCATCTACAAGAAAGGGGAATAAAGAGCCAAGAAAGCTAGTGCCTTTAGAAAGGAAAACTTACAGAAGACCCTAAAAAACTATTAGAAACCTGGAGATAATGACAAGGTCTCTGCACATCTGAATTTTCTAAGCTACATGCTTAGAAAGTGTCCAAACTCTCTAGCCAGTCTCCAACAGAGAGACAAAGCCAGTGTTCTTCAAACAGCAGGTAATGTTATTCCATCTGTGTAATAGGCCAATATTGAATTCCCACCTCCACTTTAATGCTGAAAAATTTTTTCAACAATGTTTTGATTAAAAGTCAAGGTCAAGTGAAAATAAAAATCATAACTTCATAAGATAAGCAGTAACATATTTCTCAGAGAAGGAATAGAATACAATTCAAAATGAAAAACAATCCCTCTGTTTTCCTTCCTAAAAGTGCACAAGAAGTTGAAAACATTAGTGAGAGGCTTTTCAGACAGCAAGAGATGGTTTTATTTCAAATGGTGAAGGGCTGTGTTTCTGGGAAATTAATTTCTCCATTTTGCCGCAAGTATTAGAAAGGTGATAATCATGGTGTCTTCATCAGTCACATCTCAATCTCATTAACTCTTGTTTTAACCAATATTTTTACAACATTGCCACAAGGTGTTTGCAAATATCGATCATGAAGGTGTTAGGACTACCTAACAACATCTCTAGGAGTTCCGACAAGCTTCTATTGATGTTAACTGTACCACAGGTTCTAGTAAAAAATATGTAAACAAACAAGAGTACCATTTTGACAGCTAATACATATTTTTCAAAAAAATTAAAACTAAAAGGTGGTAAGTGATAGTCACCTTGATGTGACAATGTTACTTGGCTCAAAAATTAACTCAAAATGTACTGAATATAGTATGAGGGCCACACGGACTCTGATTTCATCACTGGCCACACCTGCCACATTTTAAATAGTTGATATTTCTCCACTGTTCTCTATTCTAAAATGAAAAAAGAAAAAAAAAAAAAAACGAAACAAACCATCCCCAAAGGATAGGTTTTTCTATATTAATGGCAATGTTGAGTGGGCTGGACAGTCAGGTGTGTTGAAAATCAGCTGTGCTGCCATGTGGGAGTAGCCTTCCCCGTGGAGGGACCTCCTGAGCCCCCAGACTCCTCCCCCTGGTGGGCTGGATCAGCTCCTAAAGATCCCGCCCCAGAACTTGCCAGTATAGTTTAGGGTTCTGCAAAATCATAGTGATTTGCAATTTCTGTGTTTCATCATTGGTTCTTATGGTTGTCACTTCCTAATTGCTCTCCACCCCTGTTCTGGAACCCTCGTTGATGTACGGTTGCTGGTTGGCTTTGTACCCCTACTCCCTCCCCTTCTTCCCTCTTATAGGATGAGCCAGTCCGGCTCATCCCCAACTCTTCCCCTTACCCCTTCCCTGATTGGTTGTCTTCTCCATATAAAACCTCCTGCGCAGCCCTCATTCGAGGCTCTCGTGAGGAGGATCTAGCAGAGTAAAGCCTGTTATTGCCGCTCCGAGAGTCTCTCTCTCTTTACTCTGCCAGTCGCGTTTTATTACTAACGGGGGTCTAGAAGGCCAACAAGAACCCTTTCCCTATTCCCTTACGCCTGGGTTCTGAAGCCTCTGGAGGGACTTGCTTCCTCCCCATTGGCAACCACGAGCTTAGCCTCTGGGACACAGAGGTTTTCAGACCACCAGCAACCTATCCCAGGTTGCCTCCCCGACCCCCCGGGGCACCTTGTATTGGCTCCGAAACTATTTTTTTTATTTTTATTTTTATACTGCCATACCCAAAGGGTAGTGATCAATGATTCAACATATGGCTGCTATCCAGTAACAAGCACAGTACCCCAGGGGTCAGTACTGGGACTCATATTTCTCAACATCTTCATTAAAAACATGGATGATGACACAGATTGCATCCTCAGCAAATCCACAGACTATACAGAATTTAAAGAGGGTGGCTGACACAAATGAATGGCGGAGCTCTGATCCAGAGGCACTTTGAGAAATTTGAGGACTGGACCAACAAAAAGTTCATGAAGCTCATCAGGGAAACTGCCAAGTTGTGTGCCCAGTTGAGTAACCCCATGTGCTTGTGCACATTGGGATGCAGCAGCCCTCTGGACAGCTCAACAGGTGTGTAATGCTGAGTTTGTTTCCAGGAGGCACCACTAACACACAGCAGCAGCACAGTCCAGCGCAAACAAGGTGCATGAGGAGCAGCATGCCCTGCACTGTTTAACTGTAAACAGAGGAATATCAGCTAAAATTGAGAGAGACAGGAATAAGAACAGAAAACTTTCACTCACACAGGCATGTCCTTGTGACTTCTGAACCAAACTGTTTCTGTCCTCTGTATCAATAATCTGGTGTCTCTGCAGGGACCGTGGGCACTCAGAACACATGCACAACATGTATGTACATCTAAGGAGGGCTCATGTAATACTCCTAGTCACAGCAAAGCCATAGGAGTTCAAAATTGACAACCCAGTTACCACAGTGAGGACAAAAGCAGCAAGCTGGCAAAGAGCAAAGGCAGAAAACCCTGTACACACTGCAGGCTTAAAAAAAGAGAAAGAGGCTTTCATAGCACATAGGAAGCAGGCAAACACAGACACGTGCACACACACATATTCCCTTCTGAGCAGGTTAGATTGAATGAAAGTAATAATTTTAAGTGCCCAAATTGCCTGACACCACATGGTGCTATCAAAAGCATTTCCATTTTTATCCAAATCAATGTCACCATTTTTCTGTAAAAATCAATGTGGAAAATAGAAGCAGGGATAGAGGAAGAAGCAGTTTCGAAGCCCAGTGGAAGCCACCACATGGCAGGATGACTGTAGGAGCTCAAGGCACTTGACTCTAGCAGCTAAGGCATGTCCAGCAACATCTGATGAGGGGTACTAAACAGCTAGAGAGAAATTCTGGCTTTGCACATGGATTAGGAAAACCGGTGTTTTATTATTTTTGCAATTATAATCTCTCTTTCCCCCAATCTCATACCTAAAAGCATAACGGTCAGTCTTCTGAACACCTTTCCTTCATATTCTCCTAACTTGTATTAGACAGAAAAGCAACTCTAAGTGAAAATAACAGACAAATGGGAGCACACTTGGTGCCAGTCGGCAGAATTGCTGTGAGAGCACATGCTCTGAAATTCCAGCGAGGAAGTACCCTTCAGTCTAACCCCCTGCCTGTTAAAAGAAGAAAACTGAGGCCTGCTCTGCAGACTCATAATGTGACTTATGGAAACTCTGAAAAACCATTAAAAATGACCTTTCCAAAGGTGGTTTTTGCCATCCTGGCCTTCTAATATAAGGAAAACATCTAGGGTATCTTTTCAGAATCTCTATGTGCTCCATCTTGATTTTCTTAGAAAGTAATTTTAACATTTCCCTTTTTGGAGAAGAAATTCATATCAGCACTTCTTTATTGAGGACTTCACTTCTGATTTTCAGAAGGACTTCTGAGTAGGATGAACACAGGCTTATCAGGAGCAGTCAGGAATATAAAGTCTTCTCCCAGAAGTCCCAGCCAATGCAGCTTGCATCCCCAGATCACATCACACAGTCACTATCCAGCTGCATGATAGCTGTAACTGAATGGGGCCATTATAAATCCTTAAGAAACTCACTTTGACTTAATCAAAAGCCAGATTTCTCTTACCCTCAGTAGTACATCCTCATGGCGTTTTCTGACATGTTTCAAAGAAAAACTGACATTGAATATACAACAAAATATCAAAATCATAAGGAATTTTCCTGTCACAACCCAAAGATTCTTATTTGGAATACCCACATGATTTTGGGTTAAAATACCTGGGAGTACATGCAAACAACACTCCACCATCATTGTCTTGCAGGTAGATCAGAATATCCTACTGCATATTAGCTAATGTCAGGCTTATGAGATGAACAATCTAAATTCTCCAGATAACTTCCCCATTAGGAGATTGGTGTTGCAAATCTATGTAACTGAATAAGGTTATTCAAGAAGCACCACGTTTTGATAACAAAATCCTTTGTGATGATTACCTAATAGCCAGCATTTGTTCAAACACTTTTAATAGACCCTTTTTATCACATGCAAAAAGAATTTCAGTGCTAGTTCAGTCTCCTGTTTCATTCTGTCATGAATCACATCGTAGAGACATTTAGAAGTCAATAATCCACTGTAGCTTTGATGACAGGTGATTAATTTCTACATTTTAGAGACATAATAAGATTTAGCAATAAAAAGGCCTTGAAGTAACCTACCAAACAGCTTTAATCTCAGCCTTGGGACTGTTGCTAAATATGAATGCTTGTACACAAATGCAGATGATTTAAGTTAGGAGATTTTATTGCAGACTTCTTGGCTTTTGTATTAATCTTGCTTTACAATCACGCTATCTATACAATCACTTAATACTGAATCTTGTTTCTAATGCAGTACTTGGGGAAGGAAAGTGAGATTATTTAGCCACAAGGGCTATATTCTACTAAAAACTAGTTTTACATGCTTTCCATTATGTGGCTTACCAACTCTCTGTGTGGCAAGGTTGGATGGATAAAAAAAAGAAATTAACAGACACTCACAACTAGTCAGTACCGGCCTGCACAACCATGCAGAGCCCTCAGGGCTCAATCCATCACTCAGAGAAACTGGTGGGAGTATTTTGTTAACGTCAGTTGGCAGATCACTGTAACACACATACTTTAATAAAGGACCAAATTCCAAACTCTCCAGACATGTGCTGGTAGTAAATGCAGAATACCTATGTAGGTCCTGATCTGGCGTTTCTGAGCTCTTCCAAACACTGCCTGGATTCTCATCTTTCAAAAGTGGTTTTCTGCTGAAAACAGCATCTGAGAAAACTGAAAAGTTGCTCCTCTAAACTCCCAGTCTCCTGTGTTTTCTTTATACTTGTCCAGGAATGTTTCATTTTTCTATTCAAAGTACTTCAGTCTGAAACCTTTGTCTATAAAACACTAAATCTTCACTAAAATCCCTTCAGCCAGGAATCTCAAGATAAATTCACAAAATGGTTCTATGGGCTACTTCCCTGGATGAGACGAAAAGACACTGCAGTAGCAACTGCCTTAGAAAGCCCATTTGCTAATGCCAAATTGGGAAGACTTTCTTGAAGTAGGTGGGTGCCTAAGGTGTCTAGCATAACTTACTATTTGCTAGTGATCATATGCTTTCCAGTGTAAAAACAGACTAACAAAAAACACAAACAGCTCTGGTAGCTGGGGAGACAAAGGAAGTCAATGAACTCCTTTCTTCTTGCAGTGTCTAAATTTTGTACTGATCAGTCCTCAGGAGAAAAGGTAACAGAGGAACTGAATTTCGCACATCTGAGGGCAGCATTAAAATGCTGAAGAATATTAAATGTATTGTGCTGCTCGTGCTCTATGTTTTGTGAAGGGCAAAGCATTAGCAGAGAAAGGATGGGCTCTACTGTTCTGTCTCTCAACACCTTTGGGGATGGATAAAGTAGAAGGACAGAACTTCCACTCCTGGAGAAGTGCCACCCTCAAATATCATCTAAGCAAGCTCTAAAGATGGAAAAACTAAAACCAAAAGCAAAACAAAAACACATGTGACAGAATCAAAGGCAGCAGTAACACCTCCTTCCTGTCAGCAGACTTTGGGGAGGAGGAACAGAGACTTTAGCAATAATGACAAATGGTGTTTTATCAAAGACAAATGGTGGCAATATTGCATTTCACTAGCGTCTATTAAGAAGCCATTTGAATTTTAAACTCATTTGAAGTAAAGGAGATTTCAATGTCAGGAGATGTGGACGAAGATGCTTAGGACAAGTGCTAGGTGTGGGGGTAATTGGAAGGTTGGGAGGCATGGGTGATGCAGTGATGGTGGCAGTGAGGACAACAGCAAAAATTCTGTTTGAGAGTATAGATGATCATTTTTGGCTAAGTATAAAGTGGAATCTTTGAGAAATCTATCTCCTAGCCATATTCCAAACCTATATGAAGACAAGACATGATGTATATGTTTTCCTCCTTTCTTTTCCAGTGGACTTAGGTTTCTGCTGGAAGAACTCCTAGACACCTTTGTTGGAAGGAATTGCAATATGCTCTGAGTAGATTCCATTCTAGACAATCAGGAACAAGGACACCTTAGTCTAAATATATCTCTCAACTTTCTTTCCATATTTCAGGAATATGCCTTCTTTAAGTTGAAAATTTCAGTTTTTATCCAGATTCATAAGTGCTGGAAACATACTCTTTTACTTTCTTCATTTTTCTTGTTAAGTAGCAGGAATGAAAATGCAGTTTTGCTCATAAGAGCTTGAATAAAAGAACCTGATGGTTACGAAGTCTTGATTACCACAAAAGCTGTGCTAAAAATAAAATAAACACTCTTCAGACCTATAAAGGAAACAATGTTTGGAACAGCAAAAGGGGATAATGAGGGAAACAGAAGGAAAACAAGCATATGCGAGTAGACTCTGAAGGCAAAGAAAACTCAGTTCATGATTGAAGACAATGTTGAGACATGATGTAAAGCTGAAAGGGAAAAAATGAAAATCATAGATATCCAAATGATGAAATAAACCGATCACGCATTTATGATGTGTAAAATCCTAACTGTTCTCACAAGTACAGAATATACTGATTAATTTCAGTATTTCAGATTATAACATTTGCACTTCAGACTTTCCAATATTTGTATCTCAGCAGGGGAAAGAGCTGCTTCTACATGTAAAGTAGCAAAATCGTGTGTGAGGACAAACACATATTGAGGAAATGAATCATAGCAAGAGACTGGACAGTTGAGGCAGATTAGATATATCAGACAGCAAATGGCAGAGTGAGGTACTGCAGTGGAGCTGCCTTCGCTTCAGAGCACAGGAAGAGTTATGACATTTATGCATTTTCATTTCTACAGGTGGGGACCTCAAATCATTCCATGGGTTAGGCTCCTGGTGTCTCTAATATGGTCCTGCTGTGGCACACAGTTGATATACTTCTGACTTGTCAAAAAAATGCACAAGACACGCTTAAATCTCTTCATGGCCCTAGCATGAGACATTAAGTATGAGCTGCTTGTGAATCCAACAGTTGTTTCAGGATGTTATGTCCCAAACAACACATTAAATTTTCACTTTCAAAACTTAATTTCTCGTTATAGACTGTGATCTTTAATTCCTATGTATACTTCTTATTTAGACCTCCAATATAAAGTAGGTTATTTGAACTACTGCGCAAAGGCATTTCTTGTCAATTACTCTGTTGAATCAAATGATTTATGATAAAAATTACCCAAACATTTATCTTTTATGATCTATGGGATTAAATCTGTATTCTGTTCAGGTAAAAGAATATATAAAATGGCCTTTTTTTAGCTGTTAAGAATGCAATATATCTCAATATTTTGGGATCTCTCCTTTTTCTCAAAGAAAATTACTAATTGCGAAAAACAGCCCAACTGCTTGGTGGCTAAGTAATTTTTCAAGGAATTGAAATTCTAATCTTCATCTTAACCCAGTGATCTTTTACAGAGGAACATCCTACCTATTCTGCCCACTGTCATTAGCTAGGAATCTCTTTCTTTTTTTTAAGGAAAAGATCCTTTTTTCCTCCTAATATTTTTTAGGAAAATTTCCAGTCCTCTATATTCATGGATGCAATTTCTGCTTTGAGAATCCTACAGGTTGGTATACCTTTAATGTTCTGCTTCTTTCATGGCACTATGGGTGTTAAAAGCTGTCTGGATGGCCAGGTCCAGGGTGTTGTGGTGAATGCAGTCACATCCAGCTGGCAGCTGGCCACAAGTGGTGTTCCCCAAGGCTCTGTACTGAGGCCAGTCCTGTCTAATATCTTTATCCACTATCTGGATGAGGGGATAGTGTGAACCTTCAGTCAGTTTGCAGGCAACACCAGGTTGGATGGGAGCGTTGATCTTGATTTTTCTATTTCAAAATATTGTTTTCAAGATTAATTTACTTTTCTGCTGGTTACTTGAATCACGATACCATTCTTTACCATCTGTATCATGCTGGTTTTCACATGCCATCTCAATTTAGTATTATCTGTGAAATTTATGTGTTTTCATGACTTTAGAAGTATCAGAAGTCAAAGGTAAAAAAAGACATTGTAATAATATAATATTGTAATCTATCATATCACTACTAAATTACAAAGGAACAACAATACTTGCTAAAAACTAGACTTCTAGAATGAAGTCCATTCTAGTCCACAGTAAAATAATTTTAATTTTCAGTTAGATGTGATAGCAAGCTGAGCCTGTCACTGGAACAAGCAGGCGAATAAAATTTTGGTGAGCTGAGAAATTGCTGTATGAAGAAGTTTTATACATACATCTGCTGCTGAAGCAAATGACAGTGGCTTCTCTGCAGTCCAAGTCTAGAAAAGCTAATGTTAGCAAGATGTACAGGACTAAATAACAGGCATCAGGGTCACGCATCTTATTAAAATCAGTATTTTAAAAACTGCTTGCTTTAAACATTTACCTTGACATTGTAGATTATCTTTAATACCAAGCCAGCTCTTCTTCAGTTGACCTCTATTTGAAGCAGCTAAATCCCAGATATATGATTGATTTTTGGTCTTGTCTATTCAAAGAAAAATATGAAGCAAAAGTAAAGCTTCGATATATTTAAAATTTATGCTTGCAGAGACAGACTCTGGTGAAATTCATCCGGTTTCATTTTGTGCTGAGCAAGATGAGAAGATTGGACAAGATAAATTTTGAGAGGACCTTTACCAACAGATAACCTAGATGGTTATAATTAACAATTTGGCCATTTCAAATGTTTAGTACGACATGTTTAGTACAATTCCCAATTTCAGGGTTCTTTTTGTCTTGGTGGCACTATCTAAACTGCTGATCTCTGCAATACCCACCTTTGAGATAATGCTATCTCCTTTGTAATTGTTGTCAAAGTTAACATGAAAATGGGAACAGGATTGATGCAGAAATCTGTTGATTTAGTAATAAGAATGACATAATGAGACTTTAATTTCAGACCATTAATTGTCCAGTACTGTAACATTTTCCCGCAGCCAGAATTTGGGCACACTAGGAAGCTAAAAGAGAAGCACAAAAATAATATACCTCTTGAGAATGATGGTCCAAAACTTGAAGTTTCTCTAGATATCAGGTAGCAGTACAATGAAATTCTTATTCAAAAACTAACCCAGAACAAAAGAAAAATCGTCAACCATGAGTCCACTGTCTTCCCTTTCCAGTCGCTTCAAATGATTCAAGCAGAAAAACTGCCATGAGAGCAAAAGAAAAGTGAGCAACCTAAAAATTTCAGCATAATATTTTAACAAAGTTTACTTTTTTGTCTTTTGGTTACTATTGAGCTCTTGATGCTTACTAATAAAACTTCAGTAATATCAGCACTAAAGTTTCATTTTACCTGTCAGCAGATAAGTAACAGTCTAGTAATGCCTCAGGGTGATTGATGGCAAAGTAGCAAAAAAATAGCTAGTACTATAAACCCTATTTACAACATGTGAGAAGAACCTTGAAAAGATAATACAATGGATTACCTTTGTGTTATTTTCTATACTTGTTATAAAATTTGTCTCGGGCTCTTTAATTGTCTCATTTTCCATTTTTTATGGTCTTTGTCATGACAATAAGTTTTCACATAACTCACTGTCTGCTAGATTGCTTCAAACTATGCAGCAGAAGTCTGAATGCATCGGAGATGCTGCAGCATGATCATCCAGCTCTTCAACCCTTGTTCACCTAGTTATAAAATTTGTGAAAGAAGAACGATAGGAAATTTTATGCCCTCAAAATGAGCAGCCATTCCCTACCTGTTATTTTCACAATTTTATTCCTTCTCTTTCCCTGGGCTGTCCACTCAAGGACTCGCTAATTTGACCACAGAGGAGTCAGTTGTGCAGGCCCCTTTGTAGTGCCAGTGAACCCCACATTCTTCTCTACAGTCTCCAGAACTCTGGGATTGTCTCATGAACACATATCATCATAAAATAATACAATTCTTCATTTTCTTTTGATGAAATCCAACACCCTTAAAAAAAGCTAATGGAAGAGGAATCATGAAACAAGCTAGAAACTAGGTAAGATCCATAAAGATCCCCATTTCCCCCCCATGTATTATAATTTTTAAATCCATTCCAAGTTGTTTTGGGATAAGATTCATGATTTTTTAAATGTCCATGGTTGGCAGCGTAGGTGTTTATTGAAAAGGGTTGATGGAAGATACTAAAAATCTTATATTCTAAGAAAGACATTGATGGCTTCTAGTGCAGCCTGAGGAAAGCTTCCTTAGAGCCTGTCTGGCAAAGCTCATGGAAAATGCTTTCTTCCCTCCAGCTGGCTCGATGACCCCATTTTATCCTAGAAAATTGTAGCTTGGCCTCAATTATTCACATTTCTCACATTTTGCCATCATGTTTCTTTAGAGCAACATGATATTTGGGCATAAAGACTTCAAAACCTAAGTCTCAAAGGTGTGAAACAACACGTTACATATTACTTACATTGCACAGAAAACTGCAAACACATTTTATTTTTCTGCTCTCCCTACTTTATTGTTCAAATTTAGGTACATTAAAATATCAAGTAAAGCAAAAGGATGATGATAGTTTTCTTCTTTGTCACAACTGAACTTTCCAACTTCCTTAAACATAAGTAGAACTTCATTTTTCAGAAGATTTTAGGCAGTTCCAGAATCCTAGAACTGCATCCACAGAAAGAAGAACCAGCAAGATTTCACATTCTTCAGTCAAAGGTGAGTTCAGAAATCTTACACAGACATCAGCCTGTGCAGAGATGGCAGTGGTGCAATGTAGTCATTGTTTTGGGAAATGGAACAGAAACTGACCAAAAACAAAGGTTGCACCAGCAGGACAAAATGCTTTACTCTCTGTGGCCAATGCATTTATTAGCTCTTAAGAGAATTGTAGTGCCAGAATTTCCACTTGTGAGAAAAAAACGCAAATATAATACAGAAGCAGCATTTGTATCTCCAGCAAGCAAGCTCTTTAATGCTCAGTGCAAAAATATCAGCTGAAGTAGAAAATAGATAAGAATAGTAGAAAATAAATAATAATAATAGTATTCCATTAAAAAAGAACAGACTAGCCATGATCACCTGACCCTTGCTGCATGCTTATACAGGAAGGCAAGGAGCCAGTGTAATCCCTTCCTTGACTGTGTTAGCTAGTATGAGGAGTATTTAGGCCAGTGATGAGAAAAGAGGTGAGATGCAGTTGGAGAGGATAGAAAGTAGACATTTAACAGCAAGTCTTATGTCTCATTACCATTATTTTTGTCAATGTAGAGCCACGTTTTAAGGGACTTAAAAAAGAGTAGAATGATATTTAAACAAAAGATCTTATGTTCTAAGTTACAATAAAAAGTGAGCTTCCAAAAGTGTCATGGATGCTGAGGAAAGAGGTCTGAGAAAATGAGCTACATGTGTCATGGGTACAGGTACCATGGCTATCACCTTGTGCTCAGTGTCCCACACCTGGAGTGTGGCCTGTGCTAAATGGAATGATCAAGCTGCATAGCTTGTGGCTCTGCCCAACCCTGGAGCCCAGATCTTTCTGGTGACACAGTGCAGAAGAAGGTTGAACAGCAATTTTAAAGCAGGGAAGCGGCCTGCTTTAAAACTGACCTGGGAACATCTGCAGTTGGATTCCTCCAGCTGAATAAAGCAGAAATGTCAAGATCTTAAATCACCTCTGCTAAAATGTAACTCTGTGAAGGAATTTGTGGGGTGGAATGACAAATTAAAGAAAAGAAACAATATTTGGGTGCCAAGAGAAGATCAGGGAATTCTTTCAAAATGAGGAAGGAAAAGAAGCTCCTCAGTTTTTACCCTTACCCTGCAACTCTCAAGATTTGCACATCCATCTTGGATGTTACAAAGGAGACAGAAATCCTTGGCATGACAAACCGTAATTTACATAAATTTGATCTCCCAAGAGCTGACTTTGAGGAAATATTGCCACATCTATTTCTCATCTACGTTCACTGTAGAAACTGCACTCAGTGTTCCCAGATAAAAAGTAGCAACCCAGGACCATAATAAAGGGGGGCGGGGTGAGGGGGGGAAGAAAACAAAAGCCCTTAGAAAATGAAGTATGCACTCATATATTTAATTCTTGGATATTCAAAAGCACATTAGAAAATATATATATAGCTTTTGTTCTAATTTATATTTAGCACCATTGGGTTTTATTTGGCAGTGTATATTTGGCAGAAGTTTATCAAGTCAGTTACTCAACGAGCAAATCCCTTATCTTGAACACAGCCTCAACTTCTTACTTCATTATTTTCTTCCCAGCAAGAATTTGGGAGTTTTAGTTTGTTGTAAATTTCACGTTGATCAGACTGTAATAGATTTGTTTAACAGAGGGGAAAAAAGCACAAGGAAAGTATATTTAAAATGATACAATGAAGCATTGTTCCCTTAGTGTCATTGAACAGGGGCCAACTATACCATTCAGAGGTAAATACAGAGCTCTGACATTTAACTCTGATATTACAGACCAATGTTTTCGAAGAGTCACATGCTCAGTAACTGCAGACAATTTGCAATTGTCTTTGAAGTTTTAATCTCAGTTCATGCCACTAAAGCACCATGAAGGTTTATTTTTAACTTGTTATATAAAATGTCTTTAAAAAAAAATAATTCAAGGAAACATCTCCAAGAATGAAATATGTCAAACTGAAAGCTACTAATTGTGTAACTGCACTTCAGTGGATTTTTTTAAAGTTGGTTTTTTATGCAAGAGAAAAAGTGCTTCTGGTGCTTGGTTTATAGCAGTTTTCAGATTTTATTTTTAAGTTGTTGTAAGGAAAGTAGGAATTTTGAGTGTATCTATAGTAAAATATAAATAAGACTAGAACAGATGATCCCAGTAAGCCTAATTTTCTCAATAAAACTCTGAAAAAAATTGTATTAAAACTATAAAGAGAAAGGATAATGTACTGTTACTGAATTTCTTGCACATTCCAGTATTTGGTTTAGAAAACCCATTTTGCCTAACATCATATACGTCTCAGACAAATGAATTCCACTTGGGATTGCTGTGGGATCAGAGTCTGAACAGAGAAAAGCCAGTTGCAGCCTGCTGTGACAAGAATTACTGTGTGTTTCTACCCAAACATGACCACATCTAAAGCTTCCATTGAACTTCTGTACAGTGTAGTCACCACTGCTGAAACTTCTCACACCCTCTCCTCCCACTCATCCCAGCTTCGCATCGCTCTTCCCCTTCATCTCTAACCTCACCAAACAGCGTGCTTACAGTCAGTATTGAGAATTTTCTTACAAATCCATGTTAGATCTCTAAAATTGCCTTCTGTTGAAACTCCTTTCCCTGTTGCCTCAGTTTCCTCACTGGCAAATTTCACATTCAATCTTTGTTTACTCCTCAAACATCTCCAAATCAAGTCTTCCCTTGATCATCCAGTTTGCTGTGCCAGTTCTCTTACTTCTTTTGTTGTCTTTCTGTTTGTTTGGTTGGGTTTTGTTTGTTTATTTGGGGGGAGTTGTGGGAAGCTTTTTGTTTGTGTTTGAGTTTCTTAATTTTGTTTTTTTTAGAGTCTCTCATTCATCCTCTAATTTGGGAGTGGAGAATGGTTATGAAGGCATATGGGCCCCTGCTACCCTAACTTTAAGAAAATCTGACACACAAATGCAAATTACGTGATGAGGTTTATGCAGTTAAGTCCTAGCCATCACATCTGACAAGTAAGTCTGGACAGTAAACCTGGATTTCTTCTTTTCAACACCACTTTCTAAGTTTCTAGTCAGCAGGGCTGACGTTCTTTCTTTGATATTCCTTTTCAGCTTCTCTGGACAGTACTTTAGTATATATCCCTAATATCATGCTTATCACTCCGGTGGAAGTTGTAATTAAATTTTGTAGATTTTATAAGAAGATAGTGTATCTTCTTAAAGACACAGCCTTTTTTACATATCTAAGCAATTAGGAATTTTTGCCCAGTGTTTCATCCTCTCGGTCTTTGATGGCAAGCCTTCCATTTTCCTAGGCTGTTGTTTAGATCATATAAACTTTTTTTAGAAATCTTTCCCCTAAATACATCACTTACCACCCAGGCCCTTCATGGTCTAGCCCCTTCACTATTTTTTCCCTCTGTATTTCAGAGTGTCAGCTCCCAACACCAGCCGGCGAACAATGCCCATGCCCATCATTCATCTGTTGCATCCTCAAACACTTTTTTTCATGCTACCCTTCATGCTTGGGAGCTCTCCATAAACATCCACCTTCAAACCCATTTGCTGCAAGGCCTCTGAAAGCCCTGGCAGCAGTTAGGTTGGTAGTGCTGGCAACGCTTCTCATCACACTGACTTACAGTTTCCTGCTACTCCCTCATCTGTTTATATCAATCTGCCGTGGTTTTATAGTTTGAAATTCAAAACCTGATATATCCATCACCAACTTTTTGTTCTGATTTTTTCCACACCTAGGACAACTGGAACATGGTTTATGGCAGTGGTTTATAGCAATTCAAATAATTTGGACAGAACACAGATTTTTCATATCTCTGAGAACAGGTTTAAGTTCTATTTCATACATTTCCTATGAGATTATAAGCATACTATTTTCAGGTTACGGAATACACATGCTAACATCTCCAGGCATGGAAAACAGATTAAAGCTTCTGGCTCTCAATCCAGCTTTGTATCTTGGTAAACCATCCTACTTTTCAAATTTGTAGGACTGTTACTGAAAGTTGTAAGGTACCAAATGGTGCTGATTGAGATCCCTCAGTCACTGAGGGATGGACTCAAAGGTGTCCATCTCTGCAGAGTTATTAAGTGATGTTGTGCTCTATATCTATCATAGAAACTGTCAAACAGCAGTTTAGTGGCAAAACACACTCTACAGAAGATTTTTCTGAGATAAGCTTCATTAAAGAGAACAACCTAAAGTGGAATCATCAGATTTATTTTACAGTGGATTAGGCCACATTCTCTTAATGGACATGAGCATTTGCTGGTCAAAATGAAAGTTAAAGTTTTGACCTTTTCTTTCTTTTTACCATGTTGAAACACAAAATCTCTTGAAGAGGTGGGTAGCCTTACGTATTACTTGAGAGACAGAAGAGATAGCAGCAGCTAGGGTATACCAGTTATTTCTAACAAGTACATCAGCCTACTTCCTTGTTACAGAGATTCATCAAGATTAAAGTTAACTGTAGTTTCCCAAACACTTTGACCCAAGTTGCAGCATTAACTTACCATTTTCCTCATTTTTTCATAAAATCTAAGAGCATTTTGCTACTTAATTATGTACATAAACAAAGTTAATTCCATTTTTAAGTTTATTAACATGCAATTTACTCTGAAATTTGAGGATATGAAGGCTTAGCTTTACTTTTCGTATTTTAAGAATATCAAATAAAATGGAACATTTGTGAGGACAGGCATTTTCCATCTGAATTTTGTATATAAGAAATACAATCATGTCAGGCAAGGAAATGGGTTAAAAACGTACTCATAGCACAGTATTTCCATTCAGGAGTTTTTATCCCTTAGAAAGGTAGACCTAAATAATGTAAATCTGATGAAGAAGTTAATTATGAGGGAAAAGGACCAAAAAGTTAGGAGGAGAAGAAGAAATATCATTGATTTGACAACGATGGCTGCCAGAAACAGCTTGCAAATCATGGAACTATGCGGGGACGAAAAGTTGACTCTAAATTATGGTGAGACTGGGTCTCTCTAAATCACTGGGGAGCAAAATTTTTTCAGTAGACCTTTAATTTTCAGTTATTGAAAGTCAACATCATGGCAAATAGCTGCAATGTTTTACAGCAGACCATCATGAAAGTATTTTATTTTTCACTTCCCAAAAATGTATGAAATTTTCAAACACAGGTGAAAATCAATCTTCTCACCAATCATACAAAAAGCAACTCCCTTCCCAAGTGAGGTATGGGTTCACAGAGTAATGAAGGAGATCCTCAAAGTCATCTGCTCAGAATGTCTTGTGCTTGTAGTGCCTTTATCCAAGAACTCCCAAATGCTGGACTGTTCTACAGCTGGCAACAGAAGAAACATCTGCGGGTCTCAGAGCAGCAGTTGCATCTCCAGGCAGGACTGACCAAAAGTTTTGCTCTTCTTTATTTACTTATTTTTATATGTTTCTAAGGACAATCAAGGATTGGTGAAAAGGGTCAACACCCCTGAAGGTTTACAGGACAAAGACATGGTCAATCATCTTTGTCCACCCCAGGGAAAGGAATGAAAAACAATTCCACAAGTGCAAAACAATCCCGGCTGGTTAAGAAAAACAATGACCATGTTTACAGAAAAAGCATGGGAAACTACAGTTACAGTGTCACAACTTATGGGGCCCTGTACAACCAGGGCGACACTGGACTAGTCATAAAGATGCTTTACTTTAGCAAAGCCAGCAGCAGAACAATAAGGAAGGAATATTCATTAAAAAGAGCAACCCCTTTCATGTCTTACTTCCCCCTCTCCACCCCTTCCCCTCCATTCCACTCCAATGTCACTTTCTGAATACAGAATTTCCTTCTTGGGTGGGTAACTGTGGGCTCTTGCACCAAAATAATCAATAGCAACCTGATAAAGTTTTTGCAGCACCACATGGCACAAAATTCCTTCTGCTTTTCACCTTCTCTCTCCAGATATACAGAATCCTATATATAACTATGTCTCTAGTCCCCCAAACAGCAATAAATACTAAGTATGAAAGTGAGAATAAAGTTTGGCTTTTTCCCAGAGCATAGACAAACATCTCAGGTCTGTGAGCATTGGCTGTTTGGAGCCCAAAATCTTTCCTGAGAACAGGGCCATGTCTTTGGCAAAATTTTCCATGTGTATCCAACCAGTGAAAAAGCTGAAGACAGCAATGTTGTCCACCTTCAGGATTCAGCTTTGACCCAGAGAGAGGGGATTTACTCTACTAGTGAATAAAACAGGGCCAACAAGAAAGATCAAAAGTTTTCCCATTATTTTTCAGAATGTCTGTTGCCTTATACTCTGGCTCCTTCCAGACTCTGACTGGATTGGTCTCAAAGATAACACACAGGAATAGCATTTACAAGGAAACATTTCCAGTATCATTTTGGCTTTCTTACAGGCGGAGAAGAAAGAATATTCCAAATTACTTTAGCCTTTTGGGCATTTGAAATGCTACTAGCACTAAATGACAGAATTAGGAGCTGAATCTTGCATGTCTTATTCATGTTAACCTGCCAAAATGTCCCTGACTTGCTCTAGAACAACCTCTCAAGCCAAGCCAAAAGCTCAGCCTTTGTATTTGCTTAGTCCTTGGCCAGACTGGTTGGCCAGATTGGCATGACAATGCCAACAGAGTGTTTTGGAGACATATATACTGTCCAGATTGGGGAAAAGTGACCTTCAGATATCTTTGATCAGCTTCAATGTAGAAACAATTCCTAGTTGTTATGAGATAGGACTCAGTTTTGACTTGTAACTAGAGCTATGTGAATGATTTTGACTCAATAGGTTCAAGCTCCAATTTTTTTATCCTCTTAACTCTCTTTATTTTTTTAATCTTCTTTCATTTTTCTTTTTCTAATAGAAAGATTTCTTATGCTAAAGGTTTGATGTAAAACTGAGAGATAATAAAAATAGCAATTTTTTTAAAACTTTTTTTTTGGTTGTTGTTTCAGTTTCATTCACCACATTAAAAAACAGGTTTTGCGTTTTCTCTGAGAATTTTTTATTGTCCAAAATTATTCTGTTTGTATTTTGCATATTTCCAAAGATAATGCCCCCTTCTTTTCCTGAGTTCTACATTGTTTCCAAAAGAGGACATGTGTTGTATTATGAAAGATGACACCACAAAAAACAGAAAGTCTGCTGGTAATTCTCAGTCACTGTCAATGCCATGAGCATGATTTCTTTATATTACTGCTCTCAGTGACACAATCTTTACATTTACATACTTATATACAACTCACAAAGAATCAGATAACACAGACTATTTAGACAGCAAGAAGGAAAAATTAAATATCTGTTTTTCAGAAAAGCAAGCTTGTGTGCAAAAACTCAAGAGAGGCTCAGAAATATGCAAAAAACTTGGTATCTGAACACAGAAATGACCATTATTCGTCAAACCGTATATTGGAATGTCAAGGCAGGAGAACTTATTTTCACAATCCATAGTATATTTCCTTGCAAAAAAGGATGGTAATGCACATTAAGGGGCACAGAATAATCTTTTGTCCTGTTTTAACTCCAAGTACAGATATTCTAAAGCTGTTGATTTTTTGTTGGGTTTTTTGTTTGTTTGTTTGTTGATTGATTAATATTTGGCACTTTTTTTAAATGAAAGCCCAAAAAAGTGCACAAAAGAAATGCTGTGAACAAAAAATTACTAGGATGTCCAAAAGCAAAATAATAGTGCAATGTTGGCGAACTTATTGCCATCTACCAATTTGCGTCCCTTAACTAAATCTTTACAGGGTTTTAGTTCCCTCCCTAATTTATGCAAAAATATGAAGAAGGAATGGCCCTAACTGGATCACACTCTTTGAGACTTTAAATCCCTCTATTGGATATAAGGACTCTTCAAAGAGGATATAACCATAATGCAAAATGAGGTTATTCTGGATCCACTTCAAGGGAA
The DNA here is from genome assembly GCA_013400955.1 of Drymodes brunneopygia. Lineage (NCBI taxonomy): Eukaryota > Metazoa > Chordata > Aves > Passeriformes > Petroicidae > Drymodes > Drymodes brunneopygia. The sequence goes on from VZTZ01042077.1 coordinate 377,018, forward strand.
TGAGCCAAGCATGATTAGCACCATAAGGCTGCATCTACAGAACATCTTGTACAAACAGTATTAGAAATATTAAGTCAGGAGGACACAATGTGTACAAGAAAATACAAGCACAGTGATTTTAGGGAAGCTGACATTGATGGGAATTAAGCACTACAGAACATATTGATTCAAATTTCATAAAAGTGTTACAGATATGCATAATAAAATTCCATCAGTCAAATCTACTTCCCCAGATTTGGAAATGCCCACAAAAGCAACAACAACTAAAAAAGAAAAAAAAAAAGAAAGGACAGAGGTTCTCAACCTCTTTCTTCACCCATCTTTTCCAGCGCTGTTGGTCCCTCAGCCTTCAGAACAAAAGTTCAGCTTGATACAAAACACAAATCCACTGTCAGTGAAGGAAGAGTTGGTTTGTGAACTGTCACAGAAGCTTGACCCCTAAAAAAGATGATGGAGGCTCCCTATTTACAAGGAGACACGTGGAAAAGATGAGGCATGATGGATACAAGTTACTCCAGGGAAGATTCTGATTGGACACAAGAGAAAAAATTTTCACAGTGTGAATAATAATCCATTGGAATAATTTCTCCAGGGATGGGGTGGATTCTCCAACATCGGACACTTTAAGATTCAGCTGAACAGAGTGTCAACATGTCTGTGGCTTTGCCAAAAAAGTTCAGACCAGATGATCCTTGAGGTTCCTCCCAGCCTGTTGTTCTCTGAATCTATGAAAAAAAACCAAAAACAACCCAACAAAAACATTTTAAAAACACAGAAAATATTACATAGGATTTAAGAAAAATATTGCCATTTTCAAAAAGCCATAGTTGAAGAGCTGGCCATTTGTTTTAGTACACTGTGAACGTCATGGTGTTTGAAATCAAAGAACATTACTTCTAAGCGGTTGCAAAACTCATCCAGTAGGAAACCGATCTTTTAACTAAAATTATTTCTAAATATTTGATAATTAAAAACAATTCTGTATTACTGACAATTGAAACAACAATGTGGAGTTACTGACAAAAAGCAGAGCTTCAAGGGACGTCATAGTATATGTGCCTCATGCCAGTTATATAAGAAGTCTGGTGTGACTTAGATATAAAGGATAACTATCAGTGACCTGTTGATAGAGCTGACCTCCCAGGAATGGGTGGCTGAACACGCCCCTCAAAAGCAAGTGGATAGGAATGAACTTATGCATCAGCATGAGACACCTACACCAACACATCTTTTGGGAAGGACACTTCTCACCTAGCTTCAGCAATTGGACATGTACTTTCAAGCAGTCATCAGTTTATGGAGAGGAAGAGCTCCAGAGAAAAATTAATCTTCTGCTCAAACACCCACAATATGTGGACAGATTCCTCCAGGAAGTTCTCTCCAAGGACTGTGGAGGGAGTCAGTATTACCTGCTGAGGCTGGGTGAGTCAGACTCTGCCAACTCTGCTTTAGAACGGATATGCCCTTTCCTCTCTGCCTTCTGGCTGGAAATGATACCCACACACAGCTTGCAGCCACACTTACTTGTCTTACCTTCTACCAGTCCTGGCCTCTATCAGTAAGTGCTGTAACACGTGCAAATGACAATCTTTACACAGAAGCTACCAGAACCTCCACTTTTATGTGTCTTGCTCCACTTTGTACAAAATTATGCTATGTCAACATATATATTTCAGTGAAGCAAACCTATTAAAAATTAACATTGTTTTATCTATTGAATGAAAATATTTCTTACATTAAATGTTTGAATAGCCATTGAAATTAAGTTCAACATTTATACTAAGATGTTTTTAAAGCTTCAAGCACAAACAATCATAATAAAAAATGTTCTTGTTTAATCTACAAAATAAGTACATTTGATTTTAATTATCTGGATAATGACCAAACAAGTACATCGGGCACATCTCTTCCAAGATATAATGAAAGGAACAGAGGAGCAAACAATATCCATGAGAATAGACCAACACATCCTGACTCTAAAGATTACTCCAGTAATGAAAATCTGTCTGCTGCAAATGACTCATCTTCTGAGGACTGCACTGAAGACGCTGAAAATCAGGATGATGCATGTGAAAATAAAATTATCAATATGAAGATGAGGAACAGCAGTCTATCACTGAAGAGCTATTTGATAATAATGAAATTGAGGAAGCAGCTAGCGGTACAGAAACAAATGAAAGCAGAGGAAATGTCAGTGATTATAGTGAATCTGTAACTATTTCTTTAAATGCAAGAGGAAGAGATAGAAGACAGTGAGGAAATACACTAGAAAATGATGTTCCTGACTGAGTAATGAACTGGAAGGACTAAAAACTGTTAAAATAGAAATAAATAAATAAATACAAACCCAACAAAAAACCTTGTTGATGAATGAAGACTGTTAGCACACTGCATTCAGGTCTACACAGCAATGTAGTGACATTATTGTCATTATAACCAGATCCTGAGAGGATCTGAAAAGAATGAATCCCTGGGAAGTGTAGGTGCTTAGGCCCTCTTGGGATTTGATTCTTCATTTTCACTGAAGTCGAGACTCATATTGACTATACAAGGAAATAATTTTATTCTTACCTTAATTTTCACATTAGGTGATGGTACTACCAGCAGTACTGATGAAAATGTACCTGATGTACACCACCACAGGAAACTAATGACCATAATGAATCCCCTTCTGCTGCTGAAGTACAAAGATGCTAGAACATACATCTGCTTAAAATAAAGCCAAACAACAAACAAACAAAACTGAAAAGCAGATTTTTTTAAAATACAAACAAGTATTTTCATTACCAATGTCTTCCTGCTTTATACATTTACTTGTGATCCTTATTTTTCCCTCTTTAAATACATTTTTCATAAACAATCTTTAAAAATATTAATCTGTTTCTACCCCTCATTGTCATACCTCCATAGAGATTTCTAAAGAATTTCCCTTTCTGCTATCTCTGTCTAATTGTCATTGTGTGATGGCTGATTAATCTCTTTCTTTTTCATCTAAAGATAATCAATGGTTAACTGATATTAAATATCAGTTCCTGAAGCAGTTAATGCTCTGTCAGACCTATTTTTAGAAGTTTTTAACTTGACCATAAATGATCACCTTCATCTGATTTTTAACTAGAATTATTATTTACAGTATTCTGTTAGAGAATTTTAAGAAGCAAAATAACAGAAAATATTTACTGAACTTTTAACCAAATGTGTCCTTCATAATTTCATAACAAGTGTTGATTTTTTTCTAGGCTTATTCAGTGTTGAAGTGTTGGGTTTTTTTATTTTATTTTTTAGACATTAGGACAAAAAACATTCATAAAAGGAAATACTGTTTTATGCAACACACAACTATATTGTGCGACTCAGATGTTGCAGAAGCCACATCAAAACAAAGCCACATTAAAATGTAATTTGTTTTAAAGCAATTACAATAAAATTTTGGAAAAAGGTGTTTTAGAACTTTGAACATTAATGTTGCAGACAAAACCATCAGCTGAAGACCCAACACATGCATAGGACACTGTGCTAATGGTATCTAATGACATGCATTCAAAGTGTGTAAATACCAGAGAATTTGTTATTGTAAGGCAAGAATTTTATCTCCAGATGGAAAGAAGTAGGTTTGCTTTTTTTTTTTTTTTTTAAGAGTAAAGAGAACAGCTTTAGACTTTAACATGTTTTAGATATGAAAGTCAAGGTTTTGACTCAGCATAAGGAATGAACTAACAGTTAAAAGGGTCAAGAAAGGTCAGAAAGCTGAAGTTGTAATTAAGGATGGGTCTAATTGTGATTGAAGCAGCAAGGACAGCTAGGGGTGTAGAACTAACTTAGAAGCCAAATCTATGGAAACAGCCAAAAAAAGTGGGAATTAACAAAAGTTACAATTGTAGGTGTAAACAATGTCACTGGACATAAATGAGAGGCATAAATGAGTGAGTAGAGGAATGAAGAATCATAGCAGCTGCAAATGTGGCATTCAACACATGGGTTTATATGCAGAGAAGGGAAATAAATGTTTGCTGAGAGATGTGTACAGGCAGTTGATTTCAGAAAATGTTATTTCTCCCCTAGGATGAGGAGATTAGAAAATAATACAAATGGATAGTAGAAACCACATGGAAATTTCAAGAAGATGCTGAGAATCTATGGATGACAACAAATCTGTGAGGCCAAGACCAAAGATCTTATAAACCAGGAATTTGAACAGATCATAAAATAGGACAGAGAGGACATAAGAAGCGTTGCTAGAAGAAAATGAGGAAAACTAAAATGGAGGGAGAGCCTGGCATGCACCATTTAAAATGTTTTTTCTTTTTTTGGGGGGGGTAGGCTACTGTAGAAACAGATAGATGGGGCACCAAAAGTCCAAGGAGGAAATATCAAGCCTATGACTAACAGAACTGACTGCTTTGGTTCAGTTCCGCTTCCCAAATAATGAAAATATTTATAACGTATCTATCAGCTTCTTTACACTGTTGTCTGAAGTTCTGAGGGAGAAAACAAATATTAATTTTTCCTTTTTCCTTAAAAATATTTAGAAGCAAAAGTAGTCAGGATGAAACTCTTCATTAAATTTTTCAAAATCTCTACACATCTCATGAGAATGAAAAAATAACAGATTCTCTGTTTCTGGACAAGTGAAGAATTAGAGGGGAAAAAAGGGATAGAGACATACACACTTATGTATAGCAAAAGCACTGATGTAAATTGTTGCTACCTGGTTGCTGAGTGGGGAAGCATATTGTATTTCAGAGTACTATCAGTATCATAATTCAGGTCAAAGAACACATTTAAGGTATCTTTTATGATTCTTGGGCAAACTTAGATGAATAAAGAATGAGCTGAGTAGTTTTTGATACTACAGATGTGTAAAAATCAAAGGAAAAGAACTTCTATTCACTCCTTTGAGCTTTCAGAATGCCTTTAGGTCTTTCCATTAGAAGACAGAAGTCCCTTAGAAGGATCAGAAAACAATATTCCATTGGGAGCAATTTGATATCTGTAATACAGTTGGCCTTTAAAAAAAACCCCAAACTTTACTGATTAACAAATTTAATGCAAACATTCTTAAGATAAAAAAAAAAACAACAACAACATTTTAGATCTCTTAGCTTTGAAAAGTCAAGCACACAACATGTTTTATTTGAAAAAATGCAAATTGCCTTATATAATGTAACCATCTTGGATATGTAACCAAGCCCTCCAAGGCCTTGTCTGACTATTATAGATATAAGAATAGAACAGAAAAATTGTCAATGCTACCCCACAATTCTACAGAATGCAAGAAGAGAAAAAATATTCATGACACTGTTGAACACTGCTATTTAAACTAACAGATTAAACAGAGGACTCATGCAAAGACTGCAAAGCAATCCACACTTTCTATGTGCTTAAACACAACCAATATCAGGAAAGAGCCATCAGTTCAGTAGTGTCGAGGCAGCTCCCTGATTTCAGGAGCACAGGACTAGAAGGGACCAGGTAGGTCCCAGTCCTGGGCAGCAGACACTGGGTTCAAGGAGCTCTGCTGAGCATCCACTCCAAAACCACCACACCCAAGAGGGCACAGAGCAATTCCCTTCCCCATGTCATAAACCGTAAAACTAAAACACAACCCAAGCTATAATGTGTCCAAGACAAAGGGTGGGATTCCCCAGAGTTCTTGGCCTCTCCCAAAAAGCAGGGATATGGCTGATTTACATTACAATTTACATACTCCTAGATACTTGCCTGCAAAACTTGTGCAGAGAAGTTCAAAATAACCCATCTCTCACTGGAATCTTGTTACTGGGAGGAAACAAATTAAATCAATTGTTGTTCTTAAATCCAGCAGTTGATTATGCCCTAAATATTTTAAAGATGCACAGAGTCCAAGTACAGAAGATATTTTAAACTCCTTATAAGAACAAGTGGACTCTGCTCTACAGCTGTGATAAGAGTTTTAGATTGCAGAAAAAAATTAAATTTTAAAGTCTAAAATTTTAAAATACCCTTCCTGTAGTAAGACACTTTTATTGCTTAGCACGTGCTTTGCAGATATGAAATAAGATGACTGTCTTCAGGAAAAAGATGTTGCTAAGGTTTCTCAGCAGACACATTACACTATTCCTATTGTCTCAGTTTTGTCTTTCCTTTCCTTGATTTCCTTCACAACAGTAGGATAATTTTTCTGTCCTGAAATGTAGAAAGGAACCTTTTGAAAATACTTTACTGAGAACTGCTGATTCAATATTGCAGTTTTGCCTCTTCAGGCTTGGTAGTGTTAAAAGGATTTATCTCAGTTAACTTCAGCTATTAAAAAAATTAAATCTCTCACCTGAGGTGACTATCCAGCACCTTCTCATTAACTATAAGGAAGAACAGCACATTTTTAGGGAAAGCTACCCTAAAATAAATGCATAGGATAGGTAAAAAAGGGGACTCTGAGAACAGTCTTTAGGAGGGCAAAATTTTTGGCCATCTGATGAGTAGTGCTGGATGCCAGGGTCTTGCAGGGCTTTTCCAAATTTGAAGGGGTGGTGGGGAAGGGGAGCAATCCAGTGTGTCCCTCTGTCATATTGTTTTATTCAGACACACACACATAAACACACACACACACACACACACATGTAGATGCAAACACAGGGTAGCTAATTGAGCTCATCAAACACTAGACTGCAAAAGACTTTGACCGTAATTGTTCAGCAATACATCACTAGGGGAGATAAGGAGAACTGCTGTATCTGAATTTAAATGGACTTAACACCTGACTTTTGAACACCTATGAAACACTGAGAAGCCCTCTGAATATCGATGAGGCACCATTTACCAGGAGGTGTCACCTTCCTCTTTCCCTACCCCTCACAGATAAAGCTGTGCTCCCTCTCCTCTCACAGCCTAAGACCAGTTGTTGGAAAAACAGGCAACCTTAGCATTTCCACCTCCAGTAGTGACTGTTGGAAGGGCAGCAGAGTGATGGTGAGTGCTGTTCTGGGATGGATGCCTGTACAGAGCAGTTATAAACATCTTGCGCTTCCCCCTATTTTCTTTTTCCCTTTTATTTTCTTTTCTGTCCCTTTCCTTTTCTCTCTCTCTCTCTCTCACCCCCAGCACCCACTGGAAGTCTGTCATCAAATGGCTGAGAAGCCAAGTCTGAAAACCTTAGTCCTGCTCCCTGTTTAACTGCTGCCGTCAAGACCACTGAAGTAGAATAGGAAGGGAAACAGGAATTTCCCCTTCAAAGCCTTGCTTTAGTGATCCTGCCATGACAGCACTTCAAAGAGAAGCTGTTCCTTCCCCTCCCAGGCCAGCTTCCACCCTCAGCAACTCTGCAGAGCAGCTGGGCTCATTAAAGCCCTAACAGCACAGGAAACGGCACAAAGAACTAAATGAAGTTAAGCACTTAATTTATTTATTTTGATGTATGAATTAAACAACATTGTCATAAAACTCATAGCAAATCCTGGCCACATCAGAAAAAGAAGCCAGCAAACATTTCTGAGGGAAAATTGAAAGTCCCTTTAGTTCTCCAGATAAGAGTTTTTCTTTGTCAAACTTCATCCCAAAATCTGCTTTACAACAGGCCGATTCAGATCAAGGCAAAACTACAAAGAGGAAAATCCCTATGGAGAAGAGCCCAGATCCTTTTTAAAACAACTGGGTTCCAAAGCCGGACAATAGGCTAACAAAAGGATGCTACCTCTTTAAATAGGAGTTTTAACTCATCCCTTTCTAATTATTCATGTAAATTAAATTCTACAAGTGAAGAAAAATTCATAAAAGTCGTACTTATTCATCTCAGAGGGAGACCTGGCATATGAATAGTGCCCATAACCTCGGAAGGTGAAATGTAGAAAATATCACAGGCAACTCCCACCTCAAGTTAACTGAACCAAAAAAAGGGAGAATCTTGATGTGAAGGAGACTTGAAGGAGATCCTCCCTAATCACTTCTTAATAGACTCACAGTCCTGACACAAGAAACAAATCAGGAATTCTGAGGACATATAATTGTTAATGACTAGCATTCACTATCAAATTCAGTCAGAACTTAGAAGCACAGACAATGAACATTATCACACTGAAAAATAAGACTTATTGCTAAGGCTATTCACAGACTTCTGTCATGTACTAAAGCAAAAGCTCCATCCATGACAATGCCATTGTACTTTCTTAGTTATTTATTTGCCTCCAGTGAAGAGAGGGTGGAAAAATCATTATCAGTTGTAATCAATATATTTCATAAGCAATTTTTTTCTGTAGGATTTAGCAATACTAGATTTATTGTTCTAACCTGTTCAAAATACTTATTAGACTTTCAAAAGATGAAATAGACAGAGTTTCCTTGGGAAACAAAAAAAAGACCTGGAGAAAGACATTGAATTAATAGCTCTTACCACACCACTACACTCTGTATTAATGAGCATTGTGTCAGAATGACATTGCAACTTGGAAAACTGAAATTCAATATTTTTTTTCATATCTCATCTCGTAGAAAAAGAATTGTGGGTTTGCAAATAGGGTTGTAGAAATCAACACCTGCATCTGTGGAATAAGCCAAGTAATTTGACACAAAAATGGTTAAAAGTATGAGGGGAAACTATATTAAGGATAATTAGGCACGTGTTTATTCAGTGCCAAAGCAATGGACCCATACATTCCACCTTTTCATTAAACCTTCCTGTCCAGAGGCATGAAAGAATCCCACACTGGGGTTTTCTCTGCCCAGAAAATCTACACTAACAGAAGTGGTGTAACCCCTGGTGAGGTTTCCAGATCAAGTATGGTTTGTTGTTTTATTCCACTAAGCCTTTCCAGTATAAATAGAGCTTGCTCTGACAAAAGAGTACTTTACTTGCTAAAACTTCCTAAGCCAGGTCTTCAAACAGGAGCTCTGTTACTGAATGCAGGGTTTTTTTCCTTTGGTGTTGTCACTGCCTCTACTCTTCATCTTCTGTCAAAACTGAAATACTGTGAAAAGTAAAATTCCATTCTGGACAGCACAAAACACAAGCCAAAATTGCTAATATAGCCCTCACCCTAGTGTTAATACAATCGGAATATTTTTCCATGTGTATGTGTATACCAGCAGAATGCAAAGAGATTGCTCTTGTACAGAACTTTCATATCTGTATCTGTCTGACTATTTCACACACATATGCATGTAAACACACACACTTAGTACATGTGGGTATGTAACTGTGTCCACCGCTAAATTGCATCAGTGTAAGTTTATTAACACAAAATACATATTACCCCTCCACCAGGTAACAGAACAACACAGGTTCTGAGTGTAAGCAGAGCCTAACACAATACCAGAATTACAATGTTAGTCAGAGATGAAAGCTCCCAGAAACATCTTTCCCTTTAATTGGGCCAGTTACTGGTTCCCCTTCAGTGAGTTTCATGACAGGAGCCCCTATCCTCAGAAGGTTTGCTGCTTACAATTGCCTGCTTCAGCCTCTCCTCACATCTAATTGCCACCGTTCTTGTATTGCAGATAGAAAGGGTGATTGCCAGGTGTGAGGGATGGGATGGATTTTTCCTATACCGACAAACTTCTCTGTGTATTTTGGGTGGGTTTCTTTTCTTTAGTGTTCTAGTGGTCTGATTTTTTTGGTATTTGAATAAGCATTCCTGCAACCTTGGGCAGCTCTGCAGTGTGAGGAGGCTGGAAGGGTCCAAAGGGCTCTGCAACCCAGTAAGAGACCAGCAGGTGAATATGTATATATATATGTGTGTGTATATATCAGGACAAGTAATGTACTTCTGCGCCATGGCTGCATCATGTCTCACTGTGTCTTCTGCCCCTTGTGCTGGATAAGAGGAAGTATGGCTGTCACTATACACCACATTAGAACTTATTATTCCCTAGTGAGATCCAGCTTTGCCAGCAACATTAGCTGGTTTTACCCCAGGGAGATTAACAACTATTAAATACAGCTTTAGCACCCTGTTCTAGCCAAAAACAGTCACTTACCAGGTACAGGCTCGGGGCTGGCTCTGCTCACACAACTGCAACTTCATAACACATTTCTTTTGGAATTTCAGGGGATACTGAAGGTTTTTCTGTGACACTGCTATTCCGAATTCATTTCTGGAAGGTTTATTTAGCTCTTCCATTCCACAAAGCTCTGATGTATAACTTTATACAAAGACAGATAGCTCATGCAGGAGAATAACCCACACTCTGGAGTCTGGGTGCTTGCTGATCTTGAGTCTTGCAGAAACTTGTACAAAATCCTCTAAAGATTGCCCGTGAAATGCTGAAATTCCCCTCCCTATGACTGATAGATTTAACAGGCTCTCCCAAACTCATTCAGAACTGGCTAAACCTATCCAACAGTAACAACATTAACGTGACATACTTTCCCAGCACAGAGATAAGCAACATTTCCAAGCAGTCAACAAAGTAGAAAAAAATTTTCTAACACTAAAATATTAAATGTTGCAACGGCCAAAAAACTTCACAAAATTTTTTCCAACTATGCCATATAACTTAAGTTTCTATTGCAGCGATTTATTCCAGTATAGTTAGACGAGAGATCAAAACTGGCCTTACAGCTCAAAGCTAGTTCCAAACTTCACTACGACGACGCTAGTGTGCTTCCATAATTAGCCCATCAAACAGGGAATGTACTTGTCAGCCTGTGAATGCATATACAATTATTTAGCAATGTTTAAAGGAGCAAAGGAATAAACATGATCAAAGAGCAACCAAGAATTAGGGATATATCATTTTAATCTCTGAAAATTGTGCTACACATCAAATGTATGACAAATAGAATAAATAACAGACAAATCTGATTTATAAAGTTTGAATACCACCTAGGGGTTATGGTGACATCATGCAGCAAAAAAAAAAGAAACTGAATTTAAGATTAAATTTCACCTTCAAAATTCCCCAATTTTTATTTTCTATACATTGAAATAGATCTCAAAACTATGTCTTTCACACCTCTCTGGCTCCTTTGTATGTTTTCATTAACTGTTCATATCCCTCAGACTGTGATTCCAAGCTGCTGAAGGAAGCCATAGCCTATTGTGGTAAATACATTTATTTGGTTGCCTCCACACTCTTTGATGCATGTTTTTAGTTGATCACAAAACTATAGTTACTCTTCCTTATTGCTGAAACTTAGCTACATTTAGCTGAATTCCTTCCAGACATTTTAGGTACGTGTAAAACACGGTAAATATATGAGTGATTTCTGTTCTGTTTGATCATACAGGGTAAGCAGTTCTCAAACCTCACAACGCTCATCTGCTCCAAGAGCTCATACCTCTGCACAGGTGAGATAAGCTGGCGCAGTCTCTGTGGGTCCTTTTCTTGCAGCTACACTGGTTCCTGGCTCGTGCCACATGGTATCAGCCTCTAGCATCTACACAGATATGAAAGACTCACACAACAATTCTCCTTGTTATCAGGTGTTTGGATCTTGAGCAGTTCGATTGAATTACATCAACCATGGTGTGTTTACACCAGTCGGATACTGAGGCATTTGGGTATTTTTTTGAGTCACAGAAATGTAGAAAGAACAAAGAGGGCAATCCTCAGTGCAGCCTGGTTCAAAAGCAAAAACACTGGCACTCTTTTTATGTTTGTTGTTATGCATGTTAAAGCAAAACAACCAGCAGGCAAAAAGCGTGTCTCGACTCTGCCTCAATTTTCTATTTCATGCTGATTAAGACGTGGCTGTCGCTTGTCCCTCCTACTCTTGCTTTATGCAAGATGAACCAGCTCAAAACCTGGTTTGTACTGCACCTCTCCAGGTGGCAGGTGGGGAAGGAGATCCTTGTAGCCAAAAAGGACAGTAGAGATGAAACAAAATGATAGGACAGCGCAGCTTCTGTACAGTGCCATCAACAGAGTTTTACACATAATGCTATTTATGAACCCAAAACTCTGTCCTTGTGAAGCTTCTGTGCAGCAAGACTGAATATAAACATTCATATTAAAAAGTCTAAAATTAAAGAAGATAGATGCTGACATATCATTGTGTAATGGATGTCTGCCCCTCCTAACTAATACAGCCCTGATACAGGATCCCAACTCACCCAGAGTCTTTCAGCTGAATCTTCATAAGCCCTTCACTTCCACCCCAAAATAGAAAAAGAAATTTAAAAAAACTCCAAATGCAGACTCTCTGGCTTTTTGAAATAAAACCATTGAAAATGACAGAGAATATAAATGAAAGAGTAAATAAACCACTATCCTCCTTGCCCACTCACAGGATGTGTTATTTTCTTCAGGCTTGTACTTTATCCAACAAGCTTTCTATTGCAGCAGTTCTGTGTGTCTTCCAGGTCCTTGGCAGAAGCTGGGGGAGTTTCCCCACTTCAGTGCTCTGGCTCTTCTCAGCTTCCTGCTTTCCATGGGCAGTCGCCATCCCAAGCACCCCACAGGTTCCACTCCCATGGTACCTCTCACTCCTTCCCTGCCAACAGCAACACCTGGGAAAGTTCTCCCAGAACTTGCTCCCAGGGAGGAGCCAAGGTCTCGTTGTTCTTTAAACTGTATCCCACAACTCCCGTGCATCCACTAAAATAAAGGAAAGATATGCCTTCTTTTAGGCTGCCTTTCTTGGCTACCTCTTTAAAAGGAAGATGACATACATTGATGAAAAACTAGCCAGCAAACACATCAACCAGGTGCCATCTATCACAAGTCTCCCTATCCTCAAGTAACTGACAATTCAGCTATATTCTCTCTCCTTCCCTGTAGCTCACCATGTGCCTCAAAGCTCTCTGAAAACAGGTATTGATCCAAGGTGCTGCAAGGATAGAGCCTTTAGAGCAGCTCTGTGCCATCATTTTTCCTGTGGGTCTGAAAATACAGAAAGGCTGGGTCAGCTCAGACTGAGCCTGGACTTAACCTGGGCAGGTGCAGGAGTGGCAGTGTCTGCCCCAGCTGAATACACCCAGGACAGTTTCTCTGAAGACATACTGGCATGAAATGCTTGCTCTCTGCAAAGGTATATTTTTTATTGCTCAGCCACTCTCAACTAGGAGAAGGTTTTTTTATTACCTTCATCAGCTTAGTATCTGTCAAATTCAATTTTACTGACTCATATTTAAGAATAATGCTAATTATTTTAATGTGTTTGCTGTAAGTCTAGCCTATACTGAGCTATAATGCAAATCATTTGCAACCTCAATCTTGAGTTATAATAAAAACAAATGCTTTGTATTGTTTGTATTTCCATAGTGGTCACAAACCACTGAGGGTTGGGATGTGACTGCAGAAAAATTGCATCAAATACCTAAGACTGGCTTTCTATCTCTAATTAAAACAACAAAAAAAGATTAACAAATGGATTGAAATTATCACAGGTCCTGAATTGTTGTTTCAGACATCTCTTCTATCAGACATGCAACATTAAACAAGGAAAAGGAAAAACCATCAACATAAAACAGTTCATATAGATAATTTTCCTGGTGGATTGGGTTTTTTCCCAAATAAATATATGTAATATAGAACTAACAAGTCTTAACATCTACTCACTTTTGGGGTGCAGGGGCACAGGCAGCAGACATTTGATAAATATTTCAGAAAATTAAAAGCTCTTGAATTTAGGAAAAAAATAATTCAGTTCTCTTCAGATTTTCCAGAAGTCTTTAATCTAGGCTTTCATTTTTCACCTTCATAGTTTCAAATATAAAATATTGCTCCCTGGGTTAAAAAGAGATAAAGTGACTAAAATCTGCCTTCTAAAGAAAAAGATATTGCAGCCAATTTGTGGAGAGATTAATAGTGTGTGCAGTTATACCAGATTCTCTGAATAAGGCAAACTAAGAACTAAACATATATCATTTACTTACAAGCTGGAAAGTATCAGCTTAAAAATACCAGGTTAGAATGAGATACCAGTGACACCAAGTCACAAAATGGCCATACGAGAAAATATTTCCATTATGTTTTAGGAGTTGGGTCACAGAAACCAACAGTTGGAAAAACATTCTATAAAATGTTAGGGAAGGAAGAGTGGTCAAGAATAAATAGGTGGCTATGGATAGGATTTTGCCATCTGCTGAGGAATTAAATACAAGGAACCAGTAAGATAGAAGTCCTGTTTTCCCCACTCCTGGCATCACCCAGCTGAGTACCTCGCAGCTACAGCTTGGTCCAGAACTCTTGTGCTTGCTGTTATCATTTTATTCACAAATTTTGATTTAAAGACTCGTTATCAGTGATGCACAAGGAATCACAACCAGGCCTTTCTCTTCCACAGCTGCTTGAAGAGTGTCAGTCTCTGACTCTTAGACTACAGAGAAGCAATCTGACTTGTTGTCTTGCAATAAGCTTATGTGATGAAAGAAATCAAAACAAAAACTCTGATCCCCAACCATTGTGCCAGGAAAACAGAAAGTAAGTAGCACTTTGATATGTAGAGCAATAAAACAGTGTTTTTCTATTTGTCACATTGATCATGGGACATGTTTTTGAGTAGGACACGCATCTGTACCGCTGTATTATCATTCCTAAGCCTGTGTGATGTGTTGAGTTGGGAACAGTATAGTAGGGAATTTTGGGTTTTGCTGTCCTTAGAAAAGTTTTTAAAATGTTCCTCTATACAGAGACAGTCATGCGAACAGATGTGCATCTCAGAAAACTTTGCTCTCTAGACTTATTGTCTGAGAAACACCTTATTCACTAATTACTCATAAATCACATCACTTTTGGCAAAAAGTTGCTTGAAAATATTTTAATCTTCTTTTAAAACTAGTGTATAGCTTAAATTTCCATCCTGCACTTACAACCCTAAATCTGGAACACAATTCCTACCTCACTTTAATATATCTTGAAGAAAGAAATATCAAGAAAATGCCGGTGATGTGTCCCCAAACAGAGAGGTTCTGGGAACAACTCACTTGATCCAGAATTTCAGACACTGGGACCTCAGAGGCAAGCTCACTGCCTGAAGAGTGAAGGGGAAGAATAGATTTTGGTGCCAGATTTATTATATTGGTGTGGTCCATACTGTTTTTCCATGCCAGGCTGGCAACAGTGCCAGTGTTCACTTTCACAAATACAGAAGTTTCAGGTGGATAGTCAATAGAAGTTACTACTGGTAAATCCTGTTTGAACTGGGTATTGACATCAAATACTTCCTTGTCATCCTGATAAAGATGGGGGACACCTGAGGTGCAAGCCTGACTCTCCCCAAATGCAGGCTACCTAGCACATTTCCTTGCCCTATGCAGCCCTAGCACACAGGAGAAACATTTTTGATAAGGTATCCCTAACAAGTTTGCTATTCCTTGTGGTTAAAAACTGCAGTGACCTCACCAAATCCACTGTCTTGTCTAAACAACCTCCCACTACAGAGCAGTCAAGGTCAGTCACTGTGTCCTCTATGAAGCCTCAGAAGAGAAGAAGCAATAACCTCTCGTTCCTCATTCCTTCCTCCTCTATTCCCTTTTCTGTTTTCACTCCTCATGAGTACTAGGGTATACATGATTTGTTACTTCCACTGTACAGCACAGTCTCCTTTTGTTTCTTTATCCCACAATCAATCAGCCTGTGAAAATAATTCTGCTTCTTGACCAACACAAAATTACTAGAGTAATTAATCTTGTTTCAAATTCTGGCCATCTGTACAGAATCTCAAAAGACAGGTGCTTAAAATTATCTTTGAGAATACCTGTGGAAAAAATACTGATCATCCAGCTATTTGCATACCTACCACATTAAACACAGAGAGGGGAAGCTTTGAAAATTCTGGCATAGATTTCAATGCTTTCTGCAATAATCTTAGATAAATTGCATTCTGCCTGTGCTTCAAAACCCCACTTCAAACACTTGTGCCAGCAAAATGCTGCCATTTTAATTCTGAGCAAACAGTGGATCACCTGCTGAGTCCAATGTTAGGTCTAAAGTTTTCTGTCATTTAAAAGCAGTCTTCTGACTTAAATGTAAAATCAGTGGCTTACACAGTGAATCCTTATAAATCTCTTGCAAGCTTTTAAATCAATCAGTCAAGCTTAGAAAGCAGTGATTTGGAGAATCATAGCTCTGAGGCTTTGGGGCCTTTTTGTACAAGAGTAATAAAAGTAAACCATTCTGTAGCTTTTACGTATAGTGGTTAGTTTGCTTTTTACTTCCCAATGACTACCCAGGTTTGACTAAGAAGATTTACCACAGTATTTGGGGAAAAAATTCCATTATTTAATATTTTTAAACCATAAAAGAGATAATAGCACACAGAAATAAAATTTTTGTTTTGCTTAAACATAAAACTTGATCTAAAATGATCCTTTATGCAGAAGATGTGTTATTTTCTGGCTGATAATGAAGACTGAAAATCCTAAATTCTTTTCAGTGCAAGGCTAGACAAATAATTTCTACACTGGCGGCAGAAGTACTGTCATCTAGAATTAAGGATGCTTAGCACTTTCCATAAATACAACACCATTTCCAGCTGCTCTAAACTTTGGCAAAGCTGAATTATGAAGGTGTAACTTTCTATGCCTCTGCCTGGCTATAGCATGTTTGTCAGAGAGAAGCAGAAATTCAGCAAAGTAATTTGGGAATATTTCAGAATAAGATAAGAGAAAATTTTGTATTCATGAAAACTGTATTTGACTTCATACAGCTTCCACAAACTTTCCCGTTTGTCTAAGGACCACTGGACACTAATTGTGCTTTTTACTTACCATCATAACTCCTAAATGTTGAATGAAAAATGTATCTTTGTGACAAGAGGTACAATGTGTGATTAGCTCTGCCTCTTCTTAATTTTGTGTGTGCTTAAACATAGATATTTATGTGTGTCTGCATTATTTATATATATGTGCATGAATATGTATAGGCAAATACTTATACAGATAATATCTATGTCTGTGTGTGTATTTCTTTTTCTTTTATACTGTTAAAAAAGTTGTCCCTAAGCATTAGAAAGGAAGGCTGTCTGTTCATTTTTTCTGTCATACCCACTCAGGCAGAGGTGAACCTTCTGAAAAGGGAGGGCTACATTTTTCCTGAGAATGAGATTTCTTTCCAGGGGAAGTTTTGGAAGCAGTTAAAGGTGGGAAGACAGGGATATATGCTGAGTGGGCTGGGAGGCTACTGAAGGAACAAAGGAGCTGGTTGCAGTGGGGAGAGTGAGGGAAGACACATCCAAAATTTTAGGGGTGACAGAAAGCAGGATATTTTTCATGAGCAGAGGGGTGGCATGGAGTCTGTGTAGCTTTATGAGGAAAATAATCTTGCCAGTCTGGAAAGCCATGATGGAGAAAACTAAGAATCAATCCAGAAAGACATAATATGGAGAATGATATTTATTTCTTTTACTTTAAATGATGTCACTGAAAATACTCACTAAAAACAGATTTATATTGGGGGGCTGTTATTGTATATTTTAACTAAACCAAGTTTTACTGACTCCCCAAAGGTAGTACCCAGAGGTGCATCCTGCCACACTGGCTACGCTGCAGCCCCACCACAAGGATCCAGGTGATCCAGGTCTTGTTGACCTTCATGTCCAAAGGCTGGAGACTTTGCTGTGGGCTACATCTGTCCCTCAGCTGCTGACAGAGCTATAGGTTCCTCAGTTTAGATGCCCAGCTGGCTCATTGTAATACAAAAGAAGGAAGAGAGAGACTTTAGGGATATGTGAGTCATTTTCCTCCACTCAGCAACACAAAGCGCCTTTGGCTGTGGACCTGTAGTCTATGCTCTGTGCCATATCCCTCACAGATGTGTCTCAGAAGGCAAAGAGGCACCAAAACCAAAAAAAAAATCACAGATACTTGTTTGATATTTGCTGTGATTTTTCCTGATGTGGTGTTCATGATGATGTGAGGAAACCACCACAGTGCAGGAGAAGCCACAATTAGCACAGTATTCCATCCAATTGAGTCATCTGCTTTTGATAACATCTACCACTGGTTAAATCAAGACATAAACTCAATACAAGAAAGTGATAAAGTTTCCTCTGGAAAAGAAGTTTTTCTGCCACCTCTGATGACTTGTATGTGTTTAAACTATAAAATAGATAGGGACAGACACTCTAAAATTATTTTATCAAACACAACATTACACATAGTCATTTTGTGCAGCTGTGCTCTTAAGTTATATTCTTTCAACAAATACCAGGTGTTTGGCTCCTGCCTACTCTTAAGATGATGTGTTTCACATATTGATTATGCCTTTTTATAAAAGAACATTTCCTTTGATCCATTTGCTCTTCAACCGCATTGAGAGCTCCCTCATCCTTGTGCAGTGCAAGGTAGGGGATCAGCCAGCCTCCCACCTGAACTTCTCTTGGCTTCAGTGAGATTGAGAAGTGTACAACCCCCTTGAAAACAAAAAGGCTAATTATGTGACTTCTTGTGGATTTAGGAGCCCAAGCTTACACATTCTATGTTAAAATAATCTCCAGTTAAGCAAAACTCAGGATTTTCTTTTGCAATGACTGGGCCCCTCCTGCTTTCACATCACAGTCAGAAGCTATTCTTGCTATTGCTACAATATTGCTTAAGTTATACATTAAATTTATCATGCAAGCAATATAAAATTTATTTTTTTACATAATGGCCCATAATGTATATAATCAATGGAAAGACTATCTCTGCATTTGGTCATCTTCAGATCAGACCTAATGTTCATTTTGTTCCTAACATACACTTTGTTCCAGCAAATTTTGCTTGTAATTCCCTGAGCTTTGTGCCTTTCTGCCTATGGTACTGCATTAACATACTTTTATTGAATTATATTTCTCATTCATGTTAACCAAAAAAAATTAAGAGCTTGCAGCAAGCTAAATTCAGGTAGATATAACATCATAGGAGCAGTGTTTGAATAGAAACATGAATCAGGTAATAAATAGCTCTCTTTGATCATTGTTTTTAAAATCTCTTGAACCATACTTTGATTAGTTCTATTTAATATTTAACATCTGGTTAGTCAATTTCAATCTGCAACGAGCGCTGCTGGAAAAATTCTATGCTGACTAAATACATTTATAATACTACAAAGCTGACATGTAATTGATTTTAGTTCCCATAAAAGGATTATGTTAACATTTCTTAATCCATATATTAGGGTTTCGTGAAGTCCAGTGAATTCACACTAGGGATACTAAGTGTTTATTCCTTATCAATATTTTATGTAAAAATGATAGGACTATATTTTAGCCTAAGTACTGCTTGCTAGTTTTTCCTCTGGAAAACAGCTAAAATGCATAAAATTGCTGCTGTAGCATTGGTGCAGTGAAGGTCTCTTTCGTGTTTTCTCGTTTTATATTAGTCTCAAAAAATCCTACTGCACTGAAATTTAACATACCAGTAAACTACCAAAGATTGCTTCTTCTTCTGCTAAAGGAGTATGATAGATGTTTGGGTTTTCTTAAACTTTCATAACTGAACAAAAAGTATGAAATTCTTACCTAGGCTTTTGATTTAGCAAATGTAGCATTTCACATCAATGTGAGTTTAGAAAGCCATGAAAATTGCCAGGAGCTGCTGCTGGCCATACCCAGTTGCCCAAGATAACTCGGGCAATTTGATAACCATGTTTATCTCCAATCTAACAGAATAAGTACAATTAATAGCAAATGTAAAGTCCTTATGTGTCTCAAAAAAATGCAGAATTCATAAATACAAAACTGAAGGTCTTTGCCTATCTGAGGAGAGTTTATTTTATAAAAGTTTCCCTGTTAATCTGATCAAGATTGTGTGCATTGCTGTTCACAACCATAACTAGAAGTATGAGATCAGTCAGCACGATTTGCTATCTACATCTCTTTTGCCACAGTAAACCCATCCCTATTCAAGAATAGTAAATCAAAAAGGGCTTAATCCAAATATTGGTCCTAAGGTGAGGAATGAAACAATATCCATCCCACTGCATAATACTGGATCAGGAACCAATATTTTGCTCCAAGACCAAGTGCCAAGGACCATTTAATGTTCACCCCTTCACAAGAAATTATCTTAGAGACAGATAGTTGATGTGGGTCTAATTTAGAGTGGGGGGCAGCACTATGTTAACCACAGTAGCAACCACACAATTTTCAAGACTGATGCTCATTTATCATTCTCTTACATGAAATTCATATTTGCTTCCCCTGTAATACTAAATAAATCACAGCAGCCTAAAATTGCTGGCAAAAATTAAAAACACTTTTGCCATTTCCAGGAAAAAATGCAACTGCACACAGTGATTTTTCTCCTTAAACTATGTGCTGCAGTGAATCTGGATTTCCATCGCTCATAAAGTATTCCATTATATCTTCCTAGTTATTCCTTTAGATTAAGACTAGCTTACACAAAGAAATGTTATAAATTTTGAGGGATTTGGTGAAGACAAACCTGGAAATGTTAATTGTGACTCCCTAAGTTATGAACCAAGATCTCAGTTCACGCAAGGAGGTACCTTTGGCCCTTAGAAGCAAGGGTGCCTAGATTACTTTAGTAGCATGTACACATAAAATTTCAAGCACTAGATAGTGGTCTTGTGCCTCCTTCTCCAGGATTTAAACACTTGCTTTCCACCAGAGCCCTTCCAAAGGCAATAGATTTTTTTTTTAATCTTGCATCTTGCCCTGTGTGTTCCTCACAGGGAAAAAACAGGCATCTGCTTGCAATCAAGAAATGAATTTCTGAGGCAGAAAATTACTAAGCAATAAGGACAATCCAGAAATTAGTGCTTCCTACAATCATAGATCCTATTTTATGTTTCCATAAATTATTTTCCTCTGTTCTTTTATCTTCACAAGAATACAGATTTACAGCATAATAGTAATATTTATATGAACTAGTAGGCAACTACACTTTAAACCACTTGTTGATGTAAGTCTTCCCTCCTCCTCAAACTACTCACACTAATAAAAAAGGCAAGGCTTTCACTTTGGTTTGTCCAGGGCATCCAGAAATTCCCTCTGCTTAACACATAAGCAACAATTCACATGTTTGGGCCGTACATACCAATGAGTGTTGCACAGGGAAAATACCAAAATGTCCATTACATTATGCCAACTGTTGGCTGTAACCCAACACAAGAGCTATTATGTATGGCACACAAAATTTACATTATTTGCAGTATTAAAAACACTTGAGCAACATTAAGGCATTTGTTTTGGAACCAGGACCCTTCAGCCCTGAAAAGGGTAGTTAATAATGGAAAAAGTTTATTCCTTAGCAGCAATACTACATTGCTAGCTCTGAACACTCCTTTTTCAAAGTTAGCATATGGCATATAAATGATACATGACTTTAGGGTGTATTTCCATTAAAAAAAAAAACTATTACAGCCTCTGTTCTACCTTGAAACATCATCCCATTATAAATTTAGAGAATTGAAATATAAATATATGATTAAATGTCTCTGTACATTGTTCTCCTACTAGTATTACCCTTTCAAGTCCTTAGTATAAGGTATGGACAAGTTTCTATTGTTCTTACTGGACTCCTCGAAACAGCCAGTCTGAACAGATCTGATGTGGTTGCTGTGTAAGGTACCCAAGCTCAATGTAGAAAGTCCTTCACCCACTTGTGCAGGAAAAGAGCCCCTGAACTGACAGAAAACCCCTAGGAGGGATATTTAAATCTTAAGTAAGTGGTCAGGTAAGTGCTTGCAGAAGCGAGAGGACAGATAGCATATTTGGTATGCTAATAGAAACCTATTTACTGGAGGAAGTGACAAAAACATCAATCAAATCAGAAAGGGCTATTAAGAACCGTTAACTCCCTTTCATATGAGCAATGATTTCCATTGGGAAGTAAATAAATATTCATGACAGGGAGCAGTGACAGAAATTTCACCAAAATTACACTCTGGCAAGGTTTCCACACTAGACAAATCTTTAGGAGAGGCAGTTGGCCTGTGTGTTGGAAGGGGATTGAATATTTAAAGAACCCTACACAAGTCCCAGGAAATCTATTTCTCTATTCTCTTTTCCTTCCTAGGAAATCTGCTGTAGATATTGTATTTCAATATTGCCCAGAAAGTCATCCAAATCTGAGATTTTTAAGGATTTAAAGACCACTTTAAAATCATTAGAAGCCCCCATACTTGTTTCGGTACCTTCTCAAAGATATCTTTTCATTTTTCCAAATATAAAAAATCTTGCAGAAACTGATAGTAGCTCCTGTTATCTCACACCATCTGAAAACAACATTTGAGCCAAAATCCATTTGAAAACAAGCTTTCTATCAGTTTAGGAGCTTTTTATGCAGATATTTCTGTCTACAGAGCTCTAAATTGATCAACAATACAAAGTAATAAAAGATTATTATGCATTTATGATATCTTATAACCAGACTGGAAAACAAGCACCTGCTGGCTTTTCCTATATTTCTGTAAGAAAGAAATAAATCTTTGACTCTTTTTTAGGTTGGCACATGGGAAAACAGATTCTAGCTTGGTATATCCTTTTTCCACCTGTTCAGAAAAGGAATACTTTTGTCCTTTCCTAAGAAAAAAAAAATCAATGCAGGTTAATAAATATAACAGCCCACATTGCATTAGTGCATTAGTAATGTAGCCTGAAATGAATAACCTACTTACAAATATGGCAGCCTTCCATGCCAAGTTTCAGCCTGGAGCAAATTTTTATGGTTAAGTTATGAACCTCTAAAATGATGACATGTCCTTAATACACAATCTTAAATGTCTCCATCTCTACAATTTACTCTCTTTTTTTGGTATCAATGAAGGGATATTTTTCAGATGTCTTTGCAGATTAGTTTCTTGCAGAGAGTTAGATGGTAAGAATAAATGCTTATGCCTTGTCTCAGTGAATGCAAAAGATTTTTGCATAGAAAAGTGGAATATTTTCCTTGAGATCTTAAGTGGAAAGAGGAGAAGGACACCCTAGCTCATTTCCTTAAAAGCCATCTCCTTCTTAATCAAGGTTGCATGTCAAAATCACAGGAGGAAAACATTTCTTCACTTCTTTCTGCTGAGAAAGATAGCAGTTTGAAGAATAAAGATTTTTTTTTTGTTCTGTGAAGATTCTCTGATCTTGTAAAAGGGTGTGGGGGATGTTTATTTTTGTACTTTTTTTCCTTTCTAGATGCATTGTAGGACTTCAGATGTAAATGTCTAAGACTGGTGACTAAAAGGTGAAAATATTTGTAAAACTTACCTGTAGAATTTCATTTCAGCTTGTGGTTGGTGTATAACAAAGATCAGGGACTCAAAGAGGGCAAAAGCAGGATTAAGGAAAAAGTTGGTGATTTTTATAAACTAAAGGAAAAAAGTTTAACACCAAGACTCCAAAACAATTTAGCCATCCAAGGTAGGCACCAAAAGTCACTTGAGATGACACTTAAAAAGCATATAGACATAACAGGCATGACAAAAATATTTATGGAAAGCCCAATCTGAATTTACAGTTGGATACTAAGCAGAAAACCCAGATTACCTCATGTGACAGCAGTCTCATGCTCAAGCAGCTAAATTTTTCTTGCAGGATAGGATTCAGTTGGAGATCAAATCTTCCATATGTCAATGTCTATGCTTAGGTTCTCCTCCTAAGTGAGGAGCTTGATTCAGCTCAGTCTAAATGTCAGTATCCAGTACCATTTGAAATGTCTCTATGTTGGAAGAACCAGGTGCGCTTCCAGAGGTGCTCATGTCTCCCTTGGGTCCCATGTCACATTGGCCAGCTCTGTGTATATACCACGGATGTCTTAAATGGCACAAGATGCGCTCTATGTAGAGTCAGTATGGGTGTGCCCTATAGAAATTGAAGACCTGTTTGGTTTACTCTAAAGTAGATATGCTAGGTGAAATTCAGTTACCGAAAGAAAGGCATTTTTGGCCAATTTAGAGGTTCCCATGGATCAGCGATATCCTCACAGAACTGCAAGGTATGACACACAACTTTTGGGAGACCTGTAGCTTCCCAGGGCAGCAACTAGAATTTGATGGAATACTTCACAGTATATGATACAACAGTAAAAACCTGTTTTTAAGCATGACCTCATCACTCTCTATAACTTACTGAAGGGTGGCTGTAGTCAGGTGGGGGTTGGTCTCTTTCTCCAAGCAGTGACTGACAGAACGAGAGAACACTGTCTCAAGCTGTGCATGGGGAAATATAGGTTGGATATTAGGAAAAAGTTTTTTACAGAAAGAGTGTTAAAATACTGGAATTGTCTGCCTGGGGAGGTGGTGGAGTCACCATCCCTGGATGTGTTCAAAAAAGATTGGATGTGGCACTTGGTGCCATGGTTTAGTGGAGGTGTTAGGGCATGGGCTGGACTCAATGATCTTGAAGGTCCCGTCCAACCCAGTGATTCTGTGATTCTGTGATTCTGTGATCTCATCATAAGCCTTCTTTGAGTCAGTGGCAGCCTAGGCACCATACCCTGTAGACACCACAGGCATGCCTTACCTGCTCACTCATAGCACCCTTTTGAGGCATCCTTGGCATGCTAAACATTGACATAGGGTGACAGAAATTACACAGAAATTACAGGAAACCCAAATCCTTCTGCCACAGCTGCTTGAGTCTAAGTTCTCAGGTAAACACTGGGATATCTCATGTAAATTCACACCTGTGTGTGGGCATCTGATCCTGGTCCTAAATCTCTGCAGGCTGTTAAGGACTTCTGGAGGAAAGGTCTGGGGGTTTTGTCTGTTTGTTTCTTTGTTGGTTTTAGTTATTTTTTTTTTTACTATCTGCAAGAATAAAATCAAGGAATTTTAGTAACAAGAATCACCCTGAATACTGATTATACGCTAGGGAGTAGGCAGGCTGTGTCTCTTCACATGTGGAGGTGAAGAGACATTAACTGCTGCACATTCAGTGAATTTGAAGATTATTATAAGTGCATCTACCCTTTTTAAAACTTCAGCCTCAAGCATCTGCTTTATTTTTTGTGTTCATCCTAGGCAGCAATTGGTATTCACATATGATCAGTTCAACTGTGGTAACTGCACAGTTACCTGTAACTCAGGTAACTCAGGTAACCTGATTTGGATGACAGTCTAACACCAATTGTGCTGTGGTGCCAACAGAGAATCATCACACCTCAGTGAAAAGCTGCACCAGGCATGCAAGTTCTTAAAGGTATGAACCAAAGCATGGGAATTTGCATACAGTGGTATCATCAGCTCTGCCCCTAAAACTGGCTTTACTTCCAACTTGATCCTCAATTTGTTGGTCATTGGCAACATTACAGTCACAGTATGACTACCAAATATATAATGTACCTGTATGTAATTACATTGCTGCAGTCTATCTTACCCTAATGGACAAACAGGCAGATTCAAGTGCTACCACCTGATCTCCTCTGCATCCACTTCTGTTTTGTAAAAGGATGTTGTCTCAAACACTGTGTAACTGATAAATCATTACTTGGAGGAAGGCACCTAGTCTCATGTCTGTTTATTGTCCTTATCAATATGCACTTTCAGGCAAGGGATAGAGTTACTTGATGTCAGCTAAACATCAATACCATGTCACAAAACAGCACTTCTAATTGTGGTGCTGCATTAAAATAGTATAGAAAGTTCCATGCATTTCTTTGAATAATATATTGTGAAAGCTCTCAAAAATGAAGTGGTATTTTAAGAGATCACCAGCCATCTAAAATTTCTTCATTCTGAACCCAGTAATATGAGAGCTTCAGGGAATGAGAGCCAATGCTGATGTGTGACTCTGAAATTTGTGCCTAATGACTGTGGTTGCCAGGTATCCCTGTTCTTTCCACACTGACAGTCTAGATCAAGAGCTGACTCACTAGTCAAAGTCAGCTGCATTTGCCTTTTGACCACTCTACAGCTCAGCCTTTTTTGTTATGAAAGCTGTGAGATGAGATTAGATTGTTGCTTCTCATAACATAAATAAATAATGTATAGCTATCAAATGTATCAGCTTCATCTTCATTCAAAGGTCTGAAAAATACTATAGTTCCTGTAAGGTTTTAATAATGTATATTTTTGGACCCTTTCTTTACAAATACCTACCTTTGAAAATAAAAATAAATGTAGACCAGCATATCAGCGTTGAAGTTTATCTCAGTTTTTACAGACATGACAATAGACATGAATTGTAGGTACTTTTAAAGATTAGTATTCTCAGGACCTTTGGAAATAAAAGAAAAGGGAGTGCCTGGAGTGAAACTGTAAAAGCAGCTGCAGGAACTAAAGATATATAATTAAATCTGTGATTTTGTAACAAGATCAAAAGAGACAAATCTGGTCAGAAAATAAAACAACAAAAAATCAGTTATACTTACCTATCTTATAATGTTCAAATATAGTTTAAAAATAGTGTGGAGAGATTCAGTTGCATAGATAAGTCAATCAGTAACTGCTTCTTGCATACCTGAAAATGCTATCCATGTAAAAACCACTTAGGCACACACCAGAGGAGAATTTGTGACCAAATGACTTGGCTGGAATCTATTTGGTTTTACAACCAAAGAGATTATTCCCTCGTTGGATTTAGCCCAACCCAGGACAAGTCTAATCTTTTTAATGGTTTGGTTACCAGACATTTTGTTTCCAATATAACTTGAAATGCTGTTTCATGGTCTGTCTTCTGGTTGGCTATGGGGAACATTTTCTATGTAAGTGTTTACTCACCAATTTTAATAACTAAAAAATTAACCATGTTTTATCAAAACACAGGGTGAAGATAATTTCTGCAAATTTAGAGTACCTGGCTGTCCAAACTCGAGTGACTACATCCCCTTTATGAGCTTCTTTAAGGTACCTAGTAGAACGTCGTGGTTGTTTGGATCTCTGGGTGTGGTTGTAGTCATTCTCGTCCCCTCTGAATTGTAGAGCCAAGACTCAGTCTCATATTTCTGAGCAGGAATGTGTGGGCACCCCTGGAACTCAGCTTTCCCACACAGCTCAACATCTCTGCTCTTGCCATAAGATAAAATCAGGCTGATTTTTATTAGAGTGAAATATCCTACAGGAGGGACAGGGTGACCTTCACTGCTGGAATACAAGAAATGGGCTGAAATGGATTACTGTAAAAAATGGAAGGTCACACAACTGAGAACTAGTAACAAGAACTTGGATTCTGAGCTGGGAGCTTACAAATTAGAAATGACAGAGGAGAAAGAACAGGCTGTGTCAGTCAGTCACAGAATACTTATGTGTGCCTGTGTGTTTTAGCTGCAAAAAGCCAGCTCCTAGAGCACATCACAGAATCACAGCACATGCCGAGTGGGAAGGGACCCACAAGAATAATTGAGTCCAACCCTTAGCCCTGCATAGGATACCCCAAGAGCACACAGTGTGCCTGACAGAGTTGTCCAAATGCTTGTTGAACTCTGTCAGACTTGGTGCTGTGACCACTTCCCAAGGGAGCCTCTGCCAGTGCCCAACCACCCTCTGGGTTTTCCTAATACCCAACCTATATCTTCCCTGACACAACTTCAGGTCATTCCCACATATCCTGTCTCTGGTCACCAGAGAAAAGAGATCATTGCCTGCACCTCCCCTTCCCCTCATGAGGAAGTTGTGACTGCAATGATGTCTCCCCTCAGCCTCTGTTTCTTCAGGCTGAGCAGACCAAGTTGACTCAGCCACTCCATCCAGTTTCCCCTCAAGGCCCTTCACCATCTTCTTGCCTTCCTTTGAATGCTCTGCAATAGTAGAAAGGAGACTAAAGCTGGGGTCGCATGTCACTTCTGACAGCAGCAACCCAGCCATGTACTGTTCCTGATTGCATCTCACTGCTCACTCCTGTCAGGGAACTTGGGACACCCTCACCTGCCAGCTTACCTCCTTGGAATTCATCCAGGGAAAAGAACAGTGCTAGGAAGTCTAACATGGGTGTAAGTTGTACATGATTTAATTTGGAGGGAAGTTGAAAGATCTCTCCTATCCCTCTGAGTACTGAGCTTTTGGAGTTGCCTTTTTATAGAAGGAGTGGGGGCAAAATTTTTACTGGTTTTCAAGGCAGCTATGGCAGGATAGCAATTAATATTATGTGGCACAGTGCTCTTAAAAGCAAGGACGTGGACAGAGGACTGCTGCTGTGCCTTTCAGTCCCATGTTCTTTTACCAGTCCCAGGCTTGTTTCTATGTATATGAAAGACTTCAGAGATATATGTCATTTTTTATCTTTACAGCATTTAAAAAAAAAAAAAAGTAATAGCACAGATCTAGAAGAGAAATATTCCTCCAAAGGAAGAAGAATGGATTCATAAAGCTTGGCAAATTACAGTCATTGACAAATTAACTCTCTCACTGAGAGATCAATATCAAGATTGTGCTGTGACTTGGGCTCCATTCCATGTGTCCCACAAAAGGGTAAAACCCCTGCTAAAACATTCCTTTTTATTGTCATTTTAAATAAATGAATGATAATTTTATCATTCAGAGGACCTAGGAGTTGGTAACTGATATTTAGATCTCTCCTTTTGTATCTCACACTGAACACATAAATGTGTTCACACGTGAGTGTTCGTGTGTGTGAGTAAACATGTATAAAGTTGAACTAGTATTTAATGTTTCATGAGAATAATTCCCCATGGTGCACAGCTGCTATTCTACTGAAAAGCCAATGGTTGTGTATGAGTTTATTTAAGAAATTTCTGTGACTATATTTATAAAAGCAATGTAGAAAACCCCCAGCATTTAAAGGAAAAAAAACAGAAAGAGATTGAGTAATGGTGCATTGAATGCAACAGGGTTTGGCCCAGTAAGTCCCCATTGTTTTTTCAGGCCAACCTCAATTTGCCAGAAATGTCGCATTCTTGTCCGAATCAGAGTGTCCTAGCACATACACCTATATATTTTTGCACCAATGTAATTTCCATTTTTCACTTCGCCAAAATATTCATCCACTATTGGAATAATGCCTATCATTAAACAAGCAAAAATTCCACGCAGGTCCCACCCTCTGAAGAAAAAAATCAGTGGTCATCCTTTCAGGAAAGGGATAGAAAAAGAACAGCCATATTTTTGATAGCAGCCTTCAGATGCTTTCTGTGGCTGGTATTTTAAGTCAGTCATAAACTCAGCCTCACTGGCCTGTTAAAGAGGAATATGGCTGCTTTGCAACACCAAAGCAGTGCAAAATGGATAGAGCACATCAGTGGAAATGGTCCCAGATGTCTTAAATAATAAAATAATATACTAAATGCTTTGCAGTGCTAATGTGCCTTGTGCACACAGATCTCAAGGCACCTTGCAGACATTAATGAATTAAGCCCTGTAAAGTGGGTAAGTATTATCCATATTATGCCCAAGGGGAAACTGAGAAACAAAGATGTAAGATGATGGTCCAGGAAGCCTGTGACAGACGTGGGAATAGAACCCAGGTCTCCTGATCCCCACTCCAGGGCTGGAGCAACAAAATGCTCTCTAAATTCATCTGTCAGTTACTTTTTAAAGTAAATTTAGTCCTTATGAAATTGACAGCCCCAAAGACCAAAGTGGTCTCTTAAACCACAGAACAGGTACATCACCAGCACTGGCTGAGCACATCTTCCCACAGTGTCTCAATAATAAGCATCAACTGCACTTGTTTGGAGACTGTGGGCTGCTGCTTTTGCATACTGCCCATTCAGCTCTCAGATTTCTCAGTAGAGTTTATTGAACAACATACAACATGGAGCTATTTCCATGAGAGCTGGTAATAATAGCTGGTGACATATATTATTTGTTATTCAAACTAAGGACTGAGAGTGATTCACTGTCCAGCCCATGTTTAGCAAGCTAGATTTTTGCTCAGAACCACAAAAATCATATGTCAAATGCATGAAAACTCAGTAATATAATTAAGAAACTGGGCTGTGGGGTTTACTTCTCTCATCAAAGCTTTGAACTCTCTCACAACAGGCAGCTAAACTAACGCGAGCTTTACCAGCGCTATCACAGGATCATTCAGGCGTGAAGAGATCACAGGATGTGTCAAGTCCAAGCAGCTGCTCAGAGCAGAGGTAGCTTTGACCAGGTTTCTCAGGACTTTGTGCAGTCAAGTCTCCAAAAGTTCCAAGTTTAGAGACTGCATGGACTCTCAGAGCAGCCTGATCAAATGCCTGGCTCTCCTCAGAGTGAAATTTCTTTCCTCATACCTAGATGGAACTGCCTCTGCTTCAGTTTATGCCCTTTTCCCACCATATCCCTCTGTGAAGGGTCTAGCTCCATCCCTTCCAAAACCACCCAAAAGCACTGGTGTGCTGTTAGGTGTCCGTGCAACTGCTTCTTTCCCAGGTTAAATAAATCCTGGTCCATCAGGCTCACCTTTGCAAGGCCAAACAACCTCGGTGGCCCTCCATGGAATTCACCTCAGCTTATCAGTATCTTTCCTATACTGGGCAGCCAAACTTGGCTGCATCATTCTGGGTACAGGTTAATGATTACTGAGAAGTCAGAGATTAATAATTTCCCTTTATGAGCTCTCTCCGCTCCTGCTGCTACTGCTCAGGATGCTTTTAGCCTCCATCACTTCCACTGGCTCAAATTTAGCCCCCTTTCTCAGCTGAAACCTCAGCAATGGGGTGATAGAAGCTCTACTCAATGCCCTTTACCAGTTTCAAATCCATAGTGTTTCTGCACAATGTTTCTGTGTTCTTATTTGCACCCTGCCCTGACTAACCTTGCCTTTATACTGCCTTTTGCACAGGAATTCAGTTATGAGTTCCTAGTTCAGCCAAGTCAGTGTCTTGAGACATCCACCAGAGCATCAGAGTGGCCCATTCTTGAACTTGAAGATGATTTCTCTGAAAGCCCTGCCAGCCTTCCTAATCTCCTTTTTCCTTTAATACTCTTCCTACTAGATCTCACCCGTCACTTTCCTGAGGAAACCAAAGTCTGGCCATTCTGAGCCTATGGGCTGCGCTCTACTACTTGCCTTCCTCACTCTCTTTAGGATGTTGTAGAGCATTGTTTAACAGTAGCTACACTCAAGGCTTCCACTGACTGGCACATCCGCAACCAGTTTGTCCAGCAGGGCAGCACCTCACTCAACATTTATGTTGTCTCCAGAAATGTTCTGAATTGCTTCTTTCCTACTCTTAAGTTTCTACAAGTCAAGTCATTAGGGTTTCTGATACAGGATTTTCCAGCAGGCATTTTATAGACACATTGGAGTGTCCCAGACGAACAGTACAAACCAAAGGAGGTGAGTTTGTGATTTGGGACTTGAACTTATAACCCTCCTTCTCAAAACCAATTCTAATTAGAAATATGGTATTTTTCAAAATGAGATTAATTAATGGCACCATTTCTTCAGAGATGTTGCTGACACACTGTCATTTGAAAGTTTTACATTTAAATTAGATACTTTCTGAAAAAATCATTGGCTATCAAAAACTTACAAGTTTGATGTAGAAGCCACTCAGAAAAATTTTAAAACTTCTATTGTGTTAGATAAACATGCTTAAAATTAGAAGTTTATGCTTATAAGTATGTCTCACTGTCTGGAAAACCCACTCAATTTACACATAAACCAATGGCACTCCTAAGAAAAATTAGTCTTTGCTGAGCTGGTTTGGATTAAAATCACTGACCTATAGGTAGAAAGCTTTGTACATCATTAGTGATTCCCCAGGGCAGCCTGGTAAACACTAATGTTATGCCTTCTAGAATGAGGCTTGTTTTCTGGAAAGATAAGCTTATTAATTCATTTTTTGACCTTTATTGAGCACTCAGGCAAGGTTGTCCACCCGCTGGACACAAAGGTAATATCTCTTGCATACACAGCTCTCAATGCCATACACGTTCTACAATTAAATATTTCAACCTCTTCCTAAAGAATCCACTTCCATTAAGTACTAAACAAGCATTGCAAAACAATATTACCCCAGATTGCCTCCTGAATGTGCATTGCAAGTTAAAAATTCAATCAATTTTGCAAGGAATTTATATTAATTTCTGGGGAGGTTGTACACAGGCGCACCAAAACATTCTGTCAGTCATAGAAGATTGTACTTTTTTGAACTTGAGAGGCACTGTAACTGCATGGAGAGCTAAGAAGGAGAGCAGCAGTCTGCTCCACTTTCTCAGGTACCATTGCTTCCTAGAAATATTCCCAGACTCTGGATCTTGGTTCTTCATGTTGCTGAACCATCAGAACAGATTTTTTTGTGGTTTTGGCCCAGGCCAAACAACCTTCTTCCAGACATCCCCAGGCATTATTTAGGAGCTAGTAAACACTGAAGGACCATGATTAAGTGGTAGCAATTTACATGTGGTTACCCCAGAGGGTAAGGACTTTAACAACAGAGATGCCAGCCGTTCCATGTCAATTAGTCTTGATGCCAGAGACAAGTCCTAAAAATATTTAGTTTACCATTTTAGATCTGGTCTTGTGAAGATATAACACAAACTTTTCTTTTAAGGTTGCTAGAGTATTTTAAAGGCAGCAGAATGAATTTAAAAGGCAAATACATTGTTTTATTTTGGAAGCAAATTGAGGACTAGGGATTGCAGACTTTACAGGCAAGCTTGATCATCTGTAAAAATAAAACTTGAAGATTTGGATTTAAAACCTTAAGTGCTCATGGTGATTTTTTGCTATACACAATGGTCTACTCTGTTAACAAAAAGCTATGCAAACAGCCTGGTTTCTCAGCTCATCTAAATAAGTACACATTGTTTCAAGGTAAAGGATGCAATAGTGTGAAGATCAGAAGATTTGTGGGAGGCAAAAGCACATTATTTTGTTTATTCCATTTTATATTAATTGCAGTACCGTCAATGGCATTGGGGTCTACTATACTACAAGGCATATTCTGTTTATAGATTTAATTCAGTGACATTGTCAAACTCTTATTTTTCTTATTTGCCAAATGTGTGAGTGATAGTTACCTAGAAGGATATCTAATAATAAAGATTATGGAGGACATAGAATTCAGTAAAATGCTCTTGGCCTGGAGCTCAGTGCAAGTCAACCTTGTGTGCAAATTAAGGGATGAGAAAGAGGCATTTTCATCCAGAATCAATTATCACAAATGATCCCACAGTCATGGCCAAAATCACATTACTCACAATAAATTTAAAATACCTGGCAGTTCATTTTTAAGTGCCTGTAGTTTTAGATTTAGGGGAAAAAAAAAAAAAGAGTTCAAGTTCAATACAAGTAAGGAAGATTCCATTTTACTATGGCTTCTACTGTACCCTACTTTCTTCCAGTCAGAGCCACAGCCTGCTGTATCCATGTCCCATAGCACCCTCCGTGCCCATTTTGGTGCCTCTGCTCCTTAAAGGTTTCTTTCCTTTGCTCTTCAGCATTCCTGTTCTCCCTTGCCATTTCTCTACATGCTCATTTCTCTCAACCCTCCTTGTACTTAAGTTGAAGATTCAACAACCAATCTTCATCCTATGCCTTCTTTTACCTTGAAACAATGTGTGTTGATTTATACAAGCCAAGAAAGTAGGGTCAGATTTTTAAAATTGTTTGTGTAATTTTTTTCTCTGAAATTATGTATAACACATGGCATGTGAAATTCCAGAGAGACTGGCACGTACTGGTCAACATGAGGTGTAGGCAGTGAAACTGGTCTCAGGCAGGAGGATAATTTCTGACATAGCTACCAATACTGACTGCAGTTTTATAATACATAGCTGGATCCAGAAGCAAATGTCAGAAAAATAATTCTGTGACCATTTGCAAAATTACATATAGTATAAATAGACTTAATAGGCACATATACTTCTTATATGTTCATGGAAAGTAAACTTGGGTTAAGAAGACTAATGCCAGTTTGCTTGCGTTAATGCTTGAGGAAGAAGAGGTTTAAGCCTATATTAAGGATGCAAACATCTAAAGCACACAGATTATTCTCTACAGTTACTCTGTCAGGAGTCATAGACTGGTAAATGCAGGATTAGTAAACTGGTAAATGGAATACATTGATTGCTTTTTCATAACATAATACAAGTTAAAATAAATGGTCAGTGTCCTCATAAATCTTTGCTAGTGCTTTTCCCCAAAGACAATTAAATAATATAACAGCACCCTTCACTGCTGCAAGCGTGCAGTCACAAGCAATGGCTTTGTGATGAAAGAACATCACATTTTAATTCTTCACATAGACACTAATTTTTAGTGGTCTACTTTCCTGTAAGAATGACACTTTGAACAAGATAGTAGCAAGGCCAAAAATGGAAAGTTTCTGAAGTTTTTAGTCTTGCATACCTGATGACAGATTCAAAATCCTAGCATTATTTTCAAGCCATCCTTTTGTATCTAGGACACAGGAACCAACAGAGGGAAATATTGCCACATGAACTACATGATCACTCTGTGCCATAAAACACAATTTGATTTTAGGCATGAACTTGCCAAAAACCTTTCCTAGTTAATTCAATCAGACCTTTCAAATCACAAAGAAGGTTGAGCAAGTTGAAAAATGTATCTTTGGAGAAACTGTGATGCAACTATTCCAGAAGAAAATGAAGAGATGTTCACAAATAAAATGAGTTGCTGAAAAATCATTTGCTTAATTGTAATTAACACTGTTTCTGCTAGCTCATATACAGCTGGGTAAGGAGGGAATAATACTGATGCAGACAGGACTCCTGCTTTCAGTAAGAAAGTACTCCTGTACCATCTCACTTAGCTAAAAATAAAAAGAGACCTTCTTTTGTTTAGTTCTGGTTATTTCTCCGTGAGAAATACACTGGAGAAAGGAAAGTTGTTTTTAGAACAGCACTGAGGCAGAAAGAATGGGAAAATGTAAGGCAACTGTTCTCTGATCTTCATGTACATCAATTGCATGCAATAAATTCCCTGCTGTTTGAGCACAGACAGAATCTCAAATGCACATATACTTTTGCTATTAGAAAGTATAAACCAAATAGTGATAAACAGTGACTATTTGTTGTTTAGATTTATTTTCTGAGTAATATAACTGGGTGAAAAAAAAAGAAAAAACAACCTAGTATTGAAGGATGTATCATTTTTAATCTCAGTGCTTTGCTACTGCCAACATCAGATAGAGTGCCGTATTGCAATAATTCAAGGATCTCTCTATTAGTTTCTCTAAGCCTTTAAAGTAAAGGAAGCTGTTACAGCGGGAGATGTTAGGCACATTCTCTAATTCTCCTCATGTCTGGGACTTAAATTTATTTTAAGGAGAAATTCAAGGTAAGCTGTATTTTACTTAAATGCATTAATCTTTCTAACTGTTAATGTTTGATACACTATCCAGTTGTGCAGCTTTTTTTCCTTTCAAAGCTGGCAATAAAAATTGCTGCTGCTCCCTTCTGCAGTTCAGTTGTATTAGCAGCAGAATATTACAGCTGCGAGCTACTGGCTAACATCACCAACTTTGGGAAGTGATATTCCTTAATTGCTCACATCCAGCACTTACATGTACACGGCACTCAAAAGGGGTTAAGCATCTGAATCCTCTGGAACAGTGTTTCCTAAGGAACAATAGAAAAATCATTAGTGTGTTAACAGAAACAATACCATACTTTTCTCTCTATTGTTTAACCTTTTGTCCACATTACAAATATCTCAGTGTAGTTCTTATCTTTGACCTTGAGGGACTGTAGCTTTATCAGTGCTTCCGTTTAGATCACAGATGACCTTCAGCTGATATCATTGAGCCCTGACCTGCCTCAGTGATCTGCTCGCATAGAATACATATGCTGAACAGTGCTGGTGTGTGCAGTAGGGGTAAGTGAATTATTTACAAAAATTTGAGTTGACACCTTTTATCAAATGTGGAAAGATGAAGACAAAACAGCTGCTATTGCTGTCGTAAGCAATCTGCTGGTGATTGAATAAAAGTGTCAAGAAAATGGCTGCTTGATGGCCTTTTGTTCTCTCTCATCCAGCTTGATGTTAGTTTGAGCTGTCAGTTAGGAATCACGGCACAGTGATTTATCAATAGGCTGAGTGACCTTCCCGTGCAGCCGGCGCTACCGCGGGCAGACAGCACCCTCTGCTGCGGGCCGGCTCCGCTTCCCAGCGGGAACGGGATCCCAAACAGCAAACAGCAGCCGCCTTTTCTTCACTTTTCCTTTTGTTTTTGGTTTTTTTCTTTCTTCTTAATTTTTGCCTTTGTTTTGTTTTTATCAAATCTCGAAAGCTTAGCTGTGAATGTTAAAAAAAAAAAATAAAAAAAGGAGTGCTATAAACTGCTCTATGTATTTCCAGGCTTTCTTCCTAACAAAAGGGAAAGTACCAAGTGAATCAGTCCCCACAGTTCGGGCAAAACAAACTTGCCGCAATTAGACAATGGGACGGGGAAAGGCAGCGTCTGTCAGACGGAGCCACTTAGTGATGCGGGTCCGAAACCTGGAGCTTTTCTCGCACCGCATAATACCCGCGTTACTCGCGTTTGTTCCAAAGCTCCCAGTTTTACAGCTCGCAAATATTGTCACACAATGAAGTACTGACTTCCACGCAGCCAACACAGCTTTGTCTAACTCTGTGACGAAAGGAGAGCTCGGGGTGTTCCACGACGTGCACTCCTCTGCCAGACGCTGGTCCTCTTCCCACCCAGCGCGCCAGCTCGGGAGCATCTCGCTCCTCTCACCGACTTCCCGGTGGCAGCTGATCCGAGCGGGGCTCCTGAACTATTGGCACACCAGCCCGTGCCCGGGATACTCCCTCCCTGTCCCCCGCACTCCCAGAGGCCGCCCCGAGGGCAGGGCAGCGGTACGAGTCGGGCACGGGCAGCCCCAGCCCAGCCGCCGCGGCTGCTGCTCGCAGAGCCCACGGTACCTGCAGCCAGGCGATGCACTACACCTCTGACTCTTGGTACCTAATAATGACTATCAGCAGCTTTCAAAGGCATTCGCATAGCAAATTGCTTCCTGGGCCAATTTTCTCTCTTCTAGATTCTTTTCACGTGTTTTTGTTAAGATTAAATTTTGCTCAGTTTTCTTTCAGAGATTCCCGGATTCTCAGAATATTCTGAGTTGGAAGGATGGCTTTTTTTTCCCCAAAGTGTGTGAGACCAATATTCCCATACTGAGTAGTATAGTCTAAGTTCCATCCTTTTTTTGTGGAGATGTGGTTTTTTTTGCTGCAATTATCAGGTGAAACAGCAGTTGTTGATACTTTTAATATTTTTTTATTATTATTATTTACGTTAAAGCAATGAGTGATTTTCTTTTTGGAGGACTCCGCTTTTCATATGCACATGCATGCACACTCAGCATGGAGATTGCCTTTGCTTTTTTCTAGAAGTGGATTAAAAAGGAAACTAGGGACTTGGAAAGACTAGTTTGTTTTCTCTATACATGCTGAATTGAAAAGTAATTCTGTGAAAAAAGTTTTCCTGCAAAACTGCTATGATAAAACAATGATTAAATATTCCAGCAGCTGTCACTGCTCAGAAACGAGTTTTTAAATTTTCTCTCTTTTGTTAGTTTTTCACAGCAGTTTCTTCTATGATTTATTTATTTATTTACTTCCTTTTAGGATCCACTAGTTAAGCCTGCTCATAGCCAGGGTGTCAGGTTCAGCTGAAGTTTAATGAAGTTTTGTGAGTTTTGTGCATATTCATCCAGGCCAGATCCTGTAGTTAAATCCATGCAGCAAGAAAGTTCCACTGACACTGAGATACACATTCCAGGACAGGCACCAAGGAAATTTAATGTGATCAAGAACAGAGATCCTCTTGGTGGCACACAGGTGACCAGCTGGCTGATGATGAGAATATAATTCAAAGAACATCTTTGGAAATCCATTTAGTATCCTAAGCTGATGGAGTGCTAGAAAGACAAGAAATACTTTGCTTACAAAAGGACATGAATTTCCACATCTCTGTCCAAGGCAAGTGCAGTCAGTGGCTGAATGAGGTGTTCACACTTCTGTAATTTTTTCAATTCTCTTCTGAAAAAAAATCACCCTTTTTTTCATTGCAGTTTCACTAATTTTTCCTGCCTTGGTTTCATGGGCATGATTTTCTTTCTGCCACTATCGAGTTAGAGCCAATGATCTGGAATAGTACAGTTATGCCAGTGCTAATCTGACAGAAATGAAATCAGAATAATGGCCAACATTTTCTAGGAACAGAGTTGAAGCAGTCTTTGTGCTCACAACATGGCTACCTTGCTGAGAAACACCTTGCTGGCTTGGATGAAGGTTACCAAACTGCAAGTTGTGCATAGGTCTTAAAAGCAAAGTTCTTTGGATCATGAGAGCCTGTAATAGGACATAAATGGACATTTCATCTATAAAACGCCTGCTCATACACTGTCCTCACACCATAGCTAATGCATCAAAATCTGAAATGGGTTCTATGTGACAATTTATTTCCCTGGTTACAGAAAATAATGTCTTGTAATATCAGTAGATTTTCTGTAGTACTTATGTGTTCTTGCCAGCTTGTATTGTGAGCTTTATTATCAGTTTATATTATTTCAATAAAGCCTGTTATTATAGTTTGTGTTTTCTAGTGTTCAAATGTTTATTCATTTAATTTTCTTGTTGTTTAGGTGCTCACTTTATTTCTCTCAAACTTAATAGCTGGGGAAAAAAGGTGTGTTAAATGCCCTAGTTGCAAAGATCAGCAAAAGTATAGAGGGCATGTCTTTGGTGTTTGGGGTAATTTTCGTAGGGATATTTCATATTTTTAATGAAGGTATTGGGTATTTGCATAAAGCATATGTAGCATCTTTCATTGAAGGATCTGAAACAGTTTTGAAAGCATTCAATGAGCACAGCTTCCTGAGGAGATGAGGACTTTGTAGATGGCATGGTGGTACAAAAAGTTAAGAAGACTTCTCAGAACTTCTCCTACCAAGATATTGTTTTGCTTGCAAGAATTTTTAGGGTGAAAATTTTGGTGCCAAACACCTTCTTCTTACCCTTGCTGTGTTTTATCCCTTGCCTGTCAGCTCACATCTTCCACGTGTAGCAGCATAGCTCTGGAGACTGTAAGGAAACTCTCCCACTGTCTTCTGGACATAGATGCTCTCAAAGAATGTCAGAAATGCATTTCTGCACTGGATAAGGGAACTATGTGAAACTTGCCATTATGTCTTGCAGACTGAGGCTGCTGTTTGGGACTGTAAGACAGAGCCTGCAGGGACATGGTACAGCAGTTTTGAAGTGGGTTGAAGGGAGGACTGTTTCAAGCACATTCCCAACCAGACATTTCTGGGGACATTTACAGAGCAAGTCCAATTTACCATTGCAGTGGGGATTATCACCCCTGGTAAGCCTACCTCAAATCTAAGTGTATTTCAAATCTCTGAAATTATGTAAAATGTGCTTATAAGTGACTAAGATTTGCCAGATTAATTCCTGAGAGATTCTATCCAAGTCAAGCATGCCCCATCACAAGTGCAAATGGCTTTTCATGCAATAGAAACTGAAATTCAGGTTATCTAAATGTAGGTATCTACACTGCAGCTATGCCTGTGTAAGTAAGTGTGTTGGAAGGAAACATGGAGACAAATGGGATACAGACCATGTGAGAAATTATTTGGAGGGGGACTGAGTAGATCTCAGGACAGGGATACTGGAGAGGCAGTTTGGGAGAAGAGTTTGGACAAGAAGCTGCATGGTGGAAAAATGGGGTTTATGCATCTGTTGTTGAAAACCCTGAGGGAAAGAGACTGAGCATGATTTGTGGAGAAAATGGAGAGCTGGTGTTAAAATTTTGTAGAAAAGTGCATCTTGGAGGAAGAGGGTTACCTAAGTCCAAAGAGTGAAACCATGTATAGTTTGTGCCCAGAAGTTCTGTTCTCCCAGAAAACAGCAGGAAACCCAAAACTCCAAAGTCTGATGAGAGCCAGTGTCTATGGACACTACCACATTGTCCCCACAAGGCATCTGCATTGCGAAACTCTCTTCATTTGTATGCCCCACATAACTCATGACGTGTTCAGTGAAGAGGACGAACCTGCTGCACTAACAAGACAAATACAGTAATCTGGTATTCCTACCCATTAACTCAAGTGGCTAATGCTTTTGTGATTGATGTCCACCATCCAGAAAATTCTACTGATGGCTGTTCATATGACATCGAGTGACAGTTCTGGGTGGGATTTCTTTTTCGGTTTATTGTCTTAGAAATAAACCAAAATGTGGTAAAAGAACTTTAAGAAATTCTATCACTCAAAAACTGTGAAACATAAAAATTAAGGTTACCTCTGAGAATTTTAATTTTCTCCTGCACCTGCATTTTAAGACCTCTTATATTGGCGTCATCACATTCTATCTTTTCCCCTAGTTTCATTCAATTCATTTTAAGGCTAATGCTTAGTAAACAAACAGGTATTCAACATTGTTGGCTCCTCACTGCTCAATGTATGAACCAGGGTCTTGCTGTGCACAATTCAAATCCTGCTCTGAACACAGAATTATTCGGTTCCCCAAGGGCTTCTTTGTAAAACTTTCCCAACACCTCTGGGAGATGAGTGTCATTATTCCCATTTTACAGCTGGGAATAATGGTAAAAAGAATGTGGGAACCAAAGTATTCACCAGTTTGAAACGTTCAGTTTAAGAACAACAAAACCAAGTATTTATGAGCATGTAGCATTCTACAATAAAATTACAATTTACTTCAATTTCAGTTGTGAATACTTATTGCTTCTGTAAATCAGACTCCAGACACCCATAACACAAGAAACACACAATTATTGACCACCTGTTCAGTGACTTGCCAAGCATGTCAGAGGAATTCCCTGACAGATGCATGGATAGAGTAAAATTCCCTATGGTTGCATTCAGCTCCCTTAACCATGACACCTTCTCTCCTTTTTTTTTTGCAATATTTTATCTTGGCCACTATGCATGGGATTATTTCATCAAATCTCAGCCATCTTGGAGTTAGGCCTGAGTTGGTCATCATTTCTCTTTCTTGACAATAGGGAGATATGAACCTCTGTAGGCATAAATGGGACAGGAAAGTAGATGTCTGTCCTTATCCACTGGCTACAGAAAGATTCCAGACTAGCTTAGTAATTAGCACCCAGCATCTAGAAGGCTAACTTATGGTAAAATAAATCCTTCCCAGTATTACTTCATTATCTGTAAGAAAATAAGTAGACAACAGCATTCTTCATAAAAATCTGATAAATGGTCAGTGCTCAGGTTCACTTTTTTAAGTAAATACAGCAAGATTTATGTAGGTGGAGCATATAAATAAAAATAGTCTCATAATGCATTTGTCTAGTTAGGGTAAATTAAACAATAATTATTACCAGCCTTAATTGCCTAACCTTATATCAGTCTATACAACTTCTGAAGGTACTTTAGTCACATTCTTGCAGAATTTGTTTTGCGAGTAAAACTCTGCTTAACTCAAGCAGGATATGTCCTTGTCTCAGTCCTCTTTGTCATCTCTTATGCACATTACTGCCTGTATTATCGCATTTTGTGATAACAATAAAGAGCCCATGTTCCGTATCTTAACAGAGGGTGGAATTTTCAATCCATAGAGAATCAGTTCAAACTCAAAGCCCAGGTCCAAGCCTTTGCTGAAGGCTATGTGACAGGCAACCCTTAGATAAAACAGGATAACTGAGCTTGAAACCAAGTTCTGGGGGGTCTAGCAAATCAATTTTATCCTAAGTTACTATGTTCTCTGTCTAATTGAGAGAAATAGATGGGTTTAAAGACCCTCAGAAAGTAACCTTGCCTAACTAAATCTGGGCATCTGGATCTTACCCCGGGAGTCTGACTCTTAGAACAACAAAAAGCAAAGTGATCCAGTGTTGATCCAGTCTTCTCCAAGTGAAAATCTTGTTGTGCCTAAGATCTTGACACAACACTGAAATCTGACAATAAATTCTGATGCTTTGGAAAAGGCTGCCTCAAGATGCCATGAAATGCCAAGAAAGTCACAGGAATCAGTAGAGAAGCCAATACTGCCTTTAGAAGAGATTACAGCTAGTGTTTGGAATGAAAGAGCTATCCAGCTTCCAACAAAAGTCAATGTGTACTGCTTATTTGTCATTACCACTCCTCTACACAGATTTTGAAGCTTAGACAATTTACAGTTGCTGTATCAAGTGTCTTAGCCAACCCCATGTATTGCCTTTGTACTTTTACTGGTATGAAATGATAGGGTGCTCTCCCACAACGAGGTCTTGAAGCAGTGGCACAGACGCAGCAGAACAGCTGCTGGTGTGAACACCTGGTGCATCTCCAGATATGCACAACTGACTGCACAACAGCCAGGTGCACAATATCAACTGCACACCTGAGGTGTATCAGTTACAGAAAGTGGTAGACTGCAGCTGCTGCTATCTGCTGTGGAAAAGAATGCACGTTCATACCCCCAAAACAAGAATAATTAAGCAGAGCAAAAAATGATAGGACTGCTGGTATAGTTTTCAGAGTGGGCTCCAGCTGAGTATGTGCAAACACAATGCACAGAAAAGCTCATCAATTTCTCACTGATGAAATCCCTCAGCCTGAGTCTTCATATATCAGGTCAGTGCAAAACTTCATCAAACGCTAAAACAGAGACAGGTAGGTCTTGTCAGGATTTACAAAAGACACAGGAATACAGCTAATATCCAATACAGCATTGTCTCTGTGTGCTCCATTTATTTTTTCTAAGACATTGTTCAAAAAGGTGCAGCCAGAGTAATCCATTTCATGGATTAAAAAAGTGAATCTTTTCCAAACTGCAATATTTTTTACTTCACATTGTCTTCAATCTCCAGTCTTCAATGTGCAGGGGTAGTTGTCTGCCCTAAATCTCATGTACGTATGCATCATGACTTCTTCATAAAAGGACAGCAGAATGTTGAATAATATGTAAATTTTATGTTGTAATGAATTGGGTCCTAAGATCTTTAAAGGTCAGACACCTGATATAATACATCATGTTCTTTAATATCAACTACAAAATAACTGTAATAAATTTTGCCAGTACCATATCCTCACACGCTGTTACCCACAAAGAAGCACCAAAGGAAAAGTGTCATTTGTCAAAACATGTAGGGAAGGTGATGTGTGTACAAGTAATTTTAAAAGTATTGCTAAGGTTAGGCATAGTTATACAAGTTACAAGGTTGACTTTTCAGGGAAGTAGCACATTGTCAACAAGCCTCTTGCTTGAATTCCCTAGAAGATTCATAAAGCCACAAGGCTATTTCTTTTATAGTG
This sequence comes from Drymodes brunneopygia, assembly GCA_013400955.1. Lineage (NCBI taxonomy): Eukaryota > Metazoa > Chordata > Aves > Passeriformes > Petroicidae > Drymodes > Drymodes brunneopygia. The sequence goes on from VZTZ01042077.1 coordinate 419,945, forward strand.
AACTCACATCTAATGAAATGCCTGTGAATTAGAGTTAGCTAGCAGAAGCCAGACACGTGGCAAATCAAAATTATTGCTGTTGATGTAAAGTTAACAAAACAAGAAGCTTTAACTAAAAAACCAGTTTATTTTGTCACAAATTCAGTAAAGCCTAGAAGAGCACTCTTTAGGCCTAAAAGTAAAACATGTTTAAATACCTCATTGAACAGGAAAATCATAGACATATGTTTCAATGTAAGCATATCCTTAAATGTTTAATATGAGGTACTGAGCAGTTAAGTTCAATAGGCATTTCCTTAGCAGAATATCTCCTGGCAATACTAATGCTAAGGGAGGAGATATGGACAAAAATGTGAAATATACACAGACTTTGTATACTGTGATGTATGCACACCACAGTGTCAAAAAGGATAGGGTAAGCACACAAAAAAAGTCTGTAGCTCTCTTACAAAGTTTGACAAAGATAATATGTGAGCCAATTTACTGCTCCTTCACAGTCTGCACAGGTAGGCAGCAAAGCCAAGGACAAGCAGTACACAAACTCACTGTTTTCTTCTCTGGCTCAATTTCTGCCTACTGTTCCTGTCTTTGAAATGTGAAGACAGTGAACTGGTTACAATCTATGTGAGTGGCCAAATCACCAAGCTGTACTTTATAGAAATAATAAAAATTATGAAGTGTCCCTGACCTTCTAAAAGATAGCAAAAGGAAACTCAGGATCGTGTCAGCACAAGAAAAGATGTGTCCAACCATAGGTAATGCCACTGATAAAATTTTACACTAAACTAAAGGGAATTTCTGTCTGAGTCACTAAATGGTTTGTTGTTGCACTGTGTTCCCATCATGCAGTTCTAACAGTATGGCACTCGATCCTGGTCTTCTGGTATGCTCCTCCTTCTATGGCTGCTCTTTCTTCCACTGACACAGGGTGGGACTGAGGTTTTGCTTCACATTCACTCACTTAGATTTAGCCACATCCCATGTAGCAGCTACTTGAGAGTTTGGTGTCCAAGTTCCAGATAGAGACAACAGAGAGATCTGGGCCTTGATTCCTTTGCATGTGTGGCAGCTCCTGGTGCTGCCTGAGTCACTCTGAAATATCCCAATGAACCTCGTGCTGCTGCTTCAGAAGGTCTCACCTGACACAGAGCTGGGTGTGCATGCACGGGGCATGGATGGTGCAGCTGACTGCTCTGTGAGCTCAAACACCCTGCTCGTGAACAGATGTCTGCAATGTAGGCCCAGACATTTAGATAAGAGAGCTTTGAGGCGCTCCCACACTTGCTGTTTTTCTTTGATAAGACCTACTTAGCCAAGATCAAACTGTCCACCATTTATAAATAATGGCCTCCAGACAGATGGTCTGTTGCTGGGAACATCTAGAACTCTGAATTCCAGGCAGGAGTGGTGCATGAACAGGCTTCATTTCAGCCCTAAGGAACAACTGCTTTCTCATTAACCATAAAATTAATCCCCAACAATAAGCTTTTTAACAACCAAACCTAGGAGGAATGAACATGGTGTTTAATATTATGCATTTCTTTGTTTCCACTCATAATGTATTGTTATAGTACATATTATTTCTCTGGTTCTATGGAGTTATAGGCATGGTCAATGGCAGAAAAATACTCCCAGAAGAGAAAGCCCCTCTTCTGGGGAAGTGTAGAAGGAAGTGTAGAAGGGAGGTTCCCTTTGGCCCTCTGGCAGCAGATCTGAACAGAAACAGCATCAGAAACAGGGAATAATCAATGAGATTTCAGTCTGTATATTTGGCAGATTATACTTACCTACTTTGCAAAAGCCTTTGGAAAATTACCACTTAAGCCTGTGGAGCATTTTACAGGGGATGAAATGTGCAAATTGTTACTTTTATACATATTTCCTAAGATACATTCTTCCTTTGATACCAGCACATAACCATCATGTATTAAAGAAATAAGATATTTCTCCATTAGTGTAAAACAGATGTATATTATAGGATTAGCACCTCAAGAATATAATTTTAATTTTGCCATTTCATAAAGAAGCATTAATTCATAAATGTTAATGATACTGGGGTGTAACAGTCTTTTCCCTGGAGAAAGATTAGACCTTATATCATACTGTATATTATGGGACAGAGTTTCAACTTGGATTATATTGTTGCACGCATATGATGAAGTTTTTTAGAGTTTATTCCATTATGTAAAATATTTCCACTTACATGAAAATTTCAGATTTGAATATACATGACATAAATATAATTTTTTAACGACTTAAACCATTTCTGTTAAGGCATCACAGTTCACTCTCAAAGAATGTGTCTGTACAATGCATTTTTTACTTACTAGTGTTTTTACCACAATACTTGATGCACAATCTTCTAAAACGGTTTCCTACATTTTAAATTAATTCTAATATAGGTTTATCAGTTCCTTGTTATGGTGCAGAACTTATATTAAATTCTGTGATCCATAAAACCTTTTTTTGAATGACACATAGTTTAGTTTTTCATTTAGAGGCTATAAAAGTGTTCACAAAAGTTATGTTGGAAAAAAAAATGATTGAAAGTGCTAAAACACTGTACAGAATATAAAATCCTTTCATAGACTTTTTATGACACATGAAACATGAGTCTTAAAGGTTTAATGTAACTGACTTTTATACAAGGCTTTTTAATTCTTGATTCCAGTTATGGTTCTGCAAATGAACTGTGACATTAAAAAGAATCAGGCTGGAACTGCCTTAGCTTTCTCTCTAGATGAGTTTCTCCTGGCCATGAAGGGTTCACATAATCTGCCCCACCCCGCCCACGTCTGGTTAGCACTAACTCGCTATAGCAGCAGCCGAGTGTAAATCCTGCACTGCATTAAATCTGCCTAACACAACACATCCTTCTCAAATTTGTCATTCAGGTTAGGTGGGCTTGTAAATTGTTAAGAAGGGTGAAGTGTTACTTAATTTCCCTTTCTCTTAATATTTAATAGTGTGCTACAACAATTGGTCACGTGATTTAATTGACTGAGTAGAGAACCAGCAGTGATATATACTCAAATAAAGAGAGACAAAGCCAGTTATTGCATTATTTGAATCAGGGTGAAGAAGCTCATGCTATTGGGACCAGGGCAGGAACAGATTCTTATACCTTCTAACAGCCAAAAGAAGCCAAATATTCAACACAGACTACTCTCCCAGCTCAGCAGATTTCTAGGATTCTCCAAAGGAGTAGTATCACACATTTTCTGGGCCCTTCTGTGGGGGATCTGTTGCTGGAAGACAATTGCACATGATATGTTCTCAGCCAAATGCAGACATGGCCCAGCTGGAGGCTTCCCCAGCACACCAAGTGACCTGCAGTACATGCACCACATCAGGGATTACTCATGGGAGAAGGAACTGCAGTCTTCTTGCTCTCCTAGAACCCAGCTCTGCACAGATACCTTGGAAAATCCCGTTTTGCCTGAAAAGCAGTTTGGCTCCATTGCCCCAAGGATTTAGGGAGGCCTGAGAATGACTGATCCTGGGTGTTCTTTGACCTGGACATTTGCAGCTGCCTGCTTCAACAGGTTTATCTGAGCAAGTTATCTGAGCAGGTTTTCTATACAATCAACAGAAAGAAAAAGGATGTGACTAACCCCATCTTGAAATAAGTATCTTACTCCATTTGAAATGCCTATTTCTCTCCACAAAAGCAGCAAGGATGACTAGTCAGGTGTAGATTTATATATTGGAAATCAACCTTTGAGTCACTGACAGCAGCCAGTTGAGAGAACATTGCAGTAGCAGACTGTGCCATGCAAGGGCTGTATCTTGCAATTATTCCCTCCTGTTGCATTTATACAACTAAAATTCCTTTATCTCAAAACACAATAGCCCTGCCTCTACTTACTGAGAAGAGCCGTCAGCTCATGCAGATTTCTGTCCAGCAATCATTAGAGATACACAAAGAGCCTAAGTTGTTGTGGCTCCTTATTTGCACAAGTGGACAAAATGGGTGATTCTGGACTGTGCTTAAGGCCAGGCCCCAAACCTGTTTAGTTTACTTGCACAGGTACAGTCAAAAGCTGTAAGTGAAGAGAGCCTTTAGCTTGCTAATTGGTGCAAATGTAATGTTATCAGTAGATGAAATGGTTGGCTGGGACTCAGTACCAATTGACTTTGGGGCTTGATGGAATCAAAATATTTGCTGTAGACTCTTGTTCATGCTTGCTTTATATTTCATTACAAAATTATTATAGCTGTAGTATGCACACAACAAATTTCAGAGTATGCCATATTATAAATTATTGAAAGGGAATCTCACTATTCTCTACAGGGCTCAAAAACCTCAATAAAAGTTTTCTGGCTTTTTTTTTTTCTTTTTAAATCAAATTATCAAGTGGCAAAAACACATTCACAGCAAAAGTTAATAGTGCATGATTGCGAAGCAACAATCTAGTTCATGAGCACTCTGTCCAGCAAGTGTTATGAGCAGTGTGCTTCAGCTGCTGATGAAGAAAAATTCAACGCTGTTACCACAGTACATTGATCTATTCTGAACTAATTTCATAATTCCAGGGTTTGCATTGGTTGCTCTTGAAGATTTGACAAGCATATTAAGGGCAAACAGAAAAAAATTGTATATTGTGCATTGACTTTAGCATCCAAATTTTGTTTTCATTTTGCTTTTTTAAGGTTTTTTATTAAGATTTCATCTAGAGAACATGTTTGAGTTGTGTTTGTTGGAAGACATATTATCTTTACAGTGTGAAGGAGAAGAAAAGAAAAATAAAGCTGTAAAGTGCCATGAAAAGCTGTCTGCTACAAAAGCAGTATTTCTCTCGTGACAGAAAAGCTCCATGCTCTTTTTCCAAAACCTCTCACTAAACTCAGAAACATTGATCCAGACGTTTCTATTGCTTCCTTGCTCCACAGGTTGATTACATACCTCACAAAAACTCACAGCTGCTGTAAATTCTCAAACAAGAGAAAGCTTACCACTTATCCACACTGCAATAGGATGGCATTTTCATTTTCCTTATAGCTTCCCCACCCACCCTTTCCATTCTGTCTCAGGACAGATTTAAGTATTAAGTTGTGTTAAGCTGCAATGCAATGTAAATACAAATTAGAAGTAAGGTCTTGCTCTCAAATATCTGTAAAAGCAATCCAGTAATTAGAGGAGTCCTTTTTCATGACATATCACAAAAAGTGACAAAATTGTGCTGAAAGAACCAAGGTCAAAATCTGGAATTTTTTTAGGGTTTTTTTTTTTTTTTTTGGTCAGTGCTTGGATAAAGGTTCCAGTGCCCAATTTCAAGTGCAGGTATAGTGGAGGAGGGGGTCATTTTCTTACAGTGGGTCATCTTTCAGTCTCTGGTCTCCCTTTTCTCCTTGCTCTTTCTTCAGGACTCCCCACTTCAATACAGCCTTTTGGAGCTTCTCTCTGTAAACCATCCATTTAGTCAGAACAAACCCATTCTCAAAGCTTCCTTTTTCCTTTTCTCAGTGTTGTCCTAACACATGACTTCCGAGGTGAGAAAATACATTTTGTCAAATATTTTGAGGAAGGGAAGATTAGAAATGAAAATAGCACCTAGACAAGCCTCATCTCTTGGGCAAATGTGTTTATGAAAGAGACAAGGCATTTTTTGCATCAAGAAATCCAAAATACCAGAATCAAAATAATTGTTAACTACAGTTAAAAATATTGAAAGCTATTATAACCAATGGCACTATATGAGAGAGGCTGGAGTGGGACAAAAGAAGAAAATATTTTCTAAATCTATTGAATTAAGTTAGTGATAAAGGATAGGAGGAAGAGTGAAAAGATGCAGAATTACAAGATAGCAAAGAAAGGGTTTTTTTAGGAAGAAGTAATTTAACTCTTTGCCATAATTCAGTAAAGGTACCTAACTTGGATGTATGCTGAAAATGAACACGGGAGTGCCACAAAGATAGAGTAATGCAGAGCAAGAGAGAAACAACATTAAAGTAGGAATAATAGCACTAGTAAGGAAAACAAATCTAGAAGGAATGATAACAGTTGTTAAGTACAGTTTTCTGCTATACCAGGTGTAGGTACTTTCTATTAGCTCCTATGCTTTCAGAATTCACTTTCATTGTGTTCCTTTCCTTGAAAATTTCTTTTACCTCTCATTTATATTTTCTTCTTCTCCCTAAAATTCTTTTCTAGATATATAATCTTTTCTGTTACATTGGATTGTTTTTTTAGATGTTTTCTCAATTTCTTTGCATACAAACTCTAGTTTATGTATTTTTAACTCAAGAAAATTCCAAATCCACTGAAGATTTGACTATCTAAATCTACATGTAAGTGACTTCATTACCTTACTTGAAATTATTCATTCATCTTTTTTTATTTTTTAACTAAGATATCCAGCTACAGGTATACTTCAGCTTTTTGTTCCATTGAATTCAATTTGAATCAAGTTGTGACTGCTTGATCCAAGACCAGCTCTTCTATTTTCGTCTGAAAGAAAGTCTAAACTAGCACTGTCTCTTAGTTCAGGAAGAGTTGGTGAAAGGTGTGCTGGGCGTGTGTCACTGCATGTAGTTTTCTAGCCACTTGCTGTTGTCTCTGTTGGGACTAGGCTAATGGGAATTCTGTTTGAGTGTGATAAAGTAATTCTTACATTGCTATTAGCACCACTTAATCTAGTATAGCCTGGCTTTCCTCTACAATGGAAAAAAAACTAACTCATACTGACTGAACTTCTAAGAGTTCACTTCTCTCTTATTGCAATAGAGAACTCAAAACACAACTCAAAACAGAAGAAACAAGTTTATAGCTGATTGTTAGCCCCAGACCAGGACATCCTTTATCTTTTTTTTTTGTTGTTGTTTTGTTGGTGTTGGGTTTTTTTTTTTTTTACGATTCTGGGTCAGATTCTTTTGTTTCCCTGGAAGCACTCTCTCCTGGGATCTGCAAAGACATGTTTCATGTGGGAGGCTGGACCAGGAGGGTCACAGCTGTGGGAGCCAGCTAACAGATGCAAATAATTTCTTTGCCTGGACTGTGCATCATTCACTCTGCCTCCTCAAAATGAATGTTTTTCTAGATGGTATTTTAACTTACACGTATCATTTAAAATGTTTTTAAAAACCCCACAAACATATTACTAAATATGGAGCCTGTAAAAAGCTGCCCTTGGCTGGCAGGATTTGAATCTTGTCCATGGTGTTGATCTATTCTGCCTGCAGAGGGAATTAAATTAATGTCAAAGTCTCCTGGCCAATACGTATCTACATCCACAAAATGGAAAGCATCTTGATTCTTGCAATAGTGGCACTGAGCTGACTAAAATAATATCCTTTTCACTGCCATTATACTAACACAATATAATTGGGGAATTGCTAGTGTCCCTATATTTAATTTTAGTACCTCGGCAAATGATCCTAATAGCCTAATGGCTAGATGCTGCTGTTGCTAATGCTGTTCAATTGACTAGGTTTCAAAGTGTATCAATGAGTCCTTTAAGTATCCACTAGAGCTGTAAGGTTTTGGATTACAGCTCTTAAACTATATGTGATCTCTAATGAAAAAAGGGGGAAAAAAGGAATTGATAAAGGAAGCCAAGGCAGCAAAGTCAGCAAAAATTGTGCAGGCGATCTAACTTCACTCTATAACTGGGTGAGCACAGAAATTACATTTGGTCACTAAATAATGCACCTGGGAAAGTAAGAAACAATGCAAATAATAATCCATTTTATAATAATTAAATCTTAGCTAGGTCACAATGATGATTTTTTTTTTCATAGACTATAAGTATAATCAGGGGATTTGTAAAAAAAATTGCCTTGTTACTTTTTATGAAAATTAACACATATCTAGTATTGATCCTGATTTGTGCATGTTAACACAAGTCTCCTTGGGTAAAATATTCTTAAAGTCAATAATATGCTGTAATCTCATGTGACATTACTAAAATAACACAAATGACAATTCATTTTTGTTTACTTGTCTCCTCTTTAATGGATTGATAAATTTTGTTAAAAAAAAAGAAAACTAGATCTTGGTGCATAGTAGGCATATTTCTTAAACAGTTCTGATTGATTTTTTGAGTAATTTTTGAAGAAACAATCAATCTCAAGAATTCTTTCCTGAAATATATTTTAATGGCTGTTGATACATGTTGTGCATATCACAAACACCCAAAATGCTGCGGTGAAGGTCTTAATCCAACAAACACTTCACACTTTCCTCCCCCAAGCATTTGATTTCTCCAGACATACAAGCAGCTCCAGTGAGGCACAGCTGATTTCACAGATTTTGAGTTAAGCATATGTGTTTACAGATTCTAGCCTAAAAGAAGCTGCTGCAGAAAATAATTCTGTCATAATCAGAGTTTATCTGTCTGCAATGCCAGCTGTATTTATTTCAAATTACCTCAAATTAAAATTGCAGCTATTACCATTCCTCAAGAAGCTGTACTTTGCAGCTTCTCGGAAAGAGAATAGGAAATGGTGAAAGTGCTGTCACAGTAGTGCTAAGAACTACATGTATTCACTGAGACAAAACAAGCAAATGTGAAACTGTTCTTCTGCCAAAGACAATATTCCATCCCCTCAGTTATGGGAGAGAGAGAGAAAAATAAGCTAATTTACTCCACCTGTACAAACTGCTAAAAGGAAGTAGGATTTCAAGGTGTTGCAATCCTTTTGAATTTTGTAGGGATGAGCAAATATTTTCACAAGAGTAATCTTAGTAGTCTCAGCTGATATTTTGATGTTCACATAACAGAGCTAAGAGCTCCCTAAATGGCAGAATAATAAAGCCTGAATGGGGAAATGGCACCAACCTATCTTTTCAGAGTGGAGTTGGATTTGGAAGAGTGTTCACTGGACCAGAATGCAAAGTTGAGTCCACTAGAAACGTTCACAGATCCGATCTGTGGATAAACTTGCTGCCCTTTTGCACTGATGACTCCAGACCCATTGCTCCCCATGACTGTGTATTTCGGCTGCCCTTGCTCCCCAGTTACGGAGATTTAGATGTGACTCAACAGCACTGAAATGAAAATAAGTCAAACAAAGCCAAAATATTTCCCGTTTTAAACAGAGACTCCTTTAGGGGTTTTTTTTGTTTGTTTGCTTGTTTGCTTTTGTTTTTCTTTTTTTTAATTCTAAGAAAATTCTCTGCCTTATAGATTTTTTGGAGGAGAAAAGGTATTGTCAATGCCTGGTAATTTTTTGATAAAAAGCAAAAATTGCTGCAAATAAACAAGAAATTAATTACAAAATCAGAGTACTGCCTTTTTTTTGTTTGTTTGTTTATTTCTTGTGAAGTAATCTAAGAAATTCTTTCTTGTCAACAAAACCAAAGAAAAAAATTTTGTACGTAAACCGTATCAATTTAACAAATTACGTATCCTGAAAATTCCAGTCTAGACCAAATAAATTCTCTGGCTAAACAAGTTTTCGTGTTGTTACTCTGTTGTGTAATTCTTTCTGCTATCTGTAGCTATGCATTGGCTGAAATACCTTCCTACCTCTTCCTGATTCAGTTTAAGAAAAGAGATTACTTGAATTACGTTACCTATTAAGTCCTTTGCTTTGTTTTTGCCTTAAACAGCCCCACTTCTAGTCCTAAGCTCCTGGAAATTCCATCCGGCCCCCCACTGCTCCTTAAAACAAACACTGCCGATTTTATTATTTGCAGTCCTGCCATCTCTCTGCTGAAACAAAAGGGTAGATTGTCTGCTGCAGGAGACACCTGGAAGGTGCACAAAGTACAAAGGCCAGAATTCAAAGGAGTTCCCAGAGTATTCAACAAGCAATTACTTCTGCTTCTGATGGGAGACTGTCATCTTCAAACACGAGGCATTCTTTGGAAAGATTAGTCCAAATTACATTTTATTACATTGGCCTTCTTGGACAGCCTAAACTTCATCTCGTTCTTATTCTAATGGAATTCAATCAAGGGTATTAATATATTGTTTATGACATGTTTGGAGTTCTTGTGTTATCAGCACACATTCATGAGAGGAGCTTCAAACAGTATCAGATAACAGTGAGCTGGATGTTGGATGTTGTACAGCACAGGGGATTTTATCATCTTGTTGAACCAGTGGCAGTGATTAAATTAAACTGTCTGAACAAAGCTTTTGCATGTCAGGCTGTTGAATGGCAAAATGAAAGAGTGACACACTTCAGAGATCAAGGAGAGAGAGAGCTGAAAAATCATACTTATGTAACTTCTTATTTAATATACTGATTAACTGAACCATTGGCTGCCTGGGCTTTCACTAAACAATAATCAGAACAAAATACTTTATGCATCCAAGCATCAGTAACCTACATGTGAATGCCAAGGTGCATATAAAGTTCTCATATTGTTGTTCTCTCATCTCTGTGAGCACCACACTGAATCTTACCAGTTGTTCCCTGCCATACTTTCAAAAAATTTGATTTACACTAGTTTTCATTATGGCTTACTTTTCATATTTGTGAGGCCTGAAGGCAAAATTCTTACATCATCTCTAAAATGTATAATACCAATATGCATAATTTCATAGAAATCAGCAGGACTGTTTGTGGGAATAAAAGGTGTTCATTAAAATACATGTATGCACACATATGTACCACCAGATACATAAAAATATATAAAATAAATAAATATTTAATAAAAATATTAAATTTCCAGACCCCAAGCTCTTGAAATGCAACGCGGTAAATATCTTACATTCTCTTTTCATATCATTTAGAAGAAAAAGAAAAAAAAAGTGCTAATGTGGAAAGACTGGTTGAAAGAGAAAAAAAAACCAAATTAAGGACCTACTATTGTCCAGACTGTCTAGTTTCTGAAAGTAATGACTTTAGACAAAATTCGTTTGTATATGTGAGAGCTTCTAATGTGTGCAGCATGATTTATAGTTTAGCATACAGATTGCTGATATTTTTGGGATGAGCTCAGATATCTTCCTTCTGCCAAATCTTATGTAAAAAATCCTTCTACCATTTCGTCTATTACACTGCAATCTCCATAAAAAATGGCTTTCTTCTAAAATCCCAAATAAGAGAGTCCTAGATTTAAAATAAATAGGCTGAACCAAAAGGCAATTTCTCTCACAAGGTTTAGCTGACTCTTCGCTGAAGATGGATTATTGGTTAGGTATTCATTTTTTTAAATATCCATTGCTAGCATAAGTAAAATTTTAAGAAACATCAGAATGATTTTCTTTCAATTCTCTGCAGAACCCAGAACAGGTCTTGACCTTGTTCACAGCATTAACATAATAGGAATTATCATTTCTTATCAACAATCATTTCATCTGATTACTTTACTTTGCACACTTAAACAAGCTTTAGCATGCTTTCTGCATACATAAATAAATTTCTTTTATTTATACAACAAAATTAATTTGTTTTCATGGACAAAAATGAAAGCATTCTTATTTTTGTCAGAGTTGTAGCTTAAAAACCATCTTCTTCAAAATTTCCAGAGTTTTTATTTGATATTAATATTCTTCCTTCTTGTAGAGCCATAGCGCAATGACATCCATTAACATTCAAAACTAGAGAACACTTTCAAAATCAAATCCACCTGAGATGGTACAGCAACAGAAATGGAGCCTGAGGGAAACAATTTTGAGAATGAACAGAGGACCAACCCATTAGAATATTCCACTGTGTATATCTGTTTTTATAATTGGTGATACATATGTGTGCATACATGTTTGTATTTCATTGCAGCTCTATGAATAAATCAAGATTTAATATTTATGGCAAACAGGCTAAATATTAGATGTTTTAGAGCACTACAGTGTTTATGCAATAGTACAAAGACACCTAATTAACAGGTGTAGATTTAAATATATATATGTGTGTGAGCTTCTTTGTAAAGAAAACAACAGTACCTTTCCAGAGATACTTCTTTATGATTACAACCTATGATTTACTACAAGTAGAAGTCTTACTTTTTTTCTTTCTCTTTTTTCATCATTAAATAGCACTGTATATGAGAAAACTTAAAAGCCAAATAACTTGAGGAGTTCTACTTGCTTGGCAAAAGTAATTGCTTAATTTTCTTTGCAAAAAGTAAATATTACATATTAGCAACTTTTGAGGCACGGACAATCTAACTAAAATAATGAAACCTTTTTACTAAATAGCAAGCCAATTTTACTATTTTCCCAATTTTTGATTTATTTTTCAAATAATTATTCTTAAAATGCCTATATATTTAAAATAACTCTAAAAATGTTTGCTTTAGTATCAGCAAGTTCCTAACTTCGCTGAGATGAGCAGCATTGTAGTAGAAGGAATTGAGGAAGTTCTTCTGTTTAACTTCAGTTGTGCTACTAGAAAAGGCCAAAACAATGGGTCTCATTATTCATGTGCATATTCATGTAAGACAAGGAGAGTGTGATGCAGTTTGTACACCAAATACTACATCCCTCTGTGTTGCAGGTTTTCTCAATCTATAGACTAGAATAAGGAATGCATAGTAGTATGTACACAGGTAATGTATCTTTCATTATGTCTAAGCATATGTACATTTATAGATATACAAACAGTGTTTTGAGGCTTTATTCTTTTGCGTGCCTAATGCAGGTGTAACTCACTAGTAAGGAGGGTGAAAGCACTGAATAGCCGTCAGATTATAAAAATAGTTTTGAATTTCCCCTGGTGTCTTTTATTTACTTTGTGATTTACTGAGACATTTCAAATAAGACAGCTTTCAGATATTTGTAGTATAAGGCCCTGAGCACATAGACATTTCTCCATACAACCAGTTGCACTGCACTCAGCTAAAATACTATATGACTAATGGTGGCTGTGTGTCCAAGAATTAAATTCATCTGATCAATAATAAAAGGCTGTGTCTAATTTAATCTAGATAATTAGCAAATTAATATAATTTGATTTATCCACAAAACAAGTCAGACTGTGCCCCAAAATTGCACCTCTCCATCAACAAACAACAAGCCTAAGGCAACCAGCTCAGCAGTAGACCTCATGGCAAATGTGATGTTAGACAAGGTGAGTCTTCAAGCTAAATATTTGCAAAGTCAGGTTATAGCATGTGGGAAGCAGGTCTCCATCACAAACGGTTCAAGTATATGGGAATTCTACTGTAATTTGTAAAGGAAAAATAAATATATTCAAAACAGGATTGCAACCCAAAGCAGAAACAAGGAAAGTGCTTTCATGGGCTATGAAAGTGTACAGTAACACTCTGAGATATTCATTCTTTGTCATCAACTTTTCTTAAATAGGTGCACATCAAATAATTATAGTTTTTAAATTATGTTCTAAACAGCAAAATACATACTGTGTTCCTAGGTCTAAAATAGAACAGTGTTGTGCTTTGGTAGTATTACTCCCCATGGATATGTGTCAGAAAAAATGATATTTAGTCTTCATTTCCTGTATTGCTAAAGACTTCTAAACCCTGGATAGAGTTTAGGGAAAGCTGCTTGTGAATTCCTTTCCTTACCATACTATTCCCTACAAAGTCATGCAGACACAGGCTTAAACAGTTCCATATTCTGTATTGAAAGTAGAACCAGCAAAGAGTGGAGTCCTGTTTGTCCAGTAAAAGCCTCATTTAGAAAAGAACTTTATAACATGACTTTCTGCAGCTGGAGGACAAATTATTTCAACTAGAATGCCTGAGGAGTCCATTCCCATTCCTAATACCTAGGAATATATTAATTATTCTTAAGCATGGCTATTAGAAGCACTAGCACATCAAAATAAAGCAAAGAAAAAGGCAGTTTACAGTGTGCAAAAAAGAAGCAAGGCAATAATTTATTGCCTGAACTATATGCTTGCATTAATACTTGTGGTCAGAATCCATCATCACACATCATCAATGCATGCCAGGTCATATAGGAAGAGAGCACTGCTCTGACTTGCAGCCATAGCATGGATCAAAAGACCTGAGTGATATGCTAATTTGGTTTAAGATGAATAAGCGTGTCAGCCGCAGCATTTTATGTAAAACAGAACTTGTGAAGTTTTGCAATCAGGTAGATGCCAGAGAGGAATTACAATAATCCACGTGGAGGTGACAGAAGTACTACATGGATTAACATTTCAGCTGTGGCCTGAGAAAATATTATCCCCAACCCAGCAACAGCAGGCATGTAAGTGAGTAAAAGGTGTAGTGAGGACAGCATGTAAATGACTGCTAAAGAACACAAAGAGTAAGGTGACTATGATTATCTTTGGCAAGGCATACAGGGAAAAAATGCAAAAAATGTCTACAGACAACTCAAGGAATCCATTGAAGTACTTATATGTGTCTTTTATCTCCATAGTATGTGAAACACCTTTGTACCTTTATCTGAAGGCCCTTACTCATCAATGCATTTAAACTAGCAATTTGAGATACATTCAGGAGAGCTAGAAAACATCAGCAGGTGCCTGACAAGAGAGGGGACAACCCCTACTACTCACAGCACAGGGGTGCAAGAGGTGTTAGTTCCTGAGAGGAATTTTCTGTTTCATATATGGTTTAATACAGTGTTCTAATAACAGTTCTTACTTCTTTGCAGAAAGATTACCATCAACTAAAGGAGACGCAGCAAAATCGCAGGTGTGCAACATGGCTGCTACTTAGAAATGGCAAGTCACAGTGAGAGTGTGGTAAGGCAGTGAACTTAACTGAAGTGGCCATGAACAACCTTACAGAAGCGATTAAAATTTTTGTTTAACATTCCACCTTAAATGCTTGCACTTGAGGAAACAATTGTACAAGACTGGCAGCTCTGGTTAGGCCCCCCACCTTCCAGTGAGAGAAATGGTACTCTATCCTGCTTAGAGGGCATTTATTTTAGGCACAGCTTTAAAACACAAAGCTTATGTTAAAAGTATATACTAATGTTCCTGTGCTTCTTTTGTATGAACAAGGATTTGCTGAGTGTCGATAAGTTAAATTATATTTCCCCAGTGAATTATGCTGGACATGGTGTGACTCTAAAACATACATACATACATAGATATATGCATATATATATATAAATATAAAAATATCTAAAATACAAAGATCATGCATTTTGATAAATAAGGATATAATTTCTTTTTGCTTAGCTGGGATTGGTTGCATCTGGACAAGTGTTTTATGGGGACATTCCCCATGAAACTGGTTATCCTTATTCTATTGAATGCAATCAGTCTTTTAATTGAGAAAATTAATGCACATTCAGTGTCAAGTAGTTCAGTAGTGTTTAACCAGATGTTAAATAAGTGTCAAATACAAGGCTTCACACTTTGAATACGTATGTTTCAAACTAAAGATTAAGCATGTACATGTACATTCTCATGTACATAACCAGGCATAATCCTTGTACTCAGAAGCAAATAGACAAATAAGGCTTAAGTGTACAGGACAGACAAATGAGCTGGATTCACAGCTTTACTAACACATGAAAAGAATTTTGTAGGAAATATGCAATCCAAACCCATCAAAGCAGCATGTATAGCTGCAATGATGTTCAGTGTATTCCTGCAAGTTTTGTTTTTTAAAAATTTACTACAATTAGTACTTTGATAAGCAAACGAGTGTAAGAGATACATGAACTTCACTACACAGCCTCAATTTTTTTGTCACTGTCATTGTCAACACTCTGTTTCACTACTCTTCTCTGGGTGTCAGATTTGAAACTGGCTTATGAAGTTTTTCAGAACTTCATCAGAAGCTGCATTACATTTAAATAAGTTTATCAGTCCCCTTTTTCTTCATGATTTTGATAATGAAACATTATAAATGCCCCTACCTTTCTGTCTGACTCAGAGAAGCAAATAGCAGAATGTTTTCCCTCATGTTTTTGTGGCTCAGGACATTTTAAATGTTGCAAGGCTGTGTAGCTGCAACTTAAGCTTCTCACTCTCCAAAGTATGACTCCTACATTCAAAAAACATTTTGGACAACTGAAGAACGTCATAGTTTTGGCCACCCTTTAGGCCAGCTGGTTCTTGTGAGGTTTGCAGTTTGAGTGTATGTTTAGCCTGCCCGTAGGCAAAACCTTTGGACTATAACAAAGCCTGTGAAAAAATATTTAACTTGTGCTAGATTTCAGCTGGGCTACTGTAAGGGAAAAATAAACAAATAACAACTAAGTATCCCTTTCAAGGCCTATTTGTATGTAGTCTCCTCTAGACAAAAGAATCAGTAAGACACTTGCTACAGTGCCATCTGGTGACTCCCATACAGTCAGTCCTAAAACAGGATTCATTTGCAACCCCCACAAGTTTGTAGCAAAAAAGATACCCACAGTAATTAGAAATGCCTTAATTTTCTTTTTAACCAATAAAAACCAAATGAATTTCCATACTTGGACACTGTCTGTGGTCAGAGAAGTGTGCTGTCTACTTTCCGTATTTACAAGCAGCAGCTAAAGGAGTAAGATATACAAAATTGTAGAAATCAGAAATATTAAAATAATACATCATATATTAATGTACACATGTTTGGAGCTACAAAGGAGATAGTTATGCACAGTTAAGGAAAACAGTGGGATTAAGGAAAAAAGCATAAGATCTTGAGTCTAGTGCTCTGTATTTAAAACTCTGGAGAAATTGGATAGAATTACCACTTACATTGTACCATTCTTTTGAAAGGGAAACTGTGATGACCCAGGTAACTTAAAACCAGTAAGCATTACAAAAAAGCCAGAGAAAATTAATGGAAAAGCTAATAAGCTGATGTGGGATTCAATTAATATAAAATTGAAGGAATGAATGTAATTAATGATGGTCAACATGGTTTTGTAGAAAATAGGTCTTGTTAAACAAAACTTACTTCAATCTTTGATGGGATTATTAATTTGGTTTATAATCAAGTCACCACTCTATCTGTAATTGCATGCTTTTGGACTTTCATGGGAGTTCTGACTTTAGAAAACATGACAGCCTTTTATTATTTTAATGGCTTACACAGTCTCAATAAAAACTCCTTTCATAGGCTTCAGGAATGGATAAATTTTCCAAAAATCAGTATTCAAAAGCAAAGATAATGTTGAGACTTGATTTTAATAAGGAATGGGGATATAAACAAGCACACATTGTGGTCATGTTATATAATGCAAGATCACACACAAGCAGGAGCAACCACCCTTATTTTTGCAGGGTGCTACAAGGTTCTCTAGCTGAGCCAATGCTTTGTCATGGATAACCTGGAAATAAATAACAAAATTTTTTTCTGATAAAATTTGTAGTTTACAAAAAAGCTGGCAGAGTGGTAAATGCAAAGAGAAGACAGACAGAAAGAGGGTTTTGAGCTGTTCAGTAAGGTGGACCAATTCGAATGAAAGGCATTTTAATGCAGGTATATGAAAAGCTAAGGAATTAGCAACAAGTTGGGCCATCCTTGAAAAGAGGAGGACCAACTTCTGTGAAACAGTAAGTCCAGAGAGGACTTAAGGGGTTGCTGAGGAAGCATTAAGGAAAAGGAATTGTGAGTGTGATACTGGAGCAAATCAGATTGATCTTATCTCCACACACTGCAGGTGAGATTGCTATCAGAGTGAACGGAAGGGGAAAATCCCACAGGCTGCAAAGACCAGAACAAGTACTGCAGAGGAAAAGAAAAATGTTTTACAGAAAGAAAAAATCCTTTCAGTTTATCAAAAGGAAGATAGAGTGGTGACTTGATTATAACAGCTCCCTCAGGAGAAAATCCCACACACTAGAGGGTTCTTTAGTTAAGAAGGAAAAAGCATAACAAGCAGCAGTGTACTGAGCTCGAGCCAGATAAATTAAAACAAGAAATAAGGCACACAAAGTTTAACAGTGGAGATGATTAACTGTGGAACAAACCAACAAAGGAATCAGTGGATACACTATCTCTATTAATGTCTTCAACTAAAGAATAAATGTCTTGTTGGATTCGTTTTATCTAAACACAAGTTATTGAACTTAATAGAGACGTTGTTGGGTGAAATTCAAAGGCTTGTGAAATACAGGAAGTCAGAGTAGGTGATCTAATGGGAATATTTGCAAAGACTAATCTTAGCCTCGGGATACTAGTCTCCTTGGGTTACCTTTTCAGTCAATAGAGAGTTTGCTTTAGAGAGCAATTCAGAATAACTTCAGTGCTCTCTTTGCCCCTCTCCACTGAGAGCTTCCCTCTCACCACTGACTGCAGAGAAAAACAGAGGTTAAAGGATAGTTGAAATAATCTGGGGTTTATTTTTCTTTTTCTACAAAAATACCATCGCAATAAAGTATAAAATTGCAATGTTATTAACTATTTGGGAAAGGGCTTAGTGGGTGTGGGGAGTACTGGGACCGAGATGGGCACAGCTCTCTTTTCACTCATTAACCCTTGATAATCTAATCCGATTATACCGGGAGCTACACTTTGTTCCTGAAAGATTATCAACTATGGAGAAAGACTGAAGGTTAATATGGCACTTCTATTCTATCCCCTTAATATCCCACTTTAGGAAATTTCCATCCTACCTCCATTCCCCTCTCATTTTGGAAAACAAAGAGAAGAAAGAGATTCAGAAACATATTTGCTGGACAGAAATGAGCTCCTCACCAGAGGGCAGGCAGGAGTATTCATCCTGCTTCTACCTTCTATTTTCACTGTTGGAAATAGTAGGAGTTGCCTTAATTCTTATGTAATCTACCACATCTAATAAATTTGGTGTTTATTTTAAACTGTGATGCTGCTATGGTATTGGTACATCCACTGGTATATCCTCAGCTGGGGAGGTATGTCTTCCTACACTTCCTACAGTTAGTCCATGTGACACCCTTACCTTGAGTGTGCCTTCTTGTCTTAAACACTGCGGGTGGCTGAGTAACTGCCTGAAAGCACATAAACACAAAAAGGGAAAAGCCAAAGTGGCTACAAACTGCAGCAGGTGACAGAACTTCCTTCGGTGCAGTTTCTAAGACAGTTTGTGTTAATTCTATTACTCCGAATGAGAGGGAAAAGATGCCACTACCCATTTGCCATTCTGAAAATCGCTTCTGAGGCCATTTTACTATGTCTCTGCTTAGTAAAATTTAAATACAAAAAATACAAAATGTTAAGTTCTTAAACCTCAGTTCTCTCTTTTGTGATCCGAAGTCATGCAATCAATAGCACACTTTTTTATTCTTGCTTCTACTTTTAAAATGTTTACAAAATAAATCAAAAGGTTAAATTGCACCAGTCCTTCATTAAACTGGAAATTGATCCTAAAATACTGTTTATTAGAATCCATACAAAACTAATAGAGGGATATTTTACAGTGCTGCAGCAGTGGTTGCAAATGTTTGCCTGCCATCTAGTGGAATATGCAAGTTTCCAGTGACACTTCTGTTTATTCTCCTATTTTGTGTTTTACAAATAATGGAAGGGCTTAACAAAATTACTGACATCAACATGAAGAACACGTATGATAACGGTACCCTCTTAATAAAATTATTAAGTAGCAAACTTTAGTTGTTGCACAGACAAAATAGTCATTGTTGTGGATATCAAGGTACATAACACAAAATCAGATTCTGTCTGCTGATCATCCCAGAAGCTGCAACAGATAAAGTCAAGTAAGTTGAAAATAGGGCAAAGCACTGTCTGAGGTTTTTCCCTAGAGATTTTTTGCTAAAACTAAAAACAGATGCCAAATGTGACTTGGACACATCACAAGATAGTAACAGCAAAATGCAAATAAAATATGCATTTTAGAAGAATGAAGGAATCTCTGATATTTATGTGATCTCTCTACAAACAACACTGGCATACATATACCAACGGATTGGGTACTGACAGTACACAATATAACACTGTAAAAGTATTTTGGGGTACCTAAATAAAGAAGTTTGTGCAAAAGGACACAGAGCAGATTTGAGCATGCAGAATACTGCACAACTCCACTGTCTCTGATAGCTGTGCATACCTGATGACCAATCAAAGTAGTTCCATCAAAACCATTTCCAGCAGAAAAGTCAGTCTCCAAGAAAACTATTATTGAATAGTGCCTGATTATCTTGAGGAAATATTGTAGAAATGACTGCTGAGAAATTGAAAAACATTGAAGCCTGACCCCCTCTAATGAGAGAATTAAAACTGAGGGGAGAGGAGAGAGGAAAATAATGAATTGTGGCAGATACAGTTGGCAGAAAACCCAACTCACAGAAGATAAATG
Organism: Drymodes brunneopygia; assembly: GCA_013400955.1. Classification (NCBI taxonomy): domain Eukaryota; kingdom Metazoa; phylum Chordata; class Aves; order Passeriformes; family Petroicidae; genus Drymodes; species Drymodes brunneopygia. The sequence goes on from VZTZ01042077.1 coordinate 440,014, forward strand.
GAAGCACAAGACATAGAATGACAAATTATAGCACTACACTGAAGGAAATCTTTGGATTTTTAGCAAAATAATTTTCCTTTTTATTTTAATTTTTGTCAGTTTTTAAAACTTACATGAAGGAAAACAACCTATTTTAACTAGAGTGTCATCCCATGTGAAAACTAAAGGATTTTCCCAAACAATATCATGTCTTTATTTCCCCCATCCAGCCACAGTTAAGATGAACCAAGTCCATATTCCCTGTTGATTCATGTGCTCTGTTGCTGTTTTCACTAACTTCCATAAAACTTCACAGGGTCAATGCCAAATTTGGCGCAACATGTCCAAAAATGGAACAGCTGTTGTGAAGTCATCTAATGAGAGCAGACAGCCACTGATGGACGAAGACTGGTGGCTTTATTACTGATACCATGCTTACCAGTGAAATGCATAGTCTGTAATACCATGCTAAAAATGCAGGCCGGATTATCAGTCTGTGTGTGCACCAGAGTTATTTTTCTGCCTTCAATCAGTGCAATCATCATGTAGGAATAAACAGCTGTGCATGTACCTTGAGTTATTCCTATGCCTGTAAAAGGTTTTACCTGAAGTGAAGCTAAACAAAACATTCCTTTTTGAATAAGAAAAGCACTTGCTCTGAAAAAAGCCTGAGTTTTAATTCAGTCTGTATCTCTGTTTATCCAATATCTTACACAATTCAAAGTGTATCCTGAATTCTGTCTAAGAGAATAGCAAACATGTCCTAGGAAATGATTATCCAATTGTTTTTATCTTTACTTCAAAATGTGCAGGACCAGTGTATGATTCTTCTTTAAACCCCTCACTGAATCTTATATATTTTTGCAAATTATTAATATTTTTCCTTAACACTGATCTTGCAGCATTTATGTACCATAAAGTCTCAGTCTTTATGTGCGTATTATTTTAACATCCTGGAGTTTTCACAGATGTGAATCATAAATAGTAAATAACTACTGCTGCTTACCATAGGCTTTGAATTCAGTACAAGTTTGCTGGTCACAGGAATGAGACTATTTCTCTGTCCTTGATTAGCTGACCCCTCACAAAACTATAATTGATATTGTTCACAACCACATGCCCCTATAAACAGGCTTGGCAGCAAAACCAGGGTGTGTACCAAGCAGCTTTCTAAGAATGCAAGATGAAACATCATGAGGAGCTTTTCCAGTAGCCCAGGGAAGTGGGATGGAGTGACAGCTGATAACTCAGCTCCTTCCAGTCACATCCACACCAACAGGCAGTGATGCAGAAGGGGTTGGCAGCCTTATTGCCTTACCAGTGCCAGCTTCAAAGCCAAATGCCAAGGCAATGTGACAACTCAAGACTTTCTTTTCTCTACCTCCTGTCCATTAAATAGGAAAATAACTGTTGGTACCCTCAAACACATTAATTTTGGATCTGGTGTACAGATAAAATAATCATAAATAAATTCAAGCTGGGATGTCCCTCAGCCTCTTCACCCTCCTGAGGCCTCCTTCCCTACCAAGGGATCCTCCTGGCTGCTTCCTTGGGTAACCACAGTACAGCCTGGCATCATCTTCACTCCTTCATTTTCCATCTCCTTCACCAAAAGTTAAATGTGAGCATTAAAGTCCCACTTGCCTACATAACAACACCACTGAGCTCTTTCAGAGATCCATTTTCATGAGCTGATCTCTTCTTACATGTATAAATTGGAGCTGAAAAAATAAGAATATTTATAAAGTGATAATAAAAGTACCTAGACTCAATATATTCCAGATTTCCAGTTCAGATAATTAATAGTCGTGGTGTTTGGATTTTTTTGATCAGGTAATATTTAAATATCTTGGAAACCAGGCTTCCATTTATCTTACTGACAGAAACACCACTGATAGTCATCCTAAATATTCCTAATTTTCTTCACATTACTTAGAGCAGTTATACACTGCCCTTCAGAGACTCTGCAGCCAAAAGGAACTGCTACAGCCAGCCTCTCTGACACCCTGCAGAGGTTTTGTAGACTGCCCCAAAAGCAGGATTAAAACATGTCTTTTAGAAATATTTTTAATTTCATTTTAACATCAAGCAGTAGCCAGTTGTCATTTCCCTAGTATGCAATGTCAAAGTTTACTCATTTTCACTCCTGGGAAGTTGTGCCTTATTTTTAAGGTTTGATCTTTCCAATAGTACCTACTGGATCCGATTTTCTCTGTCAGGTTAAAAAGATGTCCCCACTAGACTTCCTTTATGTTCAAGGGCATAAATAGGGTCATTATGTCTCTTCTGAACTTCTTTGAGAACCTGTGTTACGATGCCGCTAGCTCTGGCCGGACAGCTGCCCACCAGGGTTTCGGGCAGCAGCCGAGTGGCGTTGTAACACCAGAGCAGCCTGACCAACCCAGACCAGGCGGGTCCCGGACCCGGTGCAGCACCGGTCCCTCTTGAGCCAGTGCCACACGAGGTGTCCTGCTGGGTGTCCCTGGTGCAGGCAGTCGGTGCAGGGCCCTTCTGTCCCTCACCGTCGGCAGCGCCTTCCCTACACGATAAGCACTGTTTCCGATAGAGTTGGAGTTGGCTGGGAGGGATCCTTAGCCCCGGAATAATAGAGACACTCGACGTGAGGAGGCAGCACTCTGGGCATCCGGGCACTAAGGACCCGGAGCTCCGGTAGCACCAGACTTTTATTTGAGGGCTAGAACCAATCACGTACAAGACCGGGGGCGGAACAAGGGAGGGACAAGGACATAAGGGCCAACCGGGAAGGGAAAGGGGAGGGGAAGGGAATACAGGCAGGGATACAAATCAATCAGCAACCAAGTAACACAGAACAATCTAGAAACTAAGGATGACAGACAGGAGATGGGCAGGTGGCAGGACAAATGGGAAAGGGCAGCCAACCTTTGGGAGACCCGACCCCCTTCTGGGGCATACTACTACAAACTCCGCCCCAGGGGTGGTCTCCCAGCACTTCAGAGGGGGGGGAAATAGGGCTTTTAGGGGCCTGAACCACCGCCACAAACCTGCACACCCCCTGAATGCTTTGAGACCTCCTCAGGCTTGCTCTCCCATCCCAAAACAGTTTTATGGCTTCATTTAAATTATCCTCGTGCTTTCTTGAAGTACAAACAGTGGGTCTGGAAGCAGTAAATAGTACTATGGTTTTACTTCACTGTTTCTACTTGATGAAGCTATTTTCTGTAAATAACCATTATGTAATAGCCATTTCCTCTCATTTTCTCTCTTGTTACTTGACTTTTTTTATCTTTACTTCTTTACTGATAAAATCACAAATTTACCAGTTGGATGTTTGCTGCTGGTGTGAGGTGACTGGACTGCAACTCTCTGTCCTTGCCCTCACTCTTTTAAAGGTTGAAATTACTTTGACATACTTTTCTTTCTTTGAAACTCTGTTTTCAAACTTTAATTAAACAGTAATATTTGTGACTCAGAATTGAATCTTCAAAGTAAAGTAACATGCCAAAGGCCCTAGCTGAGACTACGCATAGTAATGTAAAGCCCCTCTGTTTAGCATTAAATCACTTTAAAACAGGTTGTCTACAGCAATACTACATCATGGACCACTGATGAGTCTTACGTTACTGTGATTTTTTGTACCTTTTAATTTAAAGTCTGTTCAAATAATAAGGACTGCAGTGTTTCTATAGCATGAAACTATCAGCATGAAACAGCAGATGAGATGTTTGAAGGTGGAAGGTGTTGAAGAACAGAAGGCTCTGGTACGCAGCCTGCTGAGAGCAGTAGTTGGAATGAAGTGTGCCTGCAGCAGCACACAAGTTAAACTCAGAAGGAACTAGTTGATTGAACCAAAAAGCAAATCTGGGATTGAAACAGTATTTGATCACCTAGAGAGCAGCATGTGGGAAAGAACATTAGCGATCCTGACAGTTACCAAGCATGCCATGCTCTCTGCTGGACTGGATTCACAACTGTGCTTAAACTCTCACAGTGAGAGTTGCTGTATGTGACACTGAAGACACATGATGTAACAATGATGCATTTTATTCACAGTCACTGAAAAGGAATGAAAATAAATGGTCATCTCCTGCCCTAGATCACCAGTGGTCCCTTGCAGTCTTTGATACATCGTGAGCTGCATGACTTACTTATAATTAACTTCAAAAAAGGGATAAAGCTACAAAACTTCCCAATGATAAAATTAGTGATGGTAGCAACACTACTAGCAAAATGTGATAAACTGCAGAAACATGTGGAAGATTGATTAGGAAAAAGTGACAGATGCAATTCAGCACAAACAAATAAATTATACACATGGATATAAACAACCATAGTTTCCACAAATGAAAGAATAACCTCAGAGCTTGTAACTCTGTTAAAGAGATCCTGCAGTTACCGTAGACAATGTCATGAAAAGAGCTCAACATTCAGATTAAACTAAAAAATCAAGTCAGATATTAGGAATTACTAGAAAAGAACAAGAAAGTAGTCAAGCAGGCCAGTACTTAACTGCATGGCTAATGTTGTGTGCAGTTTTGGTTCCTTTCTCAGAAAATAATATATGAGACCCAGAAAAGTTTCAAAGGACAGTAAATACAGAAGCTATGTCATGCTTTTGGTCACTCAGATGGCTAATGCATTTCAGTTTAGAAGAGGAAATTTAAAGGTGAATTATATATCTCCAGAACATGGCATAGTAGATAAAAGTTTACTGTGCAAGAGACATTAAACTAAACTACTGAAAATCAGGCTCCAAATGGACGAGAAGTGCAAGAAGTGGCAATTCTTTATGCAACAGACATCAATTGATAAAGGCTGCCATTATTCAGGAAGCATATATAGTCCAAAGGAAACTAGCAAGTACTGGAAAAAACAGCATTGAAAATTACTAAATAGACAAACCATATGATGTTCAGGAAAGCCTGGAATAGAAGACATTTAGAAGTCAGGAGAACACAGAAGAAAAGCAACCAAATGTGCTTGCATTGTTCTTATCCTTCCTCAGGCAGCTGCCTTTGACTACAAAAGAACCTATTATGTTAGAAAAAACAACTTTGGTCAGGACCATAGGTATAGACATTCCTATGTTTATCTTCTTAGGAGTTCCAAGAGCAGGTAAGTAAGGAGCTCAGAGGAAAAGCACGTGCTGTTTGCTCAGCTTCTTGGTTAAATGCAGTAGAAGGTGATGTGTGTTACAAATGTAGCCAGGATTTCTCAGTTATCAGTGCCAAGCCCCAGCACTCATGCTCACATAGTGGGGATGCTATTAAAGTGATAGACTTACCTTGAGCACAAATATTTCCTGCATGAAAGTTCCTACTAGAGGGATTTTCTTTTTGATTTCTCACCAGGAAGAAAAAAAAGTACTTATTGTATTTGTTATGGATGGTACCCCAAATCAAAAGCAGTCAGGAGTTCTCTTATACCACTTTTAAGAAACAACATGTTCTCCCTTTAGTAGGTTAAGTAACCAATGTTACCATTTAGGTCCATGTAATAAAGAGAAATAATGCATTTTTAGTTTTATAGACATCAAATTGGGGTTTTAAATGTCAAAAATATGACCTTCTATAAGTCTTCAGGACAAATTGTCTACCAGAAAATGTCTAAATGCATAAAAGCTGTAAGCTTACAGATGGTAAAATGGTGGATGCAATTTACTGGACAGTTTGAGAATTATATATGATTTTATAAATTATGTATAAATTGTCATATTGCAGTTGCAAGCTGTTTTTAGACATTTCAAGGACATTGAACCAAACTAAAATCAAGTAGCAAGTTAGAAAAAACCCTGGAAATACATAAATGCAAACTAATCGACAGAGTGACATTCGAGGGAAGTCATCAAACTTCCTGTATTACCCAAAGATTTCATTGTTTTGGATACATTTGCTATAGTTTACAGAAAACTTTCAGAGTTTAAGTTACACAAGGGAAATCTCACAGATTTAGATGTGACTCCTGAGAATGTCCAAGTCTTTTCTCATTTTTGATAATGTAGTACTGAGTTTAAAGAAAATTAAGAAAGAGAGCTAATTGCTCATTTGTGCAGATCTGACTTGGACTTTTCATTAATTTTACTGAATTTTCAGATTTCCGAAGATAAATTTCATTATTGAGATCTCTTCATACAGTCAATATTCAAGTTATGAACATTTAAAGTCCTTTCTAAATTGATGCTGTGGTGTGCAAAATGAAACCACTTAAAAATTCCCCAGTTTGGTTATTTACAGCATCTTCCTGGAATGACCTTTTGGCCAGGCTAACTGGAAATAAAGGTAAGTGATTTAGTGCAATATAAGTATTTTTCTATTCTCTTCGTCAGCACTATGAAGTATTTAGCTTCCTTTATTGCATTTTGTAGAGCTATGATCTGGAGTGTATGTGATGTAAACTCTTAAAAGTAAAAAGAACTTTTTATCTCTGCACAAATGTAACTTTTGGCTTAACTAAGTTTCCAAAGTTTCCAGGTTCATTCCAAATGTGATTTGCCCTATTAACCCTGCAGGTTGCTTTAGGTCCCCTTTAGCACCACATTTTGAAATCAGCATAACAAAAAATAAAAAAAGCTTAAAAAAAAAGCTTAAACAGCAGCAGATGAAGAACACACAAGAAACCATTTTCTTATGGAGTAGAATTCCTGGGTACACAGAACTTACTGGAAATTAACACTTGTTTTGGCATCAGTGAAGGTTTCTAGTGCTAAATGAGGAGACATTTCTGTACAAAGCAGCTGTTTAAGACGTACTGATACCCATCAACCAAATCAGATGCTTCTCATGTATGCATTATTGTATTACAGTAACAATACAGCCTCAACATTTTTAGATCCTGCAGTCAGAACAGGTGTAACAAATGTAGCATCCTCTCTGTGTGAAACATTCCATGTCATCTAGAATTTAAATTTACATACACATCTACATGGGTGGCTGAAGAACTATTTTTATCTAAGTTAAACACTTTTCCCAGCAATCTGAATCAAAATCAAAAGGACAATTCATACCCCGCATTATCAAAAAAATTGCTTTATTTATTACTTGCAGCTTTAGACTTAAGTTACTGCCCTTACTCTAAAATAAAATCCGTATGGGCTTCATTCCCATCTGGACCATAAAGCAAGACTAAAATTGCACATGTAGTTTTTCTTTAAAGCCAAAGATAAAACCCAGGATATATTAGCACTTCTAAAGGATGCATTAACAAAGCTACACTCATTATAACAAAATTTGTTTGTACATACTATTAAATTCAACAAATGTACAGTATCAGGCATGATTTTAGAAGTACTGGATGCCAAAGAAGAGCAATTGCACAATATTCACACAGTTCACAAAAATACCAAGTAATAATATTACTGGTGAACTTATTAGAACCTTTTCAAAGCTACTATATACACCATTATTTTGAAAAATACTACAGAAGTACTCTGAAACCTTCACATACACTTCTTTCATTTCTTTTTTCTTAACAGTGGCAATCTTCAGAGCTCCTGTTAACTTTAACTTGGCATTCTTCTCATGCAGAGATCTTCTCCCACATCAGCCTGTCATATTTTCAGCGGCCTAGAAACAGAAAAAAAATTATTACAAGTTACCAAAAGAGACATCATGTAGATTAAATTTAATATTTTCTTGTAACTTTTTAAATTTACCTAGAGAACTTCAAGGTCTAAAAAAAAAAGCTATTTAGGACATTTTTTCTAATGACATTACTATTTTCTAAAAAAATAATACTGCCGACTGCTATTACCCTTTACTAAAAGAGCCACTGCTGCTTGCTTGTGTCTAAGCAGATTTTATCTTGTACATTTTACCCAAATACTTTCAAGAGAGGCTCAAATGCATAAATATAGTGTGGAGGTTGTCCAGGTGGCCCGAGGGGCGTTGGTAAAGCCTTGGAAGAAAGAGGCAAAAGACTGAGAAGCACCCCTGAGGTGGGGTTTTGAGTTGGTATGCCCCAGAACAGGGCTGGACTTCCAAGGGGGCAGGACGTCCCCAAAAGCCACTGGACTTTACTGTTATCAATCACCTGTCAATCTCCCCCTGTTTCTAGAAAGTTCTTTTGTATTCGGAAGTTCATTGTTCAGTTAAGCTGTTTGTCATCCCCTCTCCTCCCCTTTGTTATCCCAGTTGGTCCCTTACCCTTTGTCCCTCCCCAGTTCCTCCCCCGGGCTCGGAGCTGATTGGTCCGAGGTCTTGCAATAAAAGGCAGGTGCTCCTAGAGCTCGGGTCTCTCGACCTCCGACGCCCTGAGTGCAGCTAGCCTCGTGTTACTGTTTCTCATTTACTCTGAGGCGAGGGATCTCTCCTTTAGCTACCCAGCATTGTTACAGTGTTCACCTCTTTGGGAGCTGCAGCCCTTGAGAGCAAGGGAATTGCCCTCCCGGGGACAGGGAACTGGGCAGGGCTGAGGACACCTCCTCGCATCTGCCTGGGGACTGCACCCACTCCAGTCCAACGGCCAAGGGTGGACGCCACAATATAGTTAGCTTTGCAGCTTACTTTATATAATTTATGGTAATTATTACCCCATCCATTCAGACAAGTTATTGACACAAAGCTCAGAAGAACGACACTGATCATAACTGCATAAATCATACTACCAAATATTTGCTTAAGAATATTATTTTTATTACTGAATAACTCCACTCAACAAGGCACAGTTGTTGAAGACTGACATTGGCAGATTTTAAACCAGTTATGGGACAAACAGGCAAAGGAGAGCAACAGGAAAGGGAAACCAGTGAAAGCAATGCAAGAAGTAAAACAGCCCTCAATTACTTATGTACACAGTTAAATGCACATGTAAACATACATTTAAGCACAGAAATACAAAATGTACTTGAGCACAGAAAAACGTTAAGTTAAAAATAAAGTATGCAGTTTTTCAGAACAGAAGCAAGATACAGGTTTCCCCTTCACCTCTCAAAAATAACCAAATATAAGATGCAGTATAAAAAATCCTGACTGTGATGTTTAGGTAGACAGTAAAGAATGAAAATCCTTTCAAAGGCAAGTGAGATTTTTTTTTTAAAACCATGGCTACTCTCTACTAGTTGAACAGGCAAATATTCATACATTAAAAGCCCTATATATACACAGATCAGGAAATCCCCTCCTGTTGGGCTTTGGAAAGGTTCAAAGCACAGGTTAAGGGGGTAAAAGCAGTATGTTAAGATTACATTACCAAGCTGCATGTACCTGCTTACAAGTACTGCTGCATACTGTTAGATCTGAGGTTGTAGAAATTAGGTGACATTGGTTAAAGGAAAAATCTATTCATTATATTATGCAGGTAAGGGGAAAAATGGTGACCAGAATAAAAACATGTGAGTTTTGGTTGTGTTTTCTTTTCTTCAGAAGAGTTAGTTATTTTATTTGTACAAAACATGTATTCGTACCATTTCCTGCTTCATGCTAAATTCAGTTGTATTCATTGCCTCCTCTACAGAACAGTTAATTTCTTTGATTTAAAAATGAGTCAAATCAAGGTATAATTTACAGACTGAAGCATAGCAAGTTGCATGTACATCTGACTCTTAAAAACAAATTGATAAGCTTTTGAAACTAGAGCATTACCTTTAGAGCTTCTGTAGCCTTACGCAGTTCTTTAATAACAGATGATAATGCTTCTGGATTTATCCCTTGCTCACAAAGCCGCACACAAATAGACAACGTCTCCATATCCAAGCCAGTGTTTAATATTCTTGAAATCTCAAACAAAACTGCAATAGAAAAAAATGAAAGCACTTTAATCCATACAGACTATAAAATTTCAATGATCAAAATTTTTCTTCATCAGCATTTAGATTCTACAATACTTCTACAGTGTGAACATGGCAGATGTCCATTGCTGCTTGAACTTTAACAGCATTTATGCTCAACTTTCCAGTATAAGCTAAAAACTACAGCTTCTAACAGAAACACCATGCTTTCCTGGTTCAGGAAATTTAATACTGGATAACAGGTTTTGAAAAAGTAAAAAAAATAGAAGAATTCAACAATTAACATGCCTGCCAATTAGGCAAAAGGTAGGCTATAAGAACCCTCTGTGCTTTTGGACTCCAGATACTGATGAAGTTCTTTCTAATCTTTAGGTGTTGAGGCAGAGTCTTTGGCAGAGAGATGGAGCAGTTTCTCCATAACAATTCTTTGCAGACAACAACTGTTAAATGTCTGTATCCATCCTAAAAAAAATATATACATAGTTACACAGGAAGCCTGGGCTCCTAAATCTGAAGATTAGTGCACTTTCCATATCTGTTCTCAAAAGCCTTACATTGTCTTTAAATTTGCCTGTTGTCCCTTCTGTCTAAAACATTCCTGCAGAAGTGGAAAGGTGAAGTTGTCAAGTACAGTTACCAGAACTTTGACTCTCTGTCCTTCCCAAAGAAGTCTCTCTATCTGCACAAAATAGTTTTACCCTCTTGCAGCATCAGAAGGGCCATAATGATCCTGATCGTCCTGCCTTGCCTCCAGCAGCAGGTCAGAGCATGGAGATCAGTGGCTGAAATGCTAATTTTTATACAGCTTAACTTAGTCTGTACTAAGAAACCCTTTTGTAACAGCAGCCGTAACTTCAAGAGAATGGAAGATGATGAAAAAACAACAAATACAAGCACTACCCCTTGAACATTCTCCCCAGACTCTACTCCCTCATTAGGGCATTTTCAGAGAAAGTCTTCACATTTAACAAACCTCAACAGATTTCCTGGCTGCTTTCTACTCTGCATATAAGCTTTTGGTATAGGCATTTCGTGGAATTCCAGCGTTTGACTCCAAAATATGCCAGCTTTGATTCCTCACAGTCAGGCTGAAAGTGAGCACCTGAACTTCACACACCTACTCACATTTCTCAAGGCTTATCAATCTCCAAAGTATTTCCCAGTACTCCCAGTGCCCCTTCTCTCACATTCCCCATCCCACAACAGTACCTGGGTTTGGTTGGGTTTTGGGGTTTTTCTTCCATATCAGAATTTATTTCAGTTCCCTAACACTGACTACTGTCCTCAGAGCTTTTTCACTATATTGTAGTTTGAGTTGTTTTGGTTTTTGTTTTGTTTGTGGTTTTTTTTTTTTCCTTTGCAATTTACGTTGGTTTTCTGACATGAGCCACAAGCAAGAACAAAATACCGGGGTTGAGATCAGATCAGGAGCTGGGGCTGTCACCGACACAGGGCCGGTCCCTCCTCTCTCTCCCGCGCACTTCCAGCCCCCTGGCTCAAATCCAAGGTGCAGCGAGCCGGGTCACATCGCTGGCATTAACCATTACAAATAACGAGAAACGATAGCAAATATACATATATAAATATACACACACATATATAAATATATATAGACACTAAGAACCCCTCAGTATTCTATGCTAAACGCTTAGCTAAATTAAAAATAAACCCCAAAAAACCAAGAAAAGCCACGCGAGGTCCACAGACAGTCGCTCTGCGGGGATGTTTCAGCCGTCTCACGGAGTGACACGAAGTAAAACAGAAGCTGCTCCGCGCTGCATCTCTCGGCAGCCGCAACCCGCGCCCCTCTTCCCAAGAGAGGCGCCCGTGTCCCCGGCCCACGGCGGAGCCAGGCGGTCCCTCTCCCTTGCAGCCTACGCGCCCGTGCCCCGCGGCGGTCACGCACCGTCCATGGTCTCCCTCACGGCGTTCAGGCTGGCAGCGTTGCTCGCCATGGCGACCCCGCCGCGCCCGGAACCGGAATGCCTCGGAACGCCCCGCGCAGCCCCG
>VZTZ01042091.1:0-40258 GCA_013400955.1 Drymodes brunneopygia
AATCCCCGCAGCAGCTCCGGGAGTTGTAGCGCTCGGGGACCGGCCACACACACTCGCCGGCACACGAGGATACCTTGAGCGCCGCGGAGCTCCGCGTTCGCGCGGGGCCGCTGCGCACCCGCGGGGATCCTCCAGCGCCCGCGCCTTTTGCGCGACAACCCCGCCCGAGCCCCACTGCCCCACACCTCGCTCGCTCGCCCACCCCCCCGCGTCCTTAGGCGCGCGGTCGCCCACAAGCACCCCGGGCACACGCACCATGTGCATGGCCTTACCAATATATACGTGTACATATATGTGTGTGTGTATGTATATGGGTATATGATTCCCCCGGAGCTCTTTCCATTCACGCGCACACCCCGCGCTCTGCCACTCGTGTTTCCCCCACGAATGTTACTCCTCTTCTTGTTTTTTTTGTTTTTCTGTCTTTTTATATATTTTTTTATTTTTATGTGTGTGTAAGCTCCTCGGTCTGTTTTCTCCGCACGTTCCGGCCGGGCTCTCTCCTCCCATTCCCTCCAGGCTGCCGCTCGTATCGGCGGGCCGGCTCCATGCCGGTGTCCCGGCTCGTTCCGTGCCCGCCCCGGCCAGAAGCTCACCTCAGCTGCCTCCTTCCACCCCCCACGCCCGCGGGGACGGCGAGGAAAGTGTGTGTGTGTTTGTGTGTGTTTGTGTGTGTTTGTGTGTGTGTGTGTGTGTGTGTGTGTGTATGTGTGTGTGGTGGGATGCCCCTGCCCCAGCAGCACCACCCCGCCTGCAGCAAGCTGCCTGCCTGACCAAACGCTTCTGAAGCCATTGCATTCCTCCGGTTGACAAGAGTTTGACGAGCCCTCCAAAGCTCCTTTTTATTAATCAGCCACCAAGGGCTTTCCTCCCTCTGTCTGCAAATGAAGCACCCGCTGCCTCTGCTGTTTACAAACACGGGCGCGTTTCTCTGAACGGGGTCTGTAGCTCACCCCTTCAGGTAATCTTTACGTGATGTGGGGTGTGATACGGAGAGCGGATCCTTGTTATAACTCTTTACTCATTTCAGACGGAGAGGGCATAATTTTGTTCCTAGTCTGCTACAGAGTGGATTCCCTGGTATGTCAGGTGTGTCAAAAGGGAAAAAAAAAAAAGAAAGGGGGAGAAAAAGAAGAACAAAGTGAATGTTCCCTTAATTGCTTGGCCGGTTCTGCTATGAAGATTTGATTTGCTTTGCTTTTGTCTAACTATCTGAAATAACATTTGAGCTCTAATTAGAACGAGACTTAAACGGGAGCTCAAAGGGAACAGAGAGTGAGGGCTTTGTTATTTATTTTTTAAATTTTAATTTCAATTGTTTCTTATATTTGAAGAATGAATATTTTCTTTTCGTACTTTAAACACGGGTGAAATTGGTATACATTGTTTCACAGTAGTCTATTTTACCAATACTTCAGGTATTCGAAATACAGCCCAGTACTCTTCACTCGCTTTGTAGCCCATACCTCTGAAATTTCATTAGCGTTAATAATAGATCAGCTAAGAGGATCACGCTGAAATCTATTTTAAGGGGTGGAATTTGTACGGGAAAGACGCGTGTGTGGTGCGTTTGTGAGATGAATTACCCATCCTGATCTAATGACACTACATATACGTTAAAAGACCCTTTTGGCTTCACTGATTTGAAGCCCCCTTTCCACACTTTTTACTGTGATCGATTGCTTTGGGGATCATGTCTTCGCAGAGTGCTTAAAGGCGCATCATTTGCTTAGTGGTATTTTAGCATGTATGGCTTTTCCTCTGAAACACCGATCTGCTGGTTATTTTTTTTAAAAAGTATATAAAATGAGATTCAAGTCATGTGAAGAAGGTAATTTATGTAGCTTAATATCTGCTCCTTTTCATATTCAAACGTAACGGGTCTCCTTTCGGTAGTAAATGTCAGTTCTTTAATGGTGAAAACATTATCCCGTTTAGCCTGTTGTATTTCATCGTCTGGAATCTTTCACCTGCTCCTGCCTAATTACACTTTTTTCCCTTTCTTCCCACCACGGCAGAATTACTAAATGTGCAAGCACTGGACTAGATGTCAATTCTAACACTTTATATTTTCAAAACCTCTTTCTTGTTTTGTTGAGGGGAAAAAAAAAAAAGGAAAAAGAGGAAAAAAAAGGGGCATTTTAGCACTCTTCCATGCAGCCCAGGTCATCCGGTTTTCCCACGGTATTACCTGCCGTTAAAAACAATTTCCGTGGGCTTCCCGCTCGCTCCCTTGAGCGTCCGTAACGTGCCGCTCCGAGACCCGGAGCCTTCCCTGGCTTTTTCATTTTATCTGGACAACGTTGACAGTAACGAAGCTGTTTCACATGCAAAGGTTGAAGTAACACCAAGAAGTTTCAGTACAGGGAAGGGGGAGGCGCGGGGGCATTAATCCGAAGGTATTTTGCATCTAAAATATTTTGCAATAGCCACTCTGATTCTATAATTGCGAACTGGCGCAACTAACGTGTGTTAAGTTACAGACCACAACCCAGCAGGACTTTGATTTCTCTACTCGAGGCACAAAAGTCACCATTGTGAAAGTTCATAGTGGAATTTGGGGCTTGTGTGTGTGTGTGTTGGGGGGAAGCAACGGGTTTAGGGAGGCAGAAAGATCAATTTTCCCGCTGCTATCTTTGGATACCACCCAGAAGGAGTCCCTGGCGCTCGGTCTTCACCCACCCGCTCGTACAGCAGGGCTACCTCTCCCAGGCGCCTCTGCCGCCTTAGCCAGCCCGGCCTCCGTGCGGGACAGTCGCCCTGGAGGTGTCCCGCCGGCTCTGACGCAGGAACGGAGCAGGACGGCAGCAACCTCCGTGGCCCCCCTCTCCCGCAGGCCCCCGGGCGCCGGACACGGCCGCTGCCGCCTCCTCCCCGAAGCCGGGCGAGGGACCCCGGCGGCGGGGCGGGAGCCCCGACGGGCAGACCCAGGCCCGGGGAGCCGCGTTTGCCTTGAAACCCTCCGAGGACTCGCGTGTGTGGTCATTTGCAATCTTATTTAGGAAGATGTCAGAAAGAAAGATGACATGGGAGCGGTAGGCGGCGGGACTACCATTTGACCTGGGCAAAGCCCAGGTGGACCCAAACAATTCGCTGTGCGTTGTCCTCCTCGCTCCTCTCAAAGACCTGGAGGTGAACTGCTTTCCAGCCCCGGGCTGTTTATGTTTAGTCGTAGTCAGAGCTTCGCTTCTCTCCCTTTCTTTTAGCTTCAACATCATAGCAGTGTCCCTATAACTCCGAAACCGGCCACCCACCCCGGCTCTTTGCATCTCAGGATGCAGCTTTCCATGTTCTTTAAACAGCAGGCGACACCACAGGAGAAAACTGCTGACATCCTTTCGAGGGGCAGGGAGGGAAGTGATCGCATCAAATCTGTGCTTCACCAGTAGAAAAATCTATTGTGCCGAAAGTCTCCTCTCTGTTTGCAGCCGCTGGACATGGGTGACAGCAATCCCTCCCTCCCTCCCTCTCTCTCGTCCTTGCACCAGTACCTCTGCCATCTCAAGCCTGTGCAATTAAGCCGATCTCTAAATGCAAGGTCTGTTTTGCGTGGCACTCAGTTAAGCAAACAGGCGTGATTGTTATTTTATTAACGTGGGTTAACAATTCCATAAATATGCCGAAGTAGTTTTCCAATCCAGGGCGTCTTTTATCTTGAGACATAAATAACACAACTTAATACGAAAATGAGCACTCCGTTCCCTGTGGCATCTTTAGTCTCTCGTTCTTGGCTAAGAAATAAATTATGCTTTGCAGTAAATGAGTTAGCAGTCATCGGCTTCGTGCCATTCACGAGAGAAATACCTTAATTTCACGTTCGGCATCTAAAAGTGAATTTTGCATTTAGCTTACAAAGAAGAACAGAGACCATCAAGAGTTCGGAGCCCGCGCATTTCATCTTCCCACGATAATTATCGCGGTCGTACGTATAATTCGTCTCTGTGACACTGGTTGTGTCCCAGAGATGTCGCGGCACCAAGAATAAGGGCAAAAACCAGGCTGTGGGAAACTACTTGTGTTGTTTCTGCTATGAAGTACTTTCTGTAAAGTACTATCACACACACACAACCAGAAAAACCCGCAAGTGCGTAAGAAACCTTTAATTATTTGGTGGGTTCTCTAGTTTTGGCATCCCATGGCAAACACTATCATCTGACGGGCTGAGGGTGTTAAAAACTCACTCCTAAACTGACGAGGATAGCCAGACATGGAACTTTAAATTTTTTTTTTCTTTTACTTTCCAAGGTCCCCTGTCCCTTTTGTGTTCCTTTTCCTCCCTTATTTCCTTCCTTTCTCTGGGAGGGGCAGAGAGGGCGGAGGGGGGCTGAATCCATTGGATTCTCTGGATTCATATAAATGAAAACACACAGGGACCAACGAAACTGGGAGTATGAACCTTAGCAGCCCCGTCCTGCTCCATCTCCACCTATTGCTCTAGCAGAAGAGAGAACAGTGAGACTTATTTGTATAAAGGGTTTATTTACATTAGAATGAAGCGACAGTTCCTAGTCTGGGAAGTGATAAGTACTTGGCAAGTCATTAGGTAGCAGATAGAGATCAGCCCGTGGATACATAATTGCCTGCCTTTCCCATGCTCGTTCTTGACGGCTGGGAGCTTTTTCCGGAGGGTGTGCGGCAGCATAAGTGGGGCTGCGGATGAGGGCTGGCGGAGAAGGCGCTCAGCCCCGCTGAGAGCCGCGACCGGGCGCTGCCCCGCTGCCACACGTGGGGTTCAGCCCCCACGCCAAGCCTCCCCGCCGCCGCCGGGCTGCGGGACCGCGGCCGTGCGGCGCGGGTTTCGCGGGGCGCAGCTCGCTGTCGGAGGTGAGCGCTAGAGCAATGCCAGCTGTGTCCAGGCCATTATATTCTTCCGTTTGCCAAGGAATGTCTTTATTGGTTGCCAGGCTTGCCAGTAAAACTTGCTAGTGAAAAAGCGTTGGTTTCCAGGAAAAGTACTTCTGTTTTTTAACCTCCCCCTTGCTGTCCAATTACTGATGTGTTCAACCTCCAAGGAACAGATTCGTAAAACTGTCTGCTAAACCCAGAGGCAGATGCCTTCACAGAACGGCCACAGAGATGTGTAAATTTAAACACATATCTATACACACACGCACGCACAGCTACATGTACTCACGGTTTTCCAGGCGTTTCAAGGGTTTTACAAGGCATTTATGGTTATTAAGTACAATCACATCAAAAAACTAGTCTCCTCTAAGGCTCCTAGGAGCTATGGTAATAAAAGTAATAAAACTTAGATATCTGCATATGCACTTTTATGAAGCCACAGATGCTCTCTTTGCAGTTATTTGCGTGGTGCTGGAAATAACCCGTGCTTGTTTGCATACAGAAAACAATGTCTCACGCTGCAAAAAGCAAAGTACAATAAAAAGAGATGAAAGAATAATTTAAAAAGTAGTGCTCTCAAGATGTAACTATTATTTTCCACAGACCACAGGGAATGCACAGAAGAAGAGGTGTTTTAAATGCACCTTGTATAACAAAGATTTGAAACTCAAAGCTGTGGGAGTTCCAGGGGCTGTGACCCCAGGCAAGCCCCATTTTCTAGTAGGTCTCTGCCCTCAAAATGAGGCATTGTACCATTTAAAGGTAAAAGAAATCATCATTCAGTTCCTGAGTCTCTTAAAACTGCAGTTTCTGACTCTTTCTCTCGCTCTACGTAAGTCCACATGCAGGGTCATTTCTGCCAATCTCTAAACAGACTGGTAGACATGATTGGAACAGAAAAGTTGTTCTGAAGAAGAAAAGAGCTTTGGCAGTATGTATTTCAGTGCCTCCCCAAAAAGCATCCCTTCTTTGACCAAATAAATGAAAAGCTTTCAGACTTCCTTTTTTATCCAGGTGGCATTAGCCCCCTTCATTAGACCTCTGTGTGTTGGATGTGTGGCTCCAGCATGTCACCACCTCACCTGCTCAGCTCATGCCCCAGTTCCTGCCCCAGTGAGACCGGCTGGCCAACTGTGATGGCGACACGGCTAATGCTTGCATATGAGGGTGGCATCAGCCAAGCCAGGCAAGGTCAGTTTCCCCATTTTGCAAAGCAGAAGGGATTGCCAGACTACATTCAGTGGCAGATGACCAATTCAGAGGTGCTACACTTGATAAATACAAGCACAGGTATTTTAAGATTGTGTAGCATGAAGAAAAGGACATTCGATTAAAAAAACAAAAGTTTTCTATTTAACTTGATAACCCCTAAAATAGAGGCAGAGATTCTTGGCCAAGGTTTACGTTTAAAAATAATTGCACATGTATAACTGTGGGGTTTAAGTGTGGTTTGTTGGTTCGAAGGCAGATTCACAGCTTTCCTTTAGCACACAATGTTGCTCTCAGGAGTTGTAGACACTGCAAACATTGAAAGAGTAAGTTAGAAAGGGAATACTTGGTATAGGACACTCTGGCTTGTATCTTTCCTGCAGTTTAGATGTGCTTGCCAGGTAGCAGAAAGCAGCATTTTTCTATTCACTAGAGCCTTTTGGAGAGGTGCCTTGTGACAGGGCGGCTGTCGGAGGCAGAAGTGTTTGCATGGGATGGAGACTGCAACTACTGTAACCGTCCCTGTGGCAAGAACACCCACAGAAACAGGTAATTTGCCCCTCCCACACCAACTAACAGCCAGAAGCAAAAAATGTTAAAGTAACTTACATCATCGTTTGCCTGTATCATTACTAAGGAGGAACTGAAAGCTGTTTTATGAGGAGCAGACAGACAAAACTAGCTTGAGCTTGAGACATAAAAAACCCAAACCACTAAGATACCTGAAGGCATCCCAATTAAGTGATATTACCATCCCGATCAAGATGCAGTCATTGTTAGTAAGCACTCCTGATTTTTAACAGAGATATTCCAATTAAATAGATTTCCTGATTAGGCACACTTAAATTAAGTGGAGAGAACAGTGTGGAAGAAACCTGGATGGCTTTTTATGAGGCCCAGATTCAGAGGAGAACTTTGTCACTTGCAACAAGGCATAAGTGGAGTTCAGGCCACATAACCCAAAATCACAGCAATGCCCCTTCGCCCCATGCTGAGCAACCATCTCACCAGCCTGTCGGTGCCTCCATCCCTTACCTGCGTGTTCCCTGAGCTCTGGTAGCTCTGCTGCTGGGCATGCCTGCAACCGCCTGAGTCAGAGCATCTTGGCACCTGTTTTCAGCCTAAATCCCAGTGGGATCCAAAAAGTAGGCAGAGTGGCGTCTGAGTACCCGCAGGGTCTGATTCAAGAGATAATGCCTTAGGCTTTGGGACAAATTTGAAGGGAAGGTTCTTATCAGCTCTGCACCACAAATCCCTGTATTTTCCAGGGTTCAGCTCTGGCCAGATCCTCGTGGTTTTTGGATGGAGTGACTTGAAGTGACACATTTTGGCAGGAGTCACACAGCTTTTTATGCTATTGCCTGTCTCCTTGTTAGTCAGACCTTGAGCTTGAAGGTCTAAAGCACAGGTTCTGGAAAAAAAATGCAGATAGCAAGACTTCCAAAAACTGTCCCTTTAGAAAGCTCTGAGCTGAATCTGCCAAGTGTGCTGAGTGAAGGAGAGAAGGTTATGAGGCTTACATCTAGACACATTGTGCTTAATATTCACCATGGGCACTGGTGTACATGCTACAACTGGCACAGCTGTTCTGGATAGGAAAGAGCTCTGCTAAAGGAGGTTGCAGTGATAGGGGTGGCCAGCCTGGGCCATGGGAATAGTTTCATGTCTCTCCCTGCATCTGTTTCCCTCCAGAGGCTGGGCATGTCTTGCATCTACACAATAAGGGAAGGAATGTGAGCCCTCCACCACACCTCTAGCTTTCAACATTTGCTGAGCCTGTTTGTCTATTTTGGTTTTGTTTTGTTTCATTTTGTTTTCACCTATGACTTTTGAGATTGTAATCTCAGCAGGGTAGGGACTGCCTTGTGTTCTGCATTTGTACACTGACTGTGCCTGAGATCTTGAGGTGATGTGCTAATAAGGAATAAGCATAATTTTCTTGGGGGATACTCTTCAAGGATTCATCTGGAACTGATTGGACAGGGGATAGAATAGACCATTTCCTTTGGAATAGAAGGGGTTATGATAACCACTCAATTAAAATGATCACTTTCTGCAGATGTAAACACAGATGTTGCACTCAGTAGTGTTCTTCATGGATTTGCATAGAGTGAATAGTACATCATGTCCCTCTTTCTCCCACAGTTAGGAGACTGGCAGCATCCGTCTAAATGTCTTTGAAGAAAATGATGACACGGAGTGTTCTTGCTGACCTGCAGCAAAGGTGTGCTCTTGATGTGTGCCTGTTTTTCAATTTGCCTACCTGTCAAAATTCCAAATGTAGTAGTTTCATGTAGTTATTTTGTCTCAGAGATCTCTTGCTTGTGTGTCATCCTGACCTTGCATGGCTGTGTGGCATTGCAGTAAATCCATCCAGAAATTCATATTTGATTTAGTGTTTGAAATTAATGTTTAAAATTATTTTATTTTATTTTTTCATATTTTGCTTTCCCTTTCAAATGAGGCCAGGTCCTCAAGCCATTAAACTGAATTGCATCAGTTGTGGCTCTGGCTTGGAGAAATTAAAGGCGAGCACCTGTACCAGCTCAGCACCACCACGCTGAATGCACTTGCAGAAGTTCAGCCACTGAAGAGCAAGCAAGACTGGAGCTTGGATGATGCTGCTGGATTTCATGTGTGTGCATCATGTGCCAGGAAGGACCATGGGGTGGTGTCGGGGAAAACTGCTGGTTTAGGCAGTTTCAGCGTGGAGATTGGTTTGTTGCTCTGAAAGCTGTCCCTCACAAAGTGCAGCATGCAACAGTGGCAAAGGGGTTTTTTTGTGCAGACTTAAATATGCTCGTTAACTCTTCAAAATAATGCTATCTCTCCCAGTGCATTTCCCATTGAAGTGAATGGAAATGTTCCCATTGACTTTAAAGCACAATTTCCTCCACCTACTCCTTCTTAAAAGACTTAATCAAGCATGTTTAGTGAAAACCTATGAGAGTTGTCTAATGACTGGCTCACTTTGCCCAGGGAAAAATGTAACTATAAACTGAAACATGATGCTGAAAACTAAGTTTAGTAGAAAGTGTTTAGTCTAGTGCTGGATGAATAATGGAAGCTTGTATTTGTGAATAATTTATTTGACAATTGGTGCAGGGAAAAAAATGACCGCATAAGTTCTTTGTTCATTTTTTCTTGCCTGTCTACCGAAATGGCTGCACAATGCGCAAACAAATTGCTAATATTTTTTCAGGAGCAAGGAGGTCAGCTTTTGTCAAAAGTGTTTTGAGCAGTGGCTTGGACAAGCACCAGATTAGCTTAATTTTCTTGTGTCCTCTGCATAGTAAACAAAGGAAGTTGTGCTATTAGTTACTGAATTCAGTGTGAACTTTGCATCTCTCCAGCAACGCCTATACTTTACTGCAAATCCTCTGTTTTAAAGACTCTGCTAATACTGGAGCTTGGCTTTCATGCCTGCAGAAAACCTCCTGAGACTTTAGAAACCTCTAAAGTGAGTTTCTCTTTACAGGGGGTGCTGCCCACCTTCAGCCCTGTCTGGAAAGGGCTCCTTCTGAGTCAGGTGCAGTGCTGCAGACAGCAGCTACGTACAGGGCTGAAAGGGCAGGAGCTGCACTGTTCCAAAGAAGGTGTGCTTTGTGATCAGGAAGGCTGCCATCTTCACACAGGCTGATGTAAATAGTTGCTGATTGCCAGACAGAAGGTGCTTATTAATTATTTTTACTCTTGGTGAGAGAGGAAATACAGACAGACGTTGGAGTCTCTGAAGAGCTCTCTTTATTAGCTTGACCTGACAGCACTACCGAGGTGTTTTGCTTGGGGACAAAATCCACATTTTGCCTTGCAATTTAGTAAGCTTGTCTGCATTGCCTCCCACACTTCCTCCTACAACCTTTCCCTTCCCCGTGACACACCCAGGCTTCTTTTTTGCTGGTCCTTCATCCTCTGCTACCTTCCTACCTTCTCCCAAGCTGCCATATGAGCTTAAAAGTGTTCTTAAGTTAATACGTATTTTAATACTTTGTCTTTGTCCTACTCACCCCTTTTAAAAGGCAGACAAATCTACTTTCTGTGCAAAACACTGAATACGCAATCCCATATCTCTAATCCCGAATCCAGTGCTGATGCTGTCAGTAGGTTTCAGATTAAAACATAGGCTTTTTGTGGGACTGAAACATTAATGAAGATTTCCCAGAGCACCTTCAAGCCCTGTGGGACTCGGGGGAAGCTTAAACTGGGTCTTATTGGCTTGATGCCTACCCATACCATCAGCAGCTGCCTGTACTTATGCTTATCCTCTTTGAGAGGGTAAGTTTTCAGGTGCTTCAGCACTTCGACATTTTCTCTTCCAATGGGAACAGCCCATCCTTTAAAACTTCAGGATTATGTATATGTGGGTGAAGTGCAGAATGGGGAGGCAAGGTTGCTCTCCAGCCTGAGTTCCCATCTCTTCCCAAAAGCTGCCTGACAGTGTGGAGGAGATGGGTCATAGCATCATTTAGACTTAGGCCATGGGATCTACTTGCCTCCTCATACAGAGAGGCTCAGATCTGGTCAGGGCTGTTGCAGAGCAGGGAAGGGAAGGTATGAGACATATAAACAGAAGTTCATAGGATTTCTTTTTACTCTTAGCTCAGATGAATTCCCAGTGCTCGTAGAGAAGCACTGCATGATTAAATGCTACAGCCTTTGGCTGTATGTGCTGTGTCATAGAGACCAGGAGTGCACAGAAATGCACTTAACTCCATGCCACAGACTGAAGAGGTCACTCATGGCTTTGTCCTCAGACATGACCCAAATTCAGACCAGTCTTATTTGTATTTGGCTACAGAAAGCCAGGTAGGTGTCAGCCCAGCTCCTGACATAATTTGGAGCAGTAGCAAGGTGGTAATAAACTACGTGCTGCTCTCACAATCTCATCCTCCCACCTGTTTCTGACAGTAAAGAACGGAGTAAAGCCGGGGGCTTTTGCCCTGGCTGCCCCCCAGGCATTTGGGCTGGGTGAGCCAGTGCCAGGAAGGCAGTGCACAAGAAGACTGCAGAGTGTGGGAAAACCATGGTCAGGCTCAAGGCTTTTTTGCTGTGCTGGAAGGTCAGAAGTTGTCCTTAACAGAAAGGAGAGATTAAACTTCTGTCTTCCCTGGCCTCTTTCAGGGATAACTCTTCCCGAAAGCCCCGAGTGTGAACTGAATACATCAGAAACGAGGACTTCAGGATTTGGTGTTTTCAGGGCTGCTCCTAAGTTGTTTGTCTGAGGTGAGTCTGTTTCCCTCTGCATGCTGCTTGTAGGACCAAGCCCTGCTGTGCTGCAGAGAGTCACCTCTGCTCCTCCTGGAGCCAGAGGCAGCTCAGGGTAATCAACACGTACAGAAACGAGCTCTGACAGTGGAAGCCTGGTAAGAGCACAGTTTAATTTCACTGTGGTATGCAGCACTCCAAGAAAACTCCCAGACTCAGTTCTTTTCCTTCAAGCACAATCCCTTATCAAGGTCCTTGGCAGCAATTCACATACAGAAAGGAGCAGCTGTCATGGTATTCCCACATACAAACACAAAAAAACAACCCCTCCCTACTTTCAGTGCAGCAATGTTACGTAGTACGAATAATTACAATATTTAACACTTGTATCTGTGCTTTTAATCTTCAAAGCACTTAACAGCACTAGGTAGAGGTAATTGTAGCTGCAGAGTGATGTGGCTGTCTGCAAGAAAAAGAGGATTGTGTGAATGAATGCTCCAGTGGTCCTGTGCAGGGTGGACACAGAGCAAACAGGACTGTAAAGGCCCAATGACATGAGCTCTCTTGGCTGTCTGGGTTGATTTTTTCCTGTCACAGGTTGCTGTCCCCCTGCCAGAGGTCACTGTCTTCTCAGGTCTGTTGGTGGAATCACTCACCTTATGGTTTCCCAACCCACTTCAGTCCCAATGAACTCAGTTAGGAAAGACCTATATGGTAAATTATGTTAGCTGACCTGGCGTGTTCTCACTGGAGTGGCTGAGGGAGTGCTTGGATGAGCAGCTCAGCCATCAGACCTGGGAAAATGGTAACTCCTGGCAGAAGGACAGAAAAGAAGGTGACTGTGGAGAGGCTTGCAGGAGGCTTGTAGGAGGCTGGCAGCAGTGGCAGCTGGCTCAGGAGGTGTGCATCTGACCAAGAGAGACAAGCCCATGCTGGTTCATCCCCATTTTGGTTTGTCTCTTGGTCAATTTGATATGAAAAATGTCACTGTAAAAGACATTATTTGCTTCCTCAGTCTTCTTGCTGTATCCATGTGGCTCTTGGCTCACAGTGGTAAAGAAGAAGGAGTAGTGGAGAAATTGGTTCTGCTTTTGGAGTTTTTGCTTTCAGATGTTTTGGGTGTTTTTGGTGAAGCAGGACAGAAGACAGCTCTTCAGTCTTTTCGTGAGCAGGAAGGTCACAGGACTGTTGTTCAGTCCTACCATTTCTATGGCCATCTATCCATCCATTATTGCCTCAATCTGCAACATTGGCCATTTGCTCTTGCAATGGTGCCCCTCTGTTTTCTGTTTTGCTTTCTCACTAAGATTGCTCATCCACAAGTACTTGGGTAATGCCTCTGTTGTTGCTTAGAGTAGGCAAATGAGATTAGTAGATGTGAAATGCATCCTCAGAGCATGCAGCTCTACAGGGTACCAGCTGCCAGCACCTGGGAGGGCAGAGCACAGCCTTACACAGGGCATCCTGACCATCCAGTTCTACTCCCTGCCTTCACAGGCAAGAAGGGCTTTGTATTTATTAATGTGAGGTGATGGCTCTGGCAAAACAAGGTGGTGTTGATCTGGTCCCTTCCAACTTCAATGACCCTGTGAGTCTGTGTACTGGCTGCACTGTTTAGATAAGTTTGGGGCCCACATACCTTGTAATTTGATTTTAAACAAAGCAAATACAAACCTAACTGCTGGAACCTTTGTTTTCACTGGAAATTACACTCTTATCTGTGCAGTATGAATGTCTGTCCTTCCTGCTGCTTAAGAGGAAAATGAAGGTGATATATAGTCAGGTAATAACAATACACTAACAGGAATCAGTTCATTCAAAGGGGTTAGCTCAGGGCTTGCTTTAACTGTTCACGCACATTATCATTTTCCTCTTGAGGATTGTTTTGGGGAAAAAGATTGTGAAACCCTGAGCTCATTCTCTCTTGTGCTGCAGCTTCATTAATATGTGCATAGCTCCAGAAAATGAAGTCTCTATTTCATGAAAATATTCCCCATAAGAATTTTGGGGAATTCTTTGGTTAGTGAGGTTTTAGTAATATAATTCTTCCAGTTTTTTCTATTATGAATTGGATAACATTTTTTTTCCTAAGAACCCCACTCCTAATGTGGATTGGTGAGAAGAGAATATTTCCATTCTCTTAAAAAAATAAAGAGTTTCTAGACCTAGAGTTGTTAGAGAGGAAAGCATCCTTAGCCAATGAGCATATCTCAGAAACAAAAAGAAAAGCTCTGGGAAGAAACACATGAACAAGCCAACCTCTGTAGTTTAACTTTGTGACTCTTAAGTTCTTCCTTCTTTCTGAGGCCTCAACTATTGCAGTTGGCAGTGCTGTGGAAGGGGTAGCTCTTCCAGACAGCTGCTTCCAGGCAAGCAATTCCCTGGGAGAAGGAGCAGACCCAAGCTCTCAGCTGGGTACCTCAGTCTCCTGCCTGTATAGTTCTGTGGCAGGACTGTCTGCAAGATGAGGAAAAAAAAACCAACCAACCCTGAAATCATCTCCCTTGCTCACACCATTCCAATTAAGTGCAATCAATTGCTCAATCAATCTTTTGCTCTTAATAAAGTCGGTTATCTTTTTCCTTCTAATTCCCCTCCAGGTTTTTAAATAATTGTTCAGACAGACACAACAAGCAGCTTTTGTAAAGGAAGAGTGTAGGCGTTTCCTTTGGCTGTTTTCACTTTCTGCCTATGATGATGTTATGCTCCGCACCCTCCCCAAATCCTAATCATATACAATGAGTGTGCTGGGAGCCCATATATTTTTTTTTCCAATTGGCATGGATTGAGTACCATAATTTGATAGCAAAATCATGCCAAAATATTTGGGGGGTGGGGGGCAGGGAGGCAGAATAGACATTTTGTCATCTTTGTGTTGTTGATGAGTCAGACCATTTAAACTAAGGAAAGGTTTAAAAAAGGGAAGAGAAGTGCTCTCCAACCTTATCTACTCCAACATTAATTTGGGTAGAAGGTAGGAGTGGAGGAAGTCTGAGCAAATCTGTTCAGGTTGCCTTTAGATGGTTACCGTTGTCTCCAGGCTGAAGAAGATGCATTAAATTGTTGCCCACCTTTGAGCAACTGTGGCAGAGGGGGAGAGGCCCCATGTGCGCTCATCTTGGTTTTGTGTGTGCAAAAGCCATGCATGCTTGATGTGCATATGTAAAAAAGACCATCACTGGCTTCCAGTGCATTGCTTCCAGTCCTCTGCATTCCCTATGGGAGGGAGACTGCGGTGTACCTGCACAAAGCACATTTATACCTCCGTGCACCTGTCCCTGATAGGTTTAACTCTTCTGTCTTAAAAACAAACAAACAAACTGCCTTTAACTGCAATAATCCTGCAACTGCAAGGATTATCTGTGGGTCAGGCTCTGTCTGGAAGCAGAACTGCTTGGTCCCATTCAAAGTGGAGGAAAAGGTTAGATGGAGCAGATAACAAGTAGCTTAATAAAAAGGGAAAAAAAAAAAGATGTAGTTAGAAGAGTTAGGAGTGACCTGAATGGGAAGAAGAGGTAAGAGGGTGTGGTACTGTGGAAAGGGCCAGCAACACAGTCCTTACTTAAACTTTACCTAGACGTGCCTGTGTGTTGATTTTAGCATAGGGGCAGTCAAGTCAGGCCTGGACATTTAATGGGAAAGAGAGGGGCAACGTCAAGGAAGTGACATCCCCTCACTGTGAAATTAAAACAAACTAAATTAATGGGAAGCCTTGTGTCCTAGGGGAGCAGTTACATCACATGATGGCACATATGCACTGCAGCAGCTCCTGCTCCTTGTCAGTAAACTCGAGTGAGCCTCACACTTGTGTGCAATGCTGTGGGCCCCAGCTGCTTGTGCACAGGGCTGGCTTCTCCAGCAGGTTTTGCAGACTGTAGCAACCCTCTGCTTCTGTGTTTACACTGCCATCAGTCCCCCAGTAAGGGGATTCGAAGTTAGCTCAGCAGGGCCCATCCTACATGCAATTTCTGTGGTGCAGACATACCCTGGGACATTAAAAAGTAGGTAAAACTCAGATGAATATGCTAAAGACGGTAACAGGATAATGAGAGGGAAGTCCTATTCTACCTGATGGGCCATTTTCAACTCTATTTTTGAGGCTAACCCTGCTGGAAGGTGAAGAGGTGAGGAATAAGTCTGCTGATTTTATTATCACTGGTCACAGTCTCCAGCTGGCTCAGCTGCAGGCAAAAGCCTCCAGTGTAGCTCAGAGGAAGTCTGCTCCAAATAATCCCAAATAACAGTGTCTCCAAGGTGCTTGTATGGCAGTGGAGACCAGCTGGATATGGAGGTTTCTCATGAATGCCCCTTTGCTTGGCTTTAGGGATGGAGGAGCCATGCAGGAGCTGCTGTGCTGGTGGCAGGCCAGGAGATGATCTCCATGCACTGGGGTGATCTTCCCTTGGCTGGGTCTTCCAGCCTCAGGGCTGTTTGCATTGTGAGGATGGCACAAAGCAGCCTTACTTCAGGGAAGGATTGGGGCCTGGGCCTTATCTCACTTTGATTATATTAAATAATCTATCTGTCTGCCATGTTATTTACATAACTCTTATTTAAATACTTTTACATCAGACATACTGAATCATGAGACTGAAAGTCTAGACAATGCTTGCTAGGTTCAGCCTGCCTTTAACCCTCTTGTGTTGCCATTTTTCTTGTCTTTCCCTTCAGGATTACCCTGCTCTGCCTTTGGCCTGTGAGGGACATAAGAAGTGTCTGGTGGTCCCAGGACTTCAGGGTGAGCAAAACAAAATTGCTGAGGTGAAAGAGTGAGAGCATAGATAGACAGGAGGGGGAGAAGGCAGCAAGGAGGAGGGAGATGCACTGAATTGTTTGTCAGGTTTTACTAGGTCAGCTTTCAGTCAGACTGCAGGGCACATGGCTTTGAACAGACAAACTTAGGGCAGGACTTTACCCCTGGAACTTGCCTTCTGGCAGGGACTGCCCTGGCCAGCTGCTGTAAGAGATAATTCATTTTGAGGAGAGCAGAAGAAGGACGTATAGTGTTACCTCACGCTAAGCGTGCTTATAGGCAGAGGCTAGAAGCTGGGAATTGGGAGAGGTCAAATGGGATAGAAAAGACGTTTGTTACTTTAGAGAAAAGCCAAGAAAGGCCATTCATTTCCCCAAGTTCTGCCTACTCCCCTAAAAATGCATTATAAATTACTAATAATTCATAAATGGCTTGTGTTAGGGCACACTTCATAATTTCATCTGTCTCTCCTTCTGCAGGCACACTAGGTTTTATGCATCACTGTCACAATCCTTGCTATTATGATTTCATTATATATTGATTTTGATATGTGTTTCCTGAGATACTTGGGGGCACTGGAACCCAATCTCTGCTTTGGAAAAGAGGAGGACTGAGGCTTCTGGTTCCTCATCTTTTGCTTCCTTATGAAAAAGGTTTTGTCAGGTGCTGCTCTAGCCCTGGCTGCTACTTCCAGAGGCCTTGAGGATGTCAAGGCTGAGATGGAGCAGCACTTCCACCTAGTGGTCTGCACAAATTAAGGCAATTTCTTCAACCTCGGGACTTCCAAGTCCGCAGCGAACCTTGAAGCTAATCTCTGAAACCGTCAATCTTGCCCTGATACAAAGCGGAGGACTATTTACATTCCAGAAAGAGTAACACAGTAATCCAGGTTTTATTTGTAGGTGCAAGTCATTTTTTGGACATAGTTCTGTGGGAATTGATCCAGTTTGTTAGATCACAACTTCAGGGATGGCATGACAGCAAGGTGAAGCAGGGAGAATCACGTGGTCCTAAGCTGAAGAGCAATGCAATGCATACTGTGCTATGCTTCCAAAGTATTTGGCACCCACCTGTGCATCCCACAGCACTTCACACATCTGTATTCACCTTTACTTTACAGCTGGAGAAATCAAGATACGAGGGAATATAGCAGATACTCTGACAATTAATATCTCTTTTGTATCCTTGGTTCTTGAGGGAAGCTGAGCAGTGAACTGAAGTCAGTAAGGATTTAGAGCACATACAGATCCAGCACGGCAGAATCCTGGCCTGTGGGATAACGTTCCAGTGCGGATAAATAACCAGCACAGCAACAAACACAGCAGAGTACAATGTAGCACCAGGGGAACCTTAGACCCTCTGAAAACCAGACCTAGTGTCTCAACCCAAGCTCTCAGGGAGCCTAGACCTGCTCATGTCATGAACAGATACTTCTGAAAAGGTTAAAGGGGCCAAACTGAGGATTACTAGGTGGGGTTAAATCACACTGACAGGCCTGTCGGTAGCAAAAGCCCCATAAACTTCTAAGGGGAAGGCTCAGGTTTGCTGTCTCCTATTGCCATTGCCAAGCTGTGCTGCCTCCTTTCAGCAGCTGTTGTGAAAGAGGAACTTGCTGTTCTACAAGGGCTGTTTCCCAACAAAGAGGCTGAAAGGGTGGAATTGTTATTGTGAAGACTGGGGAATTACACACACACAGGCACACACACACACACAGGCACATATACCCACACCTCCTCTGATTCCTGTGAAGGGAAGTTGTGAGTTCAGAAGTGAGGTTCAGAGCAACTGAGGTGATTCTGCCCTGAATGGCAGTATGTGATTGACATCTCTGGGCTGATTCAACATCCAGGCATGGTATGAGGTGTGTTGAAGTTATTTTAAGGTGCTGTGGCCTGCCTTAGGGTATCCTGAAATTCTGACACCTTGCCAAATACTTGACTTCCTGGGTGAGGGGGTGATCTTCTGATAGCCACACCCTCCTGATTGACTGCCCAAATGCAGTCATATTTAAAAAAAGCCTTTATTGATAGCAAAAAAATGAACGATTTTTACTGGAGGAACACAGAGGTCATTGTTCTTCTTCGGCTGGGTGACTCATTCAGATCAAGCTGTCTGTTTAGTGTATCTACTAATGCAGTTAATTTGGAAAACCTAACCCATAAGTGCTTCTTTTGTTTCCTAAAAAACAATCGCTGGATGCCTTTTGAAACTTTTCAATTTTTTTAAGCCCTGCCGTGTTTTGGAACAAGAAGAGCACAGGCACTTTCTTGGCAAATCTTCCACAACCTTTTCTGTTCCACCCTGAGACAGTACCTTCTTTTACTGGGCTTGCAACAGAAGTGCTTTACACCTCCTAAGTGGGGAAACCTTAATGGCATGCCCGTGAGCTGAGTGAGCCTGAAGGCTGGCATAATGTCACACCTTATCATTAGATCAGGTCCGAAATACATTCCTGAGCTTCAGACCCTGAGCACGACCTCCCTTGACCTGATCCATCAGCACTCAGTCGTGATCTTCCAGGGTCTGGGGCAAGATGCAAGACAGCCTTCACCCCAGTCCCCCTGTCCCCCCAGAAAACATAGTGTTTATACTCAGAGCTCCCTGTGCCATGGAGGTGGCTGCAGTGCCAGGACAGGAGCATTGGGGATGCAGATCCACCCCTGCCACTCTTTTCTGCCCATCTGTCTGTTGCACAAGGGAACGAGATTGCAGGAGTGCAGCGCCTTGTCCAGCCACCTCCCCGAGCAGCTGCCTGCATCCTGCCCCTTTGGCACTGCAGGACTGCCCCATGTGCAACACAGCTGGGGAGGCCTCTGCCCGCAGAGGAAGCACAATGCTCATCCTGAAACGCAGGAACGCTTCTGAGCGCCTTGTTCGGAATAAAAACCCTTGGGTTTTGCTCAATTTTTATTCTGTTTTGTTTAAGGTGGCTGACTGTTAGCTCCTAAGTTCTCTCAGATGAGGTTTTAATCAGAAATAGGCAATATACAAATAAAGATACTACCCCCAATTAGAATGAAAAAGAACTTCAGACAATGCACTTATCTCAGTACTGCTTGGGTAGTTGAAGCAGCTGCAAGAAAGCTAATAGCAGGGTTGAAACCAGACTTGCCAGCAATTTCATTCTTGGCCAGACAGTCAATTTTTTCATGCTTTTGTCTGGCTGTCTCTTGGTAGGGCTGCACAAGAAGACCAGTTTTACTTTCTTTCATTATTATATGTATATTTTTCTCCTGAATTCATCTATGACTGCCATAACTCAGTGGCACTGTGTTTCCAAGGAAACTTGAGTGACTGAATAATGAAGATGAATCGTGATTCCAGAAAAAAAAAGAAAATTCTTCTCGTCTGTGCAGCCCAATCCCAATAATCTGCTTTTGCCAACCTGTCCCTATGAAATAAAAAAGAGGCATTCATTTGTACAGCCTCACTTTCCTCTGTGTACAGTGAAAGGATTTTTTGTTGCAATCTGTCACCCTCATGTGCACTCTCTAAACAGCCTGTGCCCCCTTCCACTCCAGGCAGTACGGAGAGCAGTTATTTTTAATAGAACTCATTTAACATACCTATGTGTTGGTTTGTAGCAGAGCTCACACTCTCTGGGCTTCGCTGCAGCTGGGATCCTCCTCTGGACAAAGGTGATATGTCCTAGAGCGTCTTTGGCTTGGCAGGAAGGTTTATTAAAATACCACAAGTTCAGACAATGCTGGTTACCAGGAGTGCACAGTGCATTGTATGTGGGAGGACTGGCGCAGAGTTTCCAGTAAAAATGAAGTGACTTAGAAAACTCTTCTTCACCCTGGCACATCCCAGGGAGCGTATTCTGTGTCTGTGTGTCTGGTGAAGCCTGCTCGCACTCAGTGACAGTGTGTGCTTGTACATGTCTCACAGAAAATCTTGGGAATCGTTTAGCTCTTTCCTTGCGCACAGCACAGGTTTCAAAGTGTCCCAAAGTGTATTCTTTTGTGTCCAATGAAAGCCTGCCTCAGACTTTAGACATAGCAGGGGCCATGGTTTCACCTGCTGTAAATCAGTGAAGTCTCAGGGAAGCTGGTGGGGCTCTGCCATTTTACACCAGTTGAAAGTTTGTCCCTTGCCTGTACCCTGTGCTCAGCCCTGGGGACGTAGGCAGCAGAGGCAGGAGGCAGCACCCCACGTAATGACAGCCTGTGGAGCTGTAGCACAATGCCTGCAGAAAACTGCTGACTTAATGCAATGCAGTTTCATCATCTGTCCAGGCAAAATGAGGACACGATATTGCAAGACACTTTCAGGCTGTTGCCACAAGCTAATTTACATGTCTCAGAGTCTTCAGCTGTCACACAAGTGGAGGTCTCAGCCTTCTTTTTTGGTGGTGAAAAAAAGCTGTTTCTGATTCCCTTTCTCTGGCTTCTCTGCATTTCACATGACAAAGAAGGTTTCCTCTACCTTTTATTTGTTTGCTTTTTCAATACTACATTTGAGTTCCAGTTAGGCCCAAGAAGTTTTTATGATCTTGGCAGTAAGTCTCCAAAGAGCTGATGAGGGGCTTGAATGAGAGCCGCCTCAGCAGGTGAGGGTCAGTATCTTCAGAGGATTGAAGGCACTTTGCACCAGCCAACCCTCTAGTCCTATCCTTTTTAGTAGTCCTGTATGACTTGATTTCATGGCTGAACATTTTTGGCTTTTACTTTGTCTCTTGTCATCTTTGAGTTCATAGTTTGAATGATAGTTCAAAGTATACATCAGTTTTGAGTTAAAAAATAACACAAAGAAAGGGAGGAAAGCATTTTCAACTTCATTTATTAAAACTGATAGATTTAGATTTTTTAAATTTCATAGCCAGCTTGTAGGTCATTTTCCAACTGGGTCAAGTCTTCAGATATAGCATCTAGTGATAATTTAATGGAGCTATGATCACTTGTGCCTGCTGACTCCTCCTTTTTATTTTCTCCTTTTGACCCTTAAACCCCAGGTGGGTTTGGATCTGACAGCCTAATAGACTAGGTGTTTGTCTGTGCTCCAGGAACCCACCTTTTGGTAATATCTCCCCTATCTCTTGAGAACTCTGTTAAGACAGAATATAGTTACCTTTGAGAGCTGCTCAGGAGTCAGGGTGACTAGTCTGTGGTTATAAAGTATTGTCTGCTTTTGGTTGCATATTAGGGGTCTGGGTGACTTTTTCCTTCATTTAAGTGTCTATGGGACAGAAGAGACACGTGAGTCAGAGAACTCAGGGTCATTCTGTCCCTATCTGCAATTGAAGCCAAAGACAGCTCTGAGTGAGGCTGTGAGGCAGTGGGAACAAGTGCTATTTTCATCCAGAATGCAAGTTCCCCAGAGCAGAAGTTTCCCATTCTGTGCCTGAGTCAGCAATGCAGCATTTGGCCCATGGTTAGGTAACTACTCACTGATCCTGTTGCCAGCAGCAAGCAGACAAACTCAAACCCTGCAGTCTGGGCTGTGATTTCACTGATGTCATGTTAGTCTGAAATACAGATGAATATGACTCTGTTTCAGATATCAAAATGTCATCCATCACCTAAAGATGTACAGTGATCTTCGGCAGGAAAGGAGGATATCAATGACTAGGAGTATTGTGGCATTTCTCTTTATTCATTCATGCCAGGTGTATTGGGAATAGTGGTGGATAAAGGCAAGCAAATAGGGTCCTGGCAGCACAGCAACTGCTTTCCTGAGCTTACAACCTAGGAGAGTGATGGAGATATCCTGAACTGTAAATGGTGCAAAACAATAAGTGACAAAGCAATGAGTGTGTAGATAAACTGCAGGGGGAAAGAAGTGGTAGAGCCCCAGCTGTAGCACGGGCACTTCAGTTCACACTTACCTCAGCCATTTCCCTCTCTGAAGGGTGAGCTCAGCTCAAGGATGATGTTTAGAAAGAAATGTGGAAGAAGACAGATGTGTAAGGTGCTGCTTTGAGGTCTCAGACTTGCTTATCTTCCCCCTTCCCCTTTCTTTGGGTCTCTCAAAGGAGGTTACATCCCTTGTCCCCTTTGCCACCACCTCTGTGTGCTTCCCTCTCCCTGCTAGGCTCAGCAGATGCCAGGACTGCAGTGAGCAACCCAAGGACATTCTGAGTTGGAAGCAGAAAGTGTCAGATCCTGGGTGTGTTTTCCTTCTCCCCTCTCTGCCTTGAAGCCTTTCCTTCAGTCGTTGCCACTGCCTGACCCACTACTCCAGCTGTGGGAATGAGCAGGTCAGGACTGTGTTATGCCTGCTGCCAAGCGCTACCAGTCATGGGCAGGAACAGGGAGGAAGGGAGAGGACAAGCTGTGCTTTTCTGGGGCCTGCTCTTGTCCTTCCCAGACCCTTCACAACCTCAGCTTCTTTGGGAGCTTCAGTGGCCTGAGGTAGTGGCAGGTAGGGTTAACAGCTTATCTAAAAAGCCAGATGAGGCTCTAAAAAGTGGCAAAGGAGATGTGTGACAGCAACAGAGTTCAGGCATATTTGCCTGCCCTGTACTTCCTCTCCTTGCAACCTCCACCCACGTGTGGTGGGAAAGTGCAAGAGGTGGTGCCCCAGGAAAGCTGTGCTCCAGCTGGGAACATACTGTGTTAATAACTAGGATGCTGAGAAAACAACTGCATCTGTGGGAGACGGTGCAATTTTCAACTGCAGATTGCCATCTACCTTCTGAACGTCCCCCTCAATCTCCTGGAAGATTTGTTGAAGTAAAAGGTTCTTGAACCATTTCAGTCAAACGAGCTGGTTTAGAAAAACCCTATAATTTAAATTTGAGCTCCTTGGGTACAATGTACTAAGGATGTCTGAGGACTCTCTTGAACTAAAAGACCTGTGGCTGGTAGCAGTGACATGTAGGTAAGGGGAGTGGAGATTGCCCCTTTGTGGATGGCACAGTTAGGGCTGGAAGAGGACATTTGGCCAGAATGACTGTAAAGTCAGACTCAGTTATGGATCTACTGCACCTCTTGTGATAGTACTCTTATGCAGGTAGACAGCTCTGCTTTTGAGAGAATCACTGATGAATTACAACAAAGTGAGGTATTTCTATCTGCCATATATTTTGTTCCCTGTGTAACTCTGCAGGCTTGAGAGCAAAGCTTTCTGTCCTTAACATATATATATATATATATCCAAAACTGCATTCAGCTGCTTCTAAACTTTAGTAGGGTTAGCGAAGCAAATTCTGAGAGTCATTTGCCAAAACATGTAAGTAAAAACATGTTTACACTGAGAAAGATGCATGGGTGAAGCAGTCTTGAAGAATCTGAAAAAACTTCATAAGTAACCCTAAAACCAAAGAAATTTTACTGAAGAAAGTAAGCAAGTATATTTTCATACCTATCCCAAGCACATTGGATGGAGGCAAAAGTCCTGATGGATGTCATCTCAACTTGGGGAGACCAAGTGGGAAGGAAGTACTCAGTATATACCTTCCCACCTTCCCAGGGAGGGGATGCAATCCAAACCTTTTCTAGTTCTATGGCTGCCACATTCTAGGATGCTGTTGTATCATTTTTCAGAGGGAGAAAAGTCGGAGGCTGAGACTGTCTATGCTAGTGAATCCAGACAAGCCTGGCAGCCTTCTATGGCCCTGGAAGATGACAGTCCATGCTAGAACACTGCTAACACATTCTCTGACATGAGCATGGCCCATGGCAACTGATACTCTCTCTGAACAACTTTTTGGCCTGGTCTGGCAATAGGAGTGTGCCAGGCACCATACCCAGTAGATGGTTTCCTGGCTGCCACCTTATTTAGGAGGCTCATTCACCAGCACACTGTTCTCTGGCCTCCCTCCAGCTGGCCTGGAGGTTTTGTCCCAAAGCCATAATGGTCTAGGTCACTGTAGTGGACACAGCCTGACTATAGCACAGTGTGCAGTGTATATGGGCCATACTGGAATTCAGCATGGAGCATGTTAGCTTTTCGATGGTCTGTGTAGATACCTCAGTACAGCTCCTCGACATTCATGCTTTTTACCTTGGAGAAGGAAGAAATGAGAGAAGGGAGGCAAATTCTGCTGAGGCGTGTCTTGGGTACACATTAACAGGGTGAGGGTAAGGTGCCCAAAGCCTCAGTGTGTCCAGTTGGCCCTTGCCAACCTTAGATCCTTGCAAATGATTGCAAATCCTGAATGATTCACTGAATGATGAGAAGGGAAAATCACAAACGAGAGAGTTTTCCATGGTACCATCTCATTCCCAATGGCTTCTCTACAGGCATGGAATACTTTGCCCATGACACCAAGTTGGAGGTATGACTCTGTCACCTCTGCTTAAGCAACTCAGAGCAGTTTGTGGAGAATATCCACCTAGGGAGGTTAAGGTCAAGACTCCTGTCCAAAATGTGCTGAGGCACTCGAATCATGCCTTGACCCTCATGGCAGCATTCTGAGCTTTTGACATGATTTTTGTACTTTCATCATTTTAACATCTCCAGATTTGTATTGCTATATTTACTGTAGAGAGTATGTTTAGGGCTGCAAGATAAAAACCCTTGTAGTATTCAGAGATGTGATGGTTTCTTGGAGTGCTTGGCTGATTGTGAAGTGAGTGTCTGGGACAGGGATCCAGGAGTGTTTTGGAAAAAAAAAAGACCTTGTAATAAGTTTTGTCCTGCAGACTCAGAGAGCAGAAGACGAAAGATCAGGATGTGCCCAGGGATTGTGATAGAGGCAGGGAGCATGTGAGGGTGAAACAAAAGGCAAAGGGAGTGAGCGTGGGGCAGGAGCCACTGAAGCATTCACACTGCAAATGGAGGACAGGCAGGACAGGGGACTGTGAGCTGGTGATGGTGAACCAGGGACAAATAGTAGACTGCAGCCAGAGTAAGGAAGTTTTTCATTGGCAATTTATGTCTCATATATTCATTTGATGACTGTCTGGTGGCCTTCAAGCTGGATATGGGACAGAATGCATTGCGCATACACACCAGTTGTGATATGCTGGATTCTCTCTAGCTAGGCAGTGGCTCACAAGGCTCACTGCTTCTTACCCAAGATCTGCAGATCTTTGGGACTTAGCAATGGCTCACACTGCAAGAGCTCACAGTGCTGAGGAAACCTTTTCCAGCAGGGAGGCTCAGTTCTGCCTCCAGCACATACACAGCCCAGCCTGTAACATACATGGACTCCACCATGGAGTGATGCTCCTGAGCTATCTTGTGCATGACAGCTACCTTTGTCTCGATATCTCCTCTTCTTTTGCACATGTAAATAAATCTGGGTTGCAGTGAACTGTATGTACCGTTCAGAAAGCCATAATTTATTTACACAATGAACCAGCACAGAGCATTGCAGAAGATTTGTGGTCATAAGTAGCTGGACTCAATCCCTGTTATTAGCCCGGAGGGGCAAAACGCACATGCAGTGCTTTAAGTCTTTCCATCATTTGTGTTCTTTCCTGTTCAGCGGTAGGTGCTTTTTCCCCTGAAATACTGTATAAAGAATGGACAACCCATTTTCTGGGTACAAGATATTACCATAGTCATTCCATGCAAAGTATCTTCCAAGGTAGCATTAGGTTATCCTGACCCGATAAGTAACCAGTCTGATTGTTGACATATGTAATCATAAATTTGTATCATTTGGATAATGCTTATCTAATTCTCAAATCCTTCTCAATTGATTTCCATTTTCCCTATAAATTTCTTGCTTTCTTTCCTCTCCCCCAGTCTGAGTGTCAACTACTAATATAACTAATGATTTTTTCTACTTCTGCTTCCAGATAACAGCTGAAAATGTTAAACAAACCAGAGCTCTGGCAGGACCCTGCTAGACAATTCATCCAAACACATCATCTTACAACTCTGATAAAAGGATCTGTTGGATTTTCTTTTGGATGAGATAGTTCATTTGTATTTGCTGCATGTTAATGTGAGTAGAAAGCTCTGAGATCTAAACAAGGTAGATAAATCATTCCAATTAAGCTATTTTCAAGAAAGAGCATTATGAAAAATAGAGAGCCATGGACAATCTGCATTGAGTGAGGACTCTGTTTTGACTTGGGTGGCGCTAACACAGTGTGTGTTTGCAAGTTATTGAGTAATAGGCAGTAGGAACTGCTGGACTATGAAGACTCTTGTATTGCTCTGTTTGTTGGTAAAGAGATGGGAAGAATTGCTCTGAGACATCTCTTCCTGGGCTGACTGGTGCATCCAGAAGAAAAAAGGGAGTGAGAAGAACAATACCCATTTGCCCATTCACAAAATTTCAATACAGGCTTTTACTTGGGTTTGTTTTTGACTCTCCCAAACATCATCGGTTGACATGTTTTCCACTGCCATTTAAAAATCCTGCTTTGTAATAGTAAGATTTATAAACAGAATAAACAAGACAGCAAAAATATATTAAACAAATAAATCTGGCAGATTAAAAAAAGCAAGGCAGTGCCCATACTCTGTCTTCACCTCGCAGTTCAAAGCCAGTGCTGAGTGCCTCAACAGTCTGCTCGAATGGAAGTCACGAAGAGCACAGATTGCTTGGCAGAGCATCCCCAGCACGGAGGCTCGTCTCTCAAGCCTGACCCTCAAGTACTCCTTTCTCTGTGTAGGTCTCCCTGCATTTTGCCTTCTGGCAGGCAAGCTGCCTTTCATTAGTGCCTCCATTCCCATCTAAATGTGTCCCTCACTTTGGGACTGATCCAAGGCCAACGGGAAGACTTTTGCTGCCTCCAGTCAAGTTTTGGAGCAGCCTCTTTGAAAGGAAAGGCTGGCAAAAGGGCCGTGCAGAGAGCTGTGAAATGCTCGTGCATGTTCTCTTTGAGCTTAATGGTGCACTGTGCTCTGAAATGTTCATGTATGAGTGTAGGGTAGAAAAGGAAAAAGGAAAAAAAAAAAAAGAATTGCTAAGCCAGGAGAAAGAGGGCAGGGGAACCTGATCCTGCATGAACTGGAGTGCAGCTGCATAGCCTTGAGCGCTATTGTGCATAGTAGCAAAAATGAGGCCCAAAAGGGGAACTCTTAACTAAGTACCGCAGCAGCACTACAAGATGCTTGCACTAATGTCTCCTCAGACATGCCTGCTGTGAGGCTGGGTGGGAGCATTAAGGGATCTGGAGATTTAATGCCTCATGGTGGAAAGGACCAAAGCAAGCATTTAACTTGCACCTGCACACGAGCCCCCGCTGGGACTGGCACGAACACATTCCTAGCATGTGTGCTGCTGAGTGGCCATGGCTTTTCAAGGGCCAGTGGATATTTTCTGGGCTAACAAACACCATGTTTCTTGAGTTGTGAGGGCGACAAACAACATGAATTACATTATATGAAAAAGGCATTCCAAAAGAAGATAGACAACAGCACACTCAAGTCTGATAATAACATGCTAGAAAAATACTATTTTTCTACCATTAATAGTGATGGAAAGCAGCAAGACCTGAAAGTGTTCAACAGTAAATATTATGGAATCAATACTAGACAACTGAGAATTTGCATGGAGCCAGGGGATTTCAGTAACATGATAAGCAGGGACATTTTTCCTCAAGTGCAGCTCAGGAATTTGAATTGCTCTTCAGGGCTGCCATCTAACATTTTGTCTTTTTCAAAATAGGAGGTGCAGCTACATACAGATGCTGAAAGGGGAGGGTGAAACACATCCGTAAGTAGGATCTCTGTGTCAGATTGATGGTATATTTGGGTGTACTGGAGCTGAGCTAGGTACATCTCTGTTTGTTGCTGTCTCCCAGTGAAGAGAACCTCTCTGCAAATGATAACCAGTGATAACCAGTAGTAATGGACCCAGGACAAAAATTTTGAACACCATGGCACATCTGAGAGGAGAAAGAAATTTGCTGATGGACTGAGCTTAAACTGGAGTTTTCCCCTTCTGGGCTCAAGAAAGCCAGCTGGGATGCTTGAAGGCAGCTGTCATGGACGGCAGGAAGAGTGAACTTCCTTTCCTCAGACTGGGGGCTCACATGGTCCTTAGCCCAAGGGTATAATGAAAGCTAGAGGAACTGCACTGAAAAACGTGATGATGTGGAAGGTTTTGCTGACTAAGAAACATTTGACTGTGAATGAACTCCATGGGGAACCCAGAGTTAGGCTCCACAGAAATTGAGAGAAAAGTCAAGCAAATATGGAAAGAAGAGGTAAAGAAATAGCCAAAGATAGTATCTAAAAGAGAGAAGAAAAACACAAGTATTAAGTCAAGGGGAAGAAAAATGAAGTCTTGGAAAGGAAAGAACCCTGAATTAATGGTTACTCTTGGGTGCTGTCATTTTATTTCATTTTCAGTCATTTCCAGTCAATTTTCGTAATGCTGCATTGCCTGTCTGGTAAAAATGTACAGCTTTTGGGGGCTTTTTTTTAATATTAACCAATGTTTGAAATTGAAATTAATGTTTTGTTGGCTCTATTATTTGGATGCTTGCATTTGACAGATATCTTCAGGCATTGTTTTGTCAGAAGACATTATGATAATGCTTTTGTGGCGCGCAAGTGTGTGTCTGTGTGAGGGAGAGAGAAAGATAGATACAGAGAGAGAGAGAGGGAGGAGGAAGAGGAGAAAGTGCAGTTTTTCCCAAATGGGGGTCATGACCCTAAAGCTTAGTAGGTCAGAGCTGAAAATTTAAAAAAAAATTTTCCTTTTTTCCATGGGGTGGGGACCAAATAAAAGACTGGCTGGAACACAGTCTGCTTCTGCCCTCAGTTTTCCTGTTCTCAGGAGGGTTTTTTTATCACCTGTGCTAGAATGTAAAATGCAAAGCCTGGTAGCTCATTACAGTTCAGGAGATGGGATGAGGACATTTCTCACAATGGCAGGAGCCTTTCTGTATGGCAAATAGGTTGGTTCTTGAAACATGCTTTGAGTGCAGCTGTGCCCCTCCACAGCTCAGCGCTGCCAACTCTGTCACAACTTGGCTGTGCAGCACTGGGGCCTTGGTCATTGACTCTGTTGGCACAAGAAGGGCAACTGCAAGAGGTCTGCTTTAAAAGCAAATTAATTCCCCACAGCTCGATAAATGGAAAAAATTCTTAGAGCTCAAGGGCAGTAGGGGCTTCCCAAAACTGTGGAGAGACATGCACATGTTGCAATCCTATCTGGCTGCTAAAGGGCAATTGCCATAGATGTCCCAGCACTGCCTTCGCTGTGCTACTTGCTCCAGAAAATTCTGGTGGTCTTTAACAAATGCAGATTTTATAATGTTTGAAGTGAGGATTGAAACAGAGGTCTGGGGGCTGGACATTCAAAATACTGCTCTTTGAATTGCCTAAATAAAGGTTTAGTTGCTTATTTTTGGCACACTATTAAACTTGCTGGAGTAACCTAGCACAATCTCTGAGCATGCGAGAAGTAATGTGGTGGTTGTTTGTTCAGAAGTATGTATGCAGCTTCCAAGAAAGCCAGCAGGGCTGCACATGTGTGTCTGCGGGAAAGAATTCCCATCTCCCATGTAAAACACATAATTCTTGTACGTTCACTGGAGAGACAATCCACCATTCCCTCTCCATCAAGATGTTTTGTCCTAAGTGGTGGGAAACAGTCTGACAAATGGCAGGTGATTTAAAACTTCTTTGGTTGAAAATTGATGGCTATTCCAGGAAGGCTGCAGTGTGCATCAGATGCTGATGCAAGACATAAGCATCTGACCCATCTAATAAACATGAAAAGAACGTGATGTGTGAGCCAGCAGAGTGAATGCAGCTTGCGGGTCACACCTCATGCCAGGTGTGTCCTGCAAAGAACCCAAATCTGCAGATCTGAGCAGTCCTTTTCTGGGCTAACCAGTGGATAATGTGTGGATAAAGCATGTGATGGGACAGAGTTAGTGCTTCATGCTTATATTGAGGACATTCACTCTTCTTTGTGCAAATAGATACTACATTAGACAGACTTGATGGTGGTTGAGTACTTTATTGTAGGAGGGAGCTACCATAGTTTTGCCTAAATCCCTTCCTCCTCCCCCACCCTCCTACCGAGTT
This sequence comes from Drymodes brunneopygia, assembly GCA_013400955.1. Lineage (NCBI taxonomy): Eukaryota > Metazoa > Chordata > Aves > Passeriformes > Petroicidae > Drymodes > Drymodes brunneopygia. Next base: position 29,903 of record VZTZ01042091.1, read on the forward strand.
TGGATTTATCTAAGTGATGCAAACCTCAATGTCACCTTGAGTGAGCTGTACGTGATTGCACCTAACTTTACATTGCAAGGGCCTGAAAGCACCATGATTCCATAACTCAACAGAAGGCAGCAGATCTCTTCCCTAGAGACACAGTAACCTCCTTCTGAGGTGTGTCATCTTTTTTATCTGCTCTCGACAGTTCTCTTACAATTGGTGAAATATATTCTACTTTCAGTTTAAGAAAATGGTTTAAAGTTATTTGCCTATTTAGGATAATTTATGCTAATCTGAAGTAGCTGTATTCCCACACAAAATAGCACCTAACAACTTCTTCATCGGTTTAATGGAAACTCTTTGTAAAATAAGACTGTAAGTCAAATTAAAAATCCCTGGCACCAAATATGTGCAAACCTGTCAATAACACTGTGCTTGTTTGCACAGTGCAAACAAGTACTTTGCTGCCTTTCATAATGCAATGAAAACATAATCATATTTAAAGAACTACAACAAAATTGAAGGCTTCAGGATATAGTGGATTGAAAACCAACTCATGATACCTCTGAGAGGAAATATTTCTATTTCTTTACACAAAAGGGAGAATGAAAAATGCTGTACAGCTTGAAATTGTGAATAGAAATTGCAGAAAATTACGACGTGAATGTATGCATTTGTTGGTGTTGACTCAGAGAGGTCTTTTGGCTCTTTAGTGGCTCACAGCTGGAAAACGTTTAGAGATAGGGAGTCTTGTTATTAGTTTCTCCTATCATGTCTCATGGGTAACATCAAAAATACAATATGGCTTTATTTCTCTTTGTCACTCCATTAGATTTCCATTTAAACTTCCATCTTAGCATGAGCTTTAAAACAGAGCCTTGATTTGCATATTCTCCTGTACTACAGCAAAAGCTGTGAGAACCACTACAAAAACACAAACACAGGTTTGAATTATGACCATTTTTAGATTATTCAATTAGCTGCTAATAGGTGTTCACTGTGGTATGTTGTAATGAGAAGTCAGGTTGTAGTTAATGGTTACCATAAGTTAGAAGGGTGTTAAAACAGCCGTCCTGCTTGGCTCAGCCATACAATCAGAGCTCTGTCTTACGAGTTAGCATGGCATACTGAACAGGCAGGAACCTGGGCTTTAGCTGGTAATTTTATTGCTTTCCCTCCAGTGCTCAGTCGATATGAATAGGAATGGCTCTGGAACTGAGCAAAGAAGAGCCCAATTAACCCCTGATGATCCTCTGGAGGAATTTTGCATCCCTGTAGGGTGCTTGTTACTGCAATTATGTTTTCCATTATGGATTTTCTGTGGAATGTGCAACATGCACACAAGAATCAGATAGCAGTGAGCATAACTTAGCTCATCACAAGTATGAAGAATGAACTTGTTGATGGCTTAGAATATTAAAACACAGTAGCCACAGTAGAAGTTTAGAGAAATGGAGACTCATCATCTGATCTTTCCATCTGTGCTACATTTCAAAGATAATTTCACTATTCTGTCCAAACATGTGCTACTGTGTTACAGAATGTTCTTAGTCAGGCTATTAAGTGACACATGATTATGAAAGGAATGGATATTACATGAAAAACACAGTGTACAGATGAATATATGGGGGCATTAACCATTGCAGGCACATTCACACATCAGCATGTATAAATATAGTGGGGGTGTGACTTGCAATATGTCTGGTACTGAATCTGCTGATCCTACTAATTAATATTTATTTTTTTGCATTACAACAGCATCCAGAGATCCCAATTAAGGTTCAGCTGAGCTTATTGCTGTACACGTGTAGCAAAAGGCAGGCATTGGCCCAAACAGCTTCCAGTCTTTCCAGATGGCATAAATGAACAAGGATGGAGACAGGAGCAAAAATTTAAACTTAGCCAAGGGTGTGCCAAACTGAAAGTATGATCCTCAGGTCTGGGTGAGGTGTCTGAACTTCACAGGTGATACGCAGAAAGAATAAGGCATTTAAGGCAAGGAATGGCAGCAGTTACATAGCACTATGGCAGCTAGCTGGTAAAATGTGGGGAAGGTTTATTCCTCAGACCATCCTCTTTCCCCAGGCAGGATTTAGAACCTAGAGACCTCTTCTGCAGCCAAATATCACAGCTGTGCCCCTAGATGTAAGCTCCAGCCGATGTTAGGGGCAGCTGTCTGCATGCATTAACCTGGGGAACCTCTGAAATTGCATCTCTCAAATGGGCACCCAGGGGAGAGAGGACATCTTCAGGAGATGAGAAGCAATGTTGTCTCTCAGCCCAGCTAGTACATTTCACTCAGGACAGCATCATGAGGAAGACTTGGAGAGCAAAGAGAGAGGAGATTGGAAGCTCCAGCTCCCCATCCCAACCCAGCTGTGCTCATCCTCCCTCGTTCCAGACATTTTTCCTCCCCCACATCCCATTATTGGAACAGAGTCCTTGGGGCGGCCTACTGAAAATGAGTGGAGGGCCTTACAAACTGGAAAACATGAATCTTGAAATAAAAAGTTAGTGAGTGAGTATGCCAGAGGCAAGAGGAGGAAGACTGAGCAATGTGCCTGAGAGGCAATTTAGCAGGGAGGGGCCAGGTCTAATTAATCTCTAGGGTGAGGAGGTGGGTCAAGCGACAAGTGTAGCACTGAGCATGCCTCAGGCTGAGCCTCGCTTTCAACACCCGGTTTATTAATACTCAGACAGCAGTGGCACTGTGTATGGGGAAAGACTGGGTTTGGGGTGTGGTGGTGATCTTCTCTTCTTCCTTCCTTAAGCAAAGATGACCCATGCAACCAGACCAGCATAGCTCTTCAGCTTAAGAGGCAGTCATGTTAGGAGATTTTAGTTGCACCATTGCAGGCTATGAAGTTGCATGTAGGGATTGACTGTACTAGGTGGGAGTGCTGTTATAATACAGAAATACTTATTAGGGGGAAAGAGGGGAAAAACTCTTTAGGTTCTGGACCACAGTCCTGACATTCAAAGCAGAAGATTGGGTTATATTGCTTGTTGTAAGTCCACTGGGCTCTGCCACAAAATAAGCGGAGACAAGATCATCTCTTTCCACTGGAAAACATAGGATTGAGATGTATAGTTTCAGAAAAGTGCTGGCCTTTCTTTAATGTGTCACTCCAAGGGTATTGCAGCTGTGAATGTAGCTGTAATTTCTGCTGACTCTGCTTGGCTGGGTCACTGTTTCAGGCTTGAACAACCTATGTGTATGCAGACTCGCCTGCTTTTTGATTAAAAAAGAAAGCTGGTCTGGAACATGTTGCATCTCCTCAGGTCCTAAAAGTGGCAGATAGAAAGAAATGGGCTAAAAGTCTAAAACAACATCAGTGAAACCCCTGTGAACCTGTAGCCATCAGCATGCATGAGCAGACAGTAGCTACAAAGCCCTTGCCCACACATAGAAATGGGAGAAGTTGACAGATCATTCTGCTCACTCACTGTTCCTGCTGTGAGATTACTTCTTTCTAAATTTTTTAATGTTGGGGCTCAAGGGCTTGTTGCTTCATCTTAATGTCACTTAATATGACTTTGGTCTTAAGGATTTGGAAATGCTGTTGTAGCTTTTAGGGCTGGTTAAAATACAGCCTGGAAGGACTTCATGGACACATTTGAAAATTTTTGGAACAAAGCCTAAGGAGGTAGTTTAGCTCCGTGAATGCTGAGAGAGCCACTTACATTTCAAAAAGCTCCACACTGGTTTCAAGGGGGATATTAAAAAATTTGAGAAGGTTCAGGGGAAAGTTACAAAAGCAACTGAGCAAAAAGAAACAAACCAGAAAAAAAATCCCTCACGACAGCAAAAGATGGGAGGGAAGTTCTACTTATTTAGCTTTCAAACCAGACCCTTGCCACAATTTAAAGATGCCTCAGTAGGATCAATGATGCAATAGAAAGGGTTCTGCAGTTCAGTAGACTTGTAACAACAGTATGTTGTTGGCCAGGAGCTGAAGCTAAGCACCTTCAGACTGAAAACCAGGTCCACATTTTTAACAGTGAGGGTGATTTAGCATTGGAACAGCTTACCAGGGATTGCGGTAGATTTTCCACGATTGCATGTTTATTGTGGTTGTTGTTCAACCACAGCTATGGAACTTCAAATAAGAATTACTTAGCATAATCTTATAGTCCATGTTGCTCCAGATGCCAGACAAAATGATCTCAGTAAGTCCCTCTGGCCTCAACATCCAAGCATTTGTGTAGGATGGGGAAGTTTATTTCTGCATCCTAGAACAACAACTGCCACAGGTGCTGATGAGGCTTGTAAGGCTTTGAGTCTCCAGGCACACCACCTCAAATCCAAATAGGCCAGTCAGGTCTGAGGGGGACTGTGCTGGATGAAGCATTGAAACATAGAAAAACTGCACTTAATCAACATATTCCTGGGTGGTGTGCTACCTGCAAATGGGAGCTGTGTTATCAAGATCTCAAAAGATTGTCTTTGGTACTAGGAGTATAGGTTTAGTCTGAAAGACTGTTAAGAAAAGGAGTGAAGCCCTCAGAAGTGAAGGTGACTTTGCACAGTTTGTGCTCTGTTTCACAAAGCTAGTGCTGCTGAAATGAAGCTGCACAGCAGCTGACAGGCAGGATGGAATGCTGAAGTCTTTGATCAAAAAACAATTTCACATTTGGGTCCCACCCCTTTGGACCTGCTAGCAGAGTCAGAAACACTCCTGAAGAGACCTAGGCAGGAAATTTCTGCCTAGTTTTTCTTTCTGAGCCAGAATCTCATTTACTCTTTTCTAAGGAGAACCCTTTGAGCTTCTGACAGCCTTTGAGAGTACTGGAAAGTGACTTGGGACTGTGGCCCTCAGGTTACTATCTCATTTTACATATACACATATCCTCAGAGGGGTAGTATTTGAAAGGAAAAATGCTACTAAATCTTTGAAAGCAAAGCTGCAGAAAAATTTTATCTTACAGTCCAAATCTGCCTTTGAAGCCAGAAAACTCCAACCCACTATGGCACTGTGCAAACAGCACCTGATGTTATCCTTCAGCTGGCCACAGTGTGAAGAGGGACAGATTGTGCACAACTGGGTATTGCCTGCGAAATTACGCTTGCCTGTAAAGGCTACACTCATGCCAGCTTGCCTGCAACAGTGACAGTGGATGCACTTTTCTCTGAAACCTTTATCTGTCCAGCTCCCCTGCCTTTGCAGACAAGCTGCTCTTGGAGGTGGCAGTCTCAGCAAGCTGCAGGGCTGCAGCAGCAAAGCAGAGGTCAGCAAGTTAAAGCAAACAAGCCCGCACACATCCACGCTCAGCAAACTGCCTGCCAGGGCTGGAGGCAGAGACCAGTACACAGCTGGTGTGCTGACAATTCCCTGCTTTATTCTGCTGCATTACACTGAGCCAGAGTCCAAATGATGGGAGGGTGAGCAGTTTGACTCCACGTTGGAGTGTCTGCGGGTGAATTCAGAAAGATTTCTGTGTCTTGGGGTTTATATCAAGAAGCAGGACAGCTGGAAAAGGTATTGGAGCAAATACATTCTAATCAAAATAGTTATGCTCCTGAGGATGTTAAATCTTCTTATAATCATTTATGAAATCAAAGTCAGACTTCCTTTCTAAGTGGAAAGTCGCATTCACCAGATGGGGGTGGGAAACAGGGGACTGAACCTGATTAAAAAAAGATCACCATTAAATGCCATTCTCCAAGAGAGAGACCCGCTGAAATGAAAGAGATTTATGTGTGAGATTTAAAGTGTCATTGGTGTGGGAAGTCTATGCCAGAGGAAAGTTTGTTTGATAATTACACTGGGAATACAGGAAGGAAAGACTAATTCCTGTGCTATAAGGGAGGCACGGGTTGACAAGTACAAGAGAAGTGCAGGAATCCACATATGATTATTTATTAAGGAGTCCCATCTAGGTGTGTATGGCTGTGTGCAGTACAGAGCAAAAGAAACATGTGGAGATGTAGAGCACAAATTCCTCGTGCCTACAGGGAGGTAGAGAGGAAAGACTGATCATGTGCGATTAGACACCGAATGCTGGCTCTCAGGAAACGGGGGGTCAGTTCCTGCCTTGGCTGCAGGCTTCCTAGGGCTAGACATTTAATATCTTTGGTCCTGGTTTCCCATCTGTAAAAAGGGAAGAACATTTCTTTCGGCCTTATTTGTTTTGATTGTAAGATCAAGAAGACGAGTCTCTCTTCCAGCACGTGCATGTGCAGTGCCCAGCATGGTGGGAGCTCCTCTTCTCCTTTGAGCTGCTCAGTGTTGTGTTGATATCAGTGCCTAAAGGGGAGGGAGAGACTGGGAACAGTGCTAGGTTACCAAGGGAGCCTTTGCTTCTGGCAAGGCACAGAGCTGTGTTTCTGACAAGGAGGGGTATGGGAGAAGATAGAGTTTGAAGATAGGGAGAAGATAAAAGGTTGGGATGGGAAGTAGCTGCAGTTCAAGGTTGAATCTTCCAAGTCCATTGAGAGATTACTTGGAGGGAAATTATGAGATTCTGAAGTCAACACTTGCAGATGAAGCCTGGTAACAGCTGCGTTGGCATAGCTCATGGAGCCCTTGTCACTTTATATTAGCAGTACAAGGGTGGGATAATGCCCTGTGGGAAGCCAGGAGAGTGCAGGCAGTATTCTCCATTAGGAAGGGTCTGGAGGCTAGGCTCAGTGTGGCTGTCCTGCCATGACTCTTTCCCCTGACATAATCCTTATTGTTAGAGAGGTAGTGCTTCAGGGCACCAGGACAGTGAGGCAGAGTGAAGACGTGCAGAAGCTGCCTGGGATGACAGACTCTTCCCATCCACAAAGACACCAGAGGGATCTTACCCTGGTCAAGTGTCTTGGGCTGCTTCCAGTTCAGGCTTGATCTATTTCGTTGTGGAGTTGGCAGTTTCAAAAGGGAGTTATGTGATACTCTGGTGTGAAAAGACTGGTGAGGAGGGATGGAAAGGAAGAAAGTTAACAACTAACAACGGAGGTGCTCCTGGTGTGTCTCCAGACTGCTGCTCTCCTCAGGGTGGGCTTCTCACGATGCCTGTGGAGGGACAGGGGTGTGTGAGAGTCTCAAGTCAGATGAATGGTCCTAAAAAATAAGCAACTCACTCCAGTCTGTGCTCTAAACTGGAATTCTGAGACTGGCCTGCCTGACAGGGCTCTGTTAATGCCCATGGGTTTGTCAGACACTGGAGATAGACCCCTCTCTGTTGAGGGAATGTTGATGATTGTTATTATTTCTAATTTGTCTAAAAACAAGTGTACCAATGTCTCATCCAAATATTAATTTAGAAATTAAATACACCTTCACCTGTGGGGAAAAAAGAAATCTGAAAAAATAAAAGTGAAAGACTGATTAAAATATTATTCCTTGGATATTTCAGAAGTTGGTAATTTGCCTTCTTTTCTCTCTCTCCCTCTCTCTCTCTCTCACTCTGAAAGACCTGCCTAGTTATGAGTTTGAGATTCTGAGGGCTTGTCTACACAGGGCAATTTATCTGCCTAATTATGCCAGTATAATCAGGCTGATAAATTTGCTTGTGTATACAAGCCTTAATTTTAAAAGCTCCATTGTCTGTGAGTGCAAACCTAGTGAGCAGTCATGTTTTAGGCCCCTGAACTGTGCTTGCCAGCTGTGGGCTGACTGCCGAAGTCTTTGACCGAGTTTCCTCATTTCAAAGCAGTGGGGTTCTTTGGATACTAAAAGCCTGTAATAAATTAAACAGGAAAGTATCAAAGGAGTCATATTTTGCTGAAGCAACTTGCAGTTTCTTATGAAATGTATTGACAAGGGTATATAGGTCACTTCTGCCTCCTGCCTGGTGGAATGTCAGCCCTGTTTTCATCTGTCTGTCTCTGGTCACTGGCTTAGCCACACAACTGGTGATTCCCCTTTAGGTAAGGAATGAAAAATGTGTGGGTTTGAAGGTGAACACCCAGAGATCTGTTCTTGTGGTATAGGTGCATGGTAGAGGTGATACTCATAGTCACAGAGGTTTGTGCAGCACGTGAATTCTGCTTTGTTACCTGTATTTGTCTTCTGTGCCATCATAGGGTCATTGTCAGGGAGGAAGAAAAATTCTGGACAGTTTTGGAGAAAAGGAGTGTAGTTGTGTGGCTGATTATTTATTTCTCTTTATGATGGCTGTATACAAAAACCTCTTAGTCTGCACATACAATTAGCTAGACAGCTGTGAAGCTGGGTGTTTCCAAAGGGAACACACAATGTGGTCTTGTGGCTCAGGCTTGATCACTTCTCCACATCTCTTTAAAAAAGCAAAGACCCAAGTGAGTTAGACTCCATTACAAAATGAGCTGGCTGAAATAATAGCCATCCCCTTCCCAAAAATAGGTACTGTCCAAAATAAAGGGATGAGTTGGTTTCCATGTGCAGAGGAGTTTTGCTAATGGACGCTTTGTCCACTGGCAAAGATTCGCATTTCTCTGGCAGAAAAATAGGAGAGAGGTCCTCAGCAGCGTGAGCATAAGAAACAAAGTTCCATAAAGTGATGTTTATTAAAAATAGTCCTGAGAAAAATGGGGAGCAAAGATCTGACCCTTAAAAGGCTGAATTTGTGAGTGATGATCCACATACTTGTGTTTCTTTTCCAGTGTGGGAGACTCTTGGGTGTATCCATGTGCATGTAGAATTACAGGATGTCACTGACAGACTTGCACTTTCATGCCCTGGCCCATGGGGTGCTTTGCACAGAACTGTGCATCCTTCTTTCAGAGAACTTTGTTGGGTGTCTTCTCTGTTTTCTTCCTACTGGAAGTGTCTCCTGAATTCCTGCAGATTGGCCTGGATTTAACTGATATTTACAGGAGCGTTTTCCATTTCTTAGCCCATTTGAGATGGCTTTGTGTTAGAATGAAGCTTTGGGACCTGGTTATGATGCAGTGAATGTGGGACTTACAGAGGAAAAACTTAAATTTGAAGTCCTGGTGGGCTAAGTTGGGCAGCAGCACAAGTGAGGTTACATGCAGGTAGGAGGAGGAAGGGATACGTGGCCAGTTTCACCTTGAGCTTTCTGTAAATCACACTAATAGGCAGGTACTGATTCCCTTTAGCAGGAGTAGATATTTTCGCATTTTCCCTCCCTGGATGGAATCGGGTACCCCTGGGAATGGAAAGTGTGAGCCTGACCCTGCTGGTCATGCACCCATAGGAAAGAAAGCACAGGGCACGCCTCCTGCCATTCACACAGGGACACATTTTGCCACTGAATCAAGTATCTCCATGAGCTGCAGATCCAGTGGAATGTGGTTCCCTTGTGTCTGTAGGGCGTACTCCAGTCTTGTGAGAGCAGAGCTGGTCCTGCTGCCTTTTCTGCAGTTACATTGCCAATTTCTTCTACGCGGATGTCTGTTTTCCAGAACTTGTGAGAACTTTGTGTCTTGGGAGGTGTTTGCCCCTCTGTCAAACTTGGCTGAAACTGGAAAACAGGTCGTAAAATTACTAGGGAGTCACAGGCACCCGTGCCTTAGACACAGCTTGTGTGCATGATTCATCCATTTAATTTTTATAGGTGGTGCTGAAAGATATCACTGAGATGCAGATCCAAATTGTTCACAAATGCCCCGGTGAGTGCAACAGGACAAGTGGAAGATGAGAAACAACATGTCACTGTAGCAGATGAGCGTAGGAGGGACACAAAGTAGCTGTTGGGTGATGGGGATGGTTATCAACGGGGTTCTCTCAACGGGAAGCGCGTCCTCTGTGCCCAGGAATTTGAGAGCTGTGGGACGCCTGCTTTCGGAAAAAAAAATGTTTTGCTACTGACAGGAGAGGGCACGTGCTTTTTGGAGTCCCATTCATCTTCCCAGTATGAGAAACCATTTCGTAAAGGAAAGAGATTACCTAATCATGCCTTGGCGTTTTCCTTTGTCCGCTTATCTCCCATTTCCTAGCCACTGATGGATAGGTAAAGCCTTCCAGCCATGACGGGATGGAGTGCTACGTATGTGGGTTGGTATGCAGAGCTGATCCAACAGGACTTCTCTGTGCTCCGGCGACGTCAACGCGTGTTATTGACAGAAGGGTCTTGCAGCAAGGTGCAGCGCAACCTTTTCCACATGCGAAGGTGCTAAATGGAAACTTCTAAGGTTTAGTCACCACCATTTAAAAGATTTTCCTTCTCATCTGTTGCATACTGATAAGTAAGATCTTGTTAACGAACTCTGGTTAAAATAGTTTCTTCACTTTGTTACAGTAATCTCTGTCTTAAATTTATTTTCTTTGAAACTGTGTCTGTCTCTGTGATCTGTGAAAAGTAGAATAAAATAAGAATCCTGGAAATACTGAAGGTTATCTTATCAACTTCTTATATACCTAATGTAAATAATTTAGATTTTTTTTCTTCTTCTTACTTCCTAAATTTCAATATTAGCACATCTGAGGAGAGGTTGGGGGG
>VZTZ01042091.1:40264-90180 GCA_013400955.1 Drymodes brunneopygia
GGGGAGGGAGGAATCATCTCAGATGAGGCAGCAGAGTATTAAAAGCTTTCCCATAAACCTTTACAATGACATAGGATCACCTGCCAAGGAATTTAGTTTATTTTTACTATTCATCATTCGTATTCCTATACCACCCAGGTGCCCCACACAAATCAGGGCTCTTTTGGGCTACAAATTATATAAACACATGGTGAGAGGCAGCTCCAGGCCCAAACACTTTACAGTATAAATATGCTGGCAATAATTGACCAACAGATCTCTGTAACCTCAAAATAGCTCATCTTTTGCTCTTGTGATAAGGTCAGTAGTGGTCCTTCCCCAGGTAATTCCAGAAATAAAATTACAGTATGGTGTGCTTGTGTTTTACTGGAGAAGTGTTCCAAAACTCTGTTTCATTAAAGAGAATCCCAGTACTATATCTATCTTTTGACTAAGCTGGTGCAGTGGAGATATTTATCTTTATTCTAGATGAAACAGCATCTAAGAGCATTTGCTCTTTGAAAAGGATAGAGAAAAATGTGAGTTTCCACATTTGGGCTGTGTAGGGCTCAAGATAATTTATTCACTGTGTTTGGGTGAGAAATTAATTTGTGAATCTCTTATGCTTAGCAACGTATAAACTAAGAGGGGTTTTTTTGACAGTATTTTTGCAATAAATTGGTACTAAAAATCATAAGACATCCTGGGGATTTTACGAAACTTTCTCAAACATTAAGTCTCATGAAAATTTTAATGGTTTGTGTGATCTCACATTTGAGAGCATGCTCTGGGACTATTTTTAAGCCCTCTAAGCAGTCTAATAATTTTATCCCCACTGCAATAATGGTATATATTTACTTTTCCAAGCAAAATGCTCTGTTCCCTATAAAGTGTCTGTTACAATTTACATCTGTTAATTTGAACTAATTTAAATTTACAATTTTAAACCAATTAGGTTATTTTCTAATAATGTGGTTATTTCTTAGTAGTTGCATTTGAAACAGGTAAAACACAGTTCCTAGAGGTCTTCTAGAAAAAGCAAGTGTAATGAGAAATGGTACATGAACTTTATTTCTTACACAGTACAGCTTTGCTCTGTTTCTGTGCTTTTCCACTAGTTTGTAGCTAATACCATTCCTCACAGAAAGTTTTCACCCTACTTTTTCCTTGCAGAGGTAAAATTTTGTTTTATTTTATTTTGACATCTGTAGCATTTTCCCTTCAGCTGCACAGCTTTTCACTGCAGCCAATGTGTCACATAACTTCTCTTACGCGTCTCCCCAAGTCCTGGGGGTCAGGCTGGAAAGTGAAAAATGCAGAGATCTAGGAATGGCTCAGCCAGCTGAAAGTTACGGGAAGGGAAAGGCTCCAGTTTCACTGAAGGAAAGGAAAAAAAAAAGAGAAGAAGAAGAAGAATGGCTCCTTTCAATGCAGACAGAGGCAGTCTGGCTGAGAGTCAGTGAGGTTTAAAAATCCAAGTGGTCCAATAACTAAAAATCTGTATAGATTCAAAGCAATATTTTAAATATTGAACAAGTGCAGATAAAAAAAAACAAGTGTGATGGTTTTTCCATTCTCCTGGTGCATATAGCCAACCACGTTCCAAAACCAGGCAGTAATACTTTTCCTCAGACCCTGAGCACATGTCGCTAAATCCAGTCCATGTCGTCAAAGGATGTCGGTGAAAATGTCCTGTTGAAGTAACTCCTTCAGCCGCTTCTCATTGGAACGGCAGTGACAGGGGGCTGGTCCCAGTTGAAAACCCTGAAGATGTTACTCCTGTTATTTTGTTAAAATATAAGTGTTGTGGTTAAGAAATAGGTACTGAGCTAGGAGTCCCGCAGGGCTGCAGCCATTAGCATCTCTGGGGGAATTGCCTTTGCTGACAAGGCCGGTATGTGATTTCATGACAAAGAAAATAATATGGTAACTCAGGGCCTGGAGTGCCTGGTTTGTGCAAGAAGCTGCCTTTCCTCCTCCTTTTTCATCCCTCTGCTATATTTTGGGTCTCTATGTCTGTCTGTTTGCCTACCTTTCTCTTCTTTTATTCACTATTCCAGATCTTTCCCATCATCCCAGACAGGCTCCAAAACGTTGTATGAAAATATAGGGAGAGGGCAAAAGATCAGTGAATAAAGCACTGAGTACTTACCTCTTAGAGCCTGTTATACTGTCAGCTCAAAGTTAAAGTGCAATAAATCTGGTGGTCTCACGTTGGTCCCCTGTGTGCTGCAGTCCACCTCATAAAACTACTACATAATTAAGTACAGTGCAGTACAATTGGCAGTCTCTGCTCAGCCCAGGCCTAGCAGCAAGCACATAAACCCACTCCTGATCCCTGAAGGTGGAGGCTGGAGGTGACAGGGAGGTGGGGAACAGCTCTGGCTGCCAGTGCAGCTCTCCTGCCTTCCTGTGGGGACGGGGGAGATGGCGTTCCTGGTGCTGATACACCCCCGGAGTGTATATGTGCAGTGAAAGAAAAGATGAGACTTGACAGAGCAGGTGATACCTGCAGAGAAGCGGTAGCAACCTGGTGAGGGGGGTTTGGCTGGGGTTATATGTTGGCTGACCTTGACAAATCAGGGATGCTTCATGCTGGCTGCTGTGACCCCCTGGGATGAACCTGGAGTGGTGAGCAGCTGCCTCAGGCTGGTGACACCTTGGGAGGTCCCTGTGGAGAGCCAAGGAGTGCTGGCACAGGACTTTCAGGGATAATCAGTCCCGCTGCCTATGTGTGGGTATGGTGGAACAGCCAGTGCTATTGCAGAGTGGTGGTCCTGGCTCCCAAGGGTGTCAGAGCAACACCTGCTGCAATGCTGAAGAATCCTCCAGGAGCAGAGGGGGGAAGCAGGGAGCCTGACTAACAGAGTTCTATCTTATATTTTCCTGTGTTTCCTTAGTTGCCTTTCCTTAAATTCAGTTCCGAATATAACAAACTTCAAATTTTGCTGCATAAGCAGTTTTCCTATTTGGAAGGAAGTCGTGCTACCCAGACTGTCTGAAGGCCCCCTCGTGTCTGAGCCTGAGGTATTTTGTGGCGCTCTGCAGAGCTGTGAGGACTTGCAAAATCTCTGTCAGGGTCTTAGCACCCAACTTTTCTCTTTAACAGAAGGTTCCTCGTGACTGCTGCAGAAGAGAGGTGCGTGTTGCTTTCCGGGAGTGAGTTAAATCTCTTTAATTTTTTTAAACGAAAGAGAGAAATGTTTAAACCTCGGCGAGGCAGGTTGGTGAGCTCCAGCAGCCCGGGCGGCCACATCCTGCTGGTGCCCTCTAGTGCTGCGCTCTCCGCCTGCAGCCAGCGAGCTCCAAAGCTGCCTGTCAGGGAGGGGACAGATGATTTTTGAGCTGTATCTGCACGCTTTGGGCCAGCAGAACCGGGGAGCGTAGTGGTGGTGGGGGTGAACCTTTGAATGCCAACAGCCCACAGTTTTTATTTGCATTCGTGGTGCTGCTGCTTTTCCCTCAGTGGATATGTGCTTTTCCCATGTCTGTGTCTATGTAGTGATTTGGCTGGTTTGGGTTTGTTTGGGTTTATTTTGAGCACTTTCACTATGTGAGCAGCTGATCCTGTTCTATTTCTTGCCTCAGGTGAATTTTATTTTCCAGGCTATAACTCTTCACAGAATCAGAGTGGTTGAGGTTGGAAGGGGCCTCCAGATGTCATCTGGTCCAACCCACCTGCTCATGTAGGACCTTCTAGAGCCAGTTGCCCAGAAATAGGTCCAGATGGCTTTTGAATACCTCTAAAGTTGGAGACACCACAAACTCACCATTCCCATGTTCTGCTACCCCACAGTAAGAAAGTGTTTCCTAAAGTTCAGAGGGAATCTCAAGTGTTTTGGTTTGTGTCAATATCCCTGATCCTAACACTAGACTGCACTGAGACGAGTCTGAGTCAATCCTCTTTGTACCTTGCTATCAGGTATTTATATCCAGTGATGAGATTTCCCCTGAGCCTGCTTTTCTGAAGGCTGAGCATCACTAAACCTTTCTTTTTCACAAAAGAATAGTGTGGAAATTGTCACTGATAGGCACCTACAATACTTTGGAGAGTTTTGATCTGAAAATTCTCAGTTATGTGATGTGAAGCAAATGAAACCTACCTCTGAAAGCTCACCATACTACTGGATTGGCCTGATCCACCTGCAACTCCAGATCTGCATCAAACTTCATGGCTGGGCTTCCTTTCACTGTAGATGGGACTGATTCACACTCCAAATATAAAAAGCCCAAAGGCTGAGAGGTTCAAGATCTGCACTGAGAGTCAGCTCCAAAATGGATCCCAAAATATCATACTGAGTGCAGGACATTGGCCTTCCAATTCTTACAAAAAGTTTTTATTCTGAAGGATATGGAGGAAACCAAAGTTACTGACCTGTCTTTACAGGAAGTAAGCTTTTTTGAACAAAGTCACTTTTGGTAGTTGGGGAAAAGTATTTTGAATGGTCAAACAATAGATTTCAGCTGTAAAGCTCACAAAAGTCCTCTTCTGTCCTTTTGTTCTATAGTAGGTAAGTGGTCCATGTTGTGCTTTGGCCAGATTCTGCCAATGAACTGTTTATTTGTGACACTCATCTCTATTACCATTTTTGTAGTGAGATTTCACAAGATGGCCCTGGTTTTGGAAGCCTTTTTGTGAGGTGGAGCACAGTTTCAAGCTCTGCTGAAACCCTGAGTGAATGGTGGGAGCAGTGAGGTGTATGGAGTGTACACGGACATCACCCAGAGTGACTCCAGCTTACGTTAGCAGCCCTTGCTCCTCCACAGTACTTCCTGGCACCACCCTGACCTTCTCCCTGGCAGAGGTGCTGCTTTTTGACACAGGCACAGCAGGCAGCAGTTCCAGGACTCTTCCTTGCCATGGGTCTGTCCTGGCACTAATGGCAGCCTGATGTTCTCAGTGTGAAACAGCTGCTCGTTGGGTGAGCTCTGGAGCTGCACCTGGGTGGAGTGACTTGTTGGAGGCACCTGAGATGGCTTTGAGTAGGTTTAGACAGCTGAATGCACTAAGTTTCAAGAAACAAAATTAGGAGGGCAAGTCCCATTAGCACCGTGCTTTGCTGGAGCAATATATATAAATAATTGGCCCCCAGAGGTTCCCAAGGTGAGCACTTTGTGTGGCCCCTCACGGGGATGACAAGCTGGGTATGGCTGAGAGGGGGCCAGGTGTGCTGCAGATACCTGTGACAGGTATGAGCTCCTCCACAGGCCTTGTAGAGATCCCAGGTCAGGCAAGGACAGACAAGAAACAAAGTGACATTATGTTGCAATACTGACAGCAGGGCTAGTTTTGTTTAGCAGGAGGTGACAAGATGGTAATACTTGCTGTCTGAGTCCTGGATTTAGTTTGCTGAAACCGAGTGCTGGTGTGCAAATCTGAATTTTTCCAGATTGCCCTGGGACAGCATTAAGCCTGATTAGAGCAAAGAAGATCAAGTCACAGTATCGGTGTGAAGTGTTTTCTTGTTAAATTACAGTAGCCTTACACAGTTCTTGGATGAGATAATCAAACTCAGGCTGCTGAAGAAAAGGTAACCACTGTCTGAGCTACAGCATTACTGAAATTTGGGACTGGAGCTAAGGCCCATTTTGGGGCTTTCAGCCCCCTTTGATAGCACAGAACAAATTCAGACCAAGGCAAAAAAGCAAAGAATCTCTTTGCCCTGTAGAAGTGCCTGCTTTGGGGGGCTCTTGCTACCCTTTTCTGTCATGATGCAGTGGACATTGCTGTGGGAAAGGAGTTGTAGCAAAGGTTGTCCCAGGAATCCAGGGACCAAGTGCCCTTTGGTCCCAAGAAACCCTCTCTAGGCTCTTTTGTGTCTGCCCTGACAGGCGGGAAAAAATTTTATGTGCATACCTCTGGCCTGTAAAGGTGCAGAGAGGGTGGACTGAGCATTGCAACCCTTGATGTCCGTCAGGATTTTGAGTTCATCTGCATTACAGGTTATGTAAAGGTGTCAAGCTGAAGTGCAATATGCATTTAATTTTGAGACAGGGATCCTTGTTCTGATTAGTGTAATCCATTCTCCAAGTGGATTCCTGATCAGCCCTCTCTGAACAAGGTCCAGTAGAGATACCCTTGAGATATCTGCTCTACTGTCCTCTGTGGGATGAAGAATCAGTGACGGATATGTGAAGCTGACTCAACTAACCTGTAATTGCCAGGATGAATTTCATGTTGGGCAAAAGTAAGAGAACACTCCCTGCAATTGGTGTAAAAAGTTGTGTGTGTGTGTGTGTTGGCTGTTTCCCTGTGATCCAGATCTTTTCAAGTTTGACTCCACACAAAAACTCCATTATATGTTCACATCTACTATAGTAATTTCATTCCTACCCTTCTTAATAATTCCATGCTTTTTCTGGAAAATACCTCTGAAATGGTAGTTCTCACCGAGACAAACAAGAACCCATTTATTGGTGGGAGATATGGACAAGAGAGATAAACATGTTCTAAAAACAGGTTTGAAGGCATTCCGTATTTCCTTTCCCATTTGATAGATGTTCATGTGGATAGTAAATGAATCATAACCTCTTTGGGCTGTTGCTCCAAGAAGTCAGTATGGCTGGCACAGAGATGGTGGTGAGGAGCTGGTGATGGGATGGGAACCTGCCTTCTGTGCACGGGTGGTGGAGCCCAGTACCTAAAATCCACCCTAAACCCCAGGCTTTTTAACCCACAGCTAAAGATTAAAGACCCCAGCAGACAGGCAGAGGGGGAGGAGTGCCATCTGAATGTTGCCATGCTGGGTACTGGATTTTTAATGGCTGACCCTGAGCTTTCTACCTCATTGGTTGCTGGGTGTTTTTTTGGCAGGGCTCTCTCACAACTTTAACATTCTTGTAATACAGTTTTTGTTGTATGAATACTGCCACGCTGTCAGCTCGACACCGAAATGCCATAAATCTGGTGGTCTTGTGCCTGTCCCCCGTGTGCTGCAGCCCACCTCATAAAAGTGCTGCTTAATGAAGTACAGCACTGCACAATTGGCAGCCTCTGCTCGGCGGTGAGAGCTGAGCACATAAACACACACCAGCCAGGCTTGTGCCGGGAGGTGCAGCCAGGGACCTTCCGCTGCTTGAGTGGGGAGAGATTTCTAAGCAGAGGTGACTGAGAAAGCTCTTTAAAACTGTAGAAAAATGTTTTATAAATTGTTAAAAACCTAGCCCTCTAATCACAGGGCAGCGTTTCTGGGCCTGCTGGGGAGAGGACACCTTCCTTTGAATAAAAGACTGCGTACACTCAGAAATGTTTCAGAGTAAATTACAATGGATTTGGGAAATGAAAATGAAAGAACGTTAATAAATTGTTAGTATGCAATGAAAGCAATACCTTAAGGTTACCCAGAGGCCTTGCTTCCATCTATCTCACTCACAATAAGTAAGAGATCATAAAATTTATATTTTAATTTACTGTAGAGCCAATATCTGAAGGAACTTTACAAGCATTAATGTATTGTGTCTCCTACTGCTCTTAATTCTTTCTTTTCTAAGTATCCAGACTGAGTGTTGGAGAAGGTGAATGTTTGTAAGTTACATAGCAAATCATAGGTAAAGCTTCAGTCTCTTGACTCCTGCTGATGCTCTAAACTAGTAAAATGCCTTTATTGTAGACCTACAAATTATAAATATTTTAATTAGACCATTCCCTGCCACATCCTTTCACAGTATTTTGCTTTCCATCTCAGCAGCAAGGCCATCACTGTGATGCCAGTACTTTCACATACATCAGCTTATAATAAATCTCTGCAGTTTCTTCTTTGCAAGGAGGAAGTTACAATTGCTGTTCCATGAGGCAGCCTGAATCCATTCACACACCACTTAGAGGAGGTGGGCACTATCCTTGCAAGCTCAGGACACCTTGGGCTGGAGTTGGCAAAACCCGGCTGGCTTGAAGAAGAGCTGGAGAAGGTCTTTGCAAGGGGCCCTAATGGCTGGATTTGAGAACTGGAAAGCATAGACATCCAGCCTTATTCTGGATATTCAGAAATTCTGCATTTGGAGGCCAAATTTATACCTGTGCCTTTCTCTGAGCACAACAATTATTTGAGTAAAAAAGTTGTTGCTATAAAAATGCTAAGATCTGAATAGATGTGAAATTCACTTTCTCTTTGTTTTTTAGTGATGTATAATGACTGAATAGCTACTGACATGTGATTCTTACCATGAGCTTTCCTTCCTACCCTGATGTCCATAACTCAAGTCATAAGCACACTCCTATGCCCACTCGTGGTGACTCTCAGCTGTAGTTATGTAAGAAAACTGAGAGCAAACGGCAAGGAAAGTCTGGCTAGTGTCATCAGGCTGGAGAAGGCATTGGTTGGACCACCAGGCCCTGGAGCTGCAGCAGTGGAAGCAATGCAGGCATTGTGTCCTGCTGTCATCTCAGCTTCTTTTTCAGGGTCTTTTCCATTCACATGGAAGTCCTTCAACATCAGTGAAGATTTTGCTGTAACAATAGCAACAGAGTAATTCTGTAAAATAAAGCTTGCTAGTACAGCCATGAGTGACAGAGATGGAAAATCAGATTAAGGTGATTGAGAGAAGTCAGGCAGCGTCGTAGGGAAAACACAGTGGTTAGGATTTCTTTTGCCTTTTCATTAGAAAGGAAAAGTGAAACTGAAAGGTGGTTTTCTCTATGTTGTCCTGTGGGTATGAGCACACAGGAAGTGACCCAGATGATGAGGCCAGAGGCAAGGATAAAAACTGGAGTGAAGGTACTGTGAAGTGCTTCCCTGAGATAATGGCTGCTGTGACATTGTATTTTGGCACCAAACGCATCCTTCCCAACTATAAAGCCAGGCACTACGTTGTTGATGAGCTGCAAGCACCACACACGAGGCAAAAGCTGCACTGCAGGCACAGGTGTGAGGGTGCAAGGGCACAATCAGTCACCAGCACTGACATCTGACCATGCAGGAGGAGGGTGGAACCCAGGAGGGATTCACAGGGGGCCTGCCAGCCCATGCTGGCATCAGGGCTAGTCACACCATGAAAGGCCTGTGCTCTCTGCCATGGGCGGTGGCTGAAGGGTGACTGAATTTTAGTGGCCAGGCTCTGACATCCACTGGAAACTATGCTCCTAAATGTGAACCATTCTCTCAAACTTTCTCCTGGCTTTAGGTGTCTGCTGCTTCAGAAATACCATTTCTGCCTCAAAAATGCCTAGCAGATACTTCATAAGTAGCCTGGATGACAGAATTATCATCATAATTTTCTTTCCCTGCTGTATCAGGCCCCATCATGGGATGAATTCTGCCAGTGTAAAGACAGGCAGCATCCTTGCCTCACAATTTAGTTACGAAAAAGCAGTATCAAATCATCTGGGCCCAGCATGGCCTGTCAGTCTTCACTCTGGCTGCGTTCCCAGTGGATGCCTGCCCTTTGTTCACTGCTCCCACGCTCCTGTCAGAGTGGGCGGGTAAATGACTCAGATAAAATTTGACTGACTGGTAGAAACCTGGTGTAGGGGTAATTCAAGACAGGGACTTTGGGGAGTCTCTTCTGTTGTGGAACATCAGCAGATGTGGCAGACAGCTCTGTGAAAAAGCTCTTTCACCAACTTGCTAATACCCTGGCTAGAATTCAGTGTTCACTGACCTCACATTTCGTTACTTGAGATTAATCTTGACTTTGGAAAAAGTTGTTGAAAAAGAAAAGGTAGCTCTTCTTTCTAATGCTGCATAGGAAAAAAAATTCAACCACAGGACCTAGATCTTGCACTGACAGAAGTCAGCCTGAGTCCATTGTCCTAATTTATTGTTATGTTCTGAATACATCTGGGACGTGGAAGAATTTTTTTGTGTAATATGGAAAAAGTTTAAGTCAGTGGCAGAAGTCCTGTCAAAAAAAAAAAAAGGCACAACAAAAGAACCCAAAACACATGTTCCAATTTACAGGTCAGTTGATATCCTCCCCTGAGGCCACCTTAATTTCTACTTCGGGAATGTCGATAAATCAATGCCACAAGCCATCAGCAAGGCAGTATCCAGCAAAGCAGCTGCCATGTAAACACCATGCTCACAATCCAAAAATTCGTGGCCAAAAATCTCTCAATGCATTTTCTTACTTCATTAGTTTCTGCTTTGCATAAAAATAGCTGTTGTTTTTGCAATGAATAATCATGTCTGTCTTAAGATAGATACATCTACGAGATAAGTTTGTTAAGCAAAGCAGATGAGATATGATCCTGTATGGAACCTGTAATGCAATTCTGAATTATGGGTTGTTGGTTTTTTTCTTGTTAATATAAATTTCATTCTTTAACCACGGATGTTGTGCTTGGTATTTGTAGCTGCAGAGGCAGTAGATAAAGCAGCATCATTACACCAAAAAAAAAAAGAGTGATGATTTTACGCATATACATCACAGGACAATGTTCTGCTGTGATTAATAGAGGGCTGTAAAACAAACAAGGCTCTCTTGAGAGCAGATTTTCTGCATTTTTCTGTGTGCATTTTTCACTCTATGCAGACTGGCTATAAAATGCTCTCTTATTGGATCCTTAAGGTTTCATTTTCCTTTAATTTGTGCTGAATGCACACAAGCAGGTGAATACAAATTGCTACCATGACTGGACCTCTGCCATCCACTGAATCTGCAGAGAAGCAAATGCCTGTATGATCTGTAAGGCCTGGTTTGTGTTGGCAGGGGGGACCTGGGACAGGGAGCTCCTCCAGTGCACCCCAAAGTCCTATTGCTCCAAGAAGATAAAAGCATCACGAAGATGGAGAGGTGGTTGACAGAGAAGCCTCAGATGTTCTTCAGACTTCAAAGGCTTACAGAGTGCCCTCTCAGATCTCTAAAAAGATCTGTAACTTTTGAAAACTGAAATGTCCATCTTCAAAAAGGTATTTTGGGGCACTGCCTGCATGGTATCTGTCATGCTGGATACTTCCTGTGGAGATTGTAAACTAAACAAGTAGTTCCTGGAGCAGAGGAACCAACACAACCTGGTTTCCTGCTAACCTGTCTCACAAGGTCTCTTCCCCTCTGGATTCTGTCTCAGAAAAAGCATGTGACAAAGATTTTCCCTTAGGGGAGACATAAAGAACAACAAACGCCTTTCTCCTCTTGGTCACTGAGGTACAAAAAATTCTTGAAGCACTGGAGACTGTGCTCCCCAGTGTCAAATCTGGTCAAGGCAACTAATGAGAGTTAGGAGTGGGGAACAGAAACAGACAGACACAGCATGACTGCATAGACCTTGTTTCCTTAGGAAACTGGGCTCAAAACAAAGCACACAAGTCTGGTATATTTATAGTGAAGGAGGTGGGGGGCTTTCCTTTCCAGAGGAAATGCACTGCTTTTCTGGGCCTGTTTCTCTCTTTACTGGAAGCTACATCGGTTCATGTTCCCTGCAGATCTTGTCCTGCTTTTCTCAACCTGGAAGCCATAGAAGTTTTAGAAGAAGTTAGCAGTGCCTGCAGAGGTATCAGAAGATACCTCAAGCACTCCAAGTTAACATTTATCTATGTATGAATGCTATGTATACGATAAGGCACCTATGATATATAAAGGATCATAGAATGGTTTGGGTTGGAAAGATCACCTCGTTCCAACCCCACTGCCATGTGTGGAGACACCTTCCACTAGACCAGATGGGGCTCAAAGCCCCATCCAAACAGGCTTTGAACCTTTCCCAATATGGGGGCATCTACATATTTTCTGAATAGCCTACTGCAGCATCTTACCACCCTTACAGTAAAGATTTTTTCCCATTATCTATTCTAAACCCATCCTCTGTCAGTTTAGAGCCACTGCCCCTTGTCATGCCACTACATGCTTTTGTAAAAAGTCACACTCTGTGTCTGTTTTGGGCCCCCAAGAGTCAGCCAACTGAGATAAATAGCAGCAGAAGAGAAAGGACCATACTGGAAACAAGCTGCCCCAACTCCATCCCATACTGAAACTTGACAGGCATTAACATGTCACCAATTTCAAATTTGCACCTTTTGAGTGGTGTGATGGTAGCTGCCTGTAAGAGTCTGGTGCTCCCTTTTGCAGGTAGGAAATGACGAAAGCAGAGGGCAAGACTGAGGCAGAGGCAGCTCAGACTGGGTGGAGACCGGGCAAATTTTTTCTGCTCTTAGATTAGAAGATGCCTCCCAAAGGAGAGAAGGACTAAATGAGCTAGAAGAGGCAGTATTGTTCAGTGAGCTAAAGCACCTGGAAATCTAGAATTTGCTGCTCTATCACAACCTGGGAAGTCTGTACACGCTTCAGATGCAACTCAGCCTCTCAGGGAAGCCAAGGGACGTGTAGATATTGGGATGCTGAATACCAAAGACACCTATTAAACCTGGTCCCTGACAATGGAACATTGTTCCTGATTTAAAATTCTTGGAGTTCTTTTGTATGTCAGGTTCTTGTGTTTAAAAATGGCTGTGCAATGGTTGTACTCTTAATACCCAAACCAGGCTTACATTACTAGTTAAACGTTATGAAGAATTTTTAAAGGCCTGTAAAATACGGAGTTACTTGTTATATAGCTAAGCTTTTATTATTTGGTCTTTCATTCAGAAGTATTTGAAAATCCAAAAATAAAATGTCTTTCCACCTTGATTCACTGATCTTGTGTCTACTGATCACAAATGCAGATTTGATTAAAACTGTCCACCCTGGCTGGATTCTGTATGTTTCTTGACAGCCCCCTATAGCCTGGATGGCATAATTGCCTATAAGTTTTCTCTTCAGTATGTGGTTTCCAAAGGTAAAACAAAGCATTCTGAGATATTTTTAATTTGTCTTCTCTACTCCTCCTCTTCTTACAGCCATACCTTTCTGTCCCTTCTCTGGAGTTGAATGTGAGATTGATTATTTCAGTTAATTCCGTGGTGATTCTGACAAAAGCTTTGCTGCAAGACAAAGCAAAAGAATTGTTTGAATTTCTCACACTTTAGTCTTGCAGCAGCATGTGCAGGCCTGTTTCTGTGTTTCAAGGTAGTCATTGTTTCTCAATGACTGTTTAAAGTCCGTGACCAAGACGCATCCTTAACCACAATTTATTTGAGATTTCACCATGAATCTTGTCCAAGATTTACTGACTTGTACTGTCAACAGTACAATTATATTGTGGTGTTTCATGAATGTCTGAGGAGTTACCCCATTTGCTATGAATAGTAGCAGATTATAGAAGAGGAACTCTTTGTGGTTGTGAGCAAAAGTTAATAGAAGTTGTATCTTCCTCTTCCTTTTGTGGCTATTGTTCTTCCTGACACTGATTTTTCGCTGCCTTTCATTAAGATCTATTTAAGAATTAGCAGTCTGATTACCTTCCTTTGCATAATGTCATGCACTTCATGTCTCAGTGGGGTCATGCTGGCTTTTGGCAGTGGAAGTGCTAACACATTCTGAGAGCAGTGTCACAGAGGTAAGAGAACAACGTGCTTTCTGTTGCACTGGGTCTGAACACAGGTCTGTACACATCTCTGTACACCTCTGCAATGAAGGTAAATACAAAAGTGACATTTCTCTTTCTTCTGCTGGACGAAGTGGGAAGAGGGCTTGTGGGAGTCAATGCAGTTGCAGGAGTGCAAGGGAATCGTAAGACTTGGTGTTTTGAATTTTGCATAAAGGTGTTTTTAATAGCCTTCAGTTTTCTTGGCATGAACTGTGCTCATGACTCAAGACATCTGCGGTGGGCTGAATTTATGCCGTGCGCCAGTTTCATCCAAGTGGGATTTAATGCATGACTTGTAAATGTTCACACATGTGTCCACTGACCTGTGCTGTGCAAGTGCCACTGGAGTCGCAAACAGGACGTCAGTATCTGTGAACCAAGGTGCTTTCTGGGACTATTAGTGTTGGCAAGGCCAAATACAGGAGCCTTGTACAGCCCCTAGTGCAACACATGGCTGGAAACACACGATCCACACCACACTCAGCCTCTCCTGTTAAATTTGTGCCTGAGTGAGGGTGTGATTTATTGCAGAGTGACCAGGTTAATGCGTATGTCTATACTCAGGCTTGGAGTGAGAATAACAACACGTAGACAATAACAATGGAGTTTCATTCACAGACAATGGGCTTGGAGCCTTTCAATAAAACCCAGCACTGTGGATAAAAGAGGTATTTAGGAAGTTTCTGTGTATGTGGTATTTGTGCTTTTGCCGCTGACTTACTTCCAATAAGACAAACAACAAGGAAATTACAGCATTTTTATAACCAGTACAGTGAAATGGTATTTAAAACCCCTTTTATTTCAACATCAAAGCATACATAAAAGAATGATTTGTTCCCAGTGGAATAACAAGACAAGACAGGACAATTCACTGTCTTCTAAAGCAAAGGAGTTTTTCTTGTCAAGAACTTGAAGAAAATAGATCTTCTCAAAATGGTGAACTGATGCTTTTCAGCCTGTTAGCAAACTAATGCCCTCAATATGAGGAAGAGTTAAACTATTGTTTGTTTTGAGAGAGAATAAAGATTAACAAGGTAAATTACATGGAAAAGAATCAGAAATACTTATCAAATGCATATTGTAATCATATTTGTTCCTTTAAAAGCTTAAAGGAATACCAACATTCAATCAAAGAGGAAACCATAGCAATTTAAGAGCCGGGAGTAATTTTCCTCATTAAATCAACTCCAAATCCCACTGCAATCAGCACAGAGCTGTTCTTCCACTCCTCCTTTCTCCCTCTCCTCTGCCATTTTCACTGTGTTGGAATGGTGTCATTGGAGGGTCTGTAGGAACAGCATGCTCCATGCCTTGCCCATGTGGTATCTTGCCTGTTGGAAGAAGCACATTCATGCAAGGTCCCATTCCACCCAGGCTGTACCAGAAAAGGTTTTGGAGGAGGTGTGGCTGAAGGGCACTAGGCAAGCCTGTTCCAAAGGGATTAATAGTCAGTGTGGGCCTGGGCTGGAGGAGAAAGATGTGTCTGGTGCCTGTGTGCTCTCCAGTCTCCAAGGACCTTTCCTGCAGCAGGCGGCACGTGCAGAGTGTCAGGCACTGTGTTCCTGCGTGCACGTGTGGGCATCCATCACTGTCCCCAGAGCTTTGAACAGCCACTTTGTAGATGAGTAGGGAAGAGGTAAACTCAGTGTGTGTGTGTGAGGGGAAGGAGGGTGGGGAGGAAGGAAAAGAAATGTGAGAAAGCTTTAGATGTAGTCCAAGAGTCCATCTGGTGGGTCTTTCTGATGTTCCCTCGACCGAGCCCTCCCACTGAGAAGGATCCCTTCTTTTTCCCTCATCTGCCAAAAACTGAGTCAGAGACTGGTTTTGTTAGAAAGGGTCATGAAAGCTTTGTTCAGCCTGTCCCCACAGGGGAGTAGGGTGTTCGTTTCTATAGGAGGATATTTAGGCTGTCTGAGGCTTGGTTGTTCTTATTCACACAAAGCTGGACAGCCTCAACCTGGGAAACCAGCTGGAAGGTCCCAGACTAGAAAAGGTCTTGGATTGTTTCAGCTCATAAGCTAGCTGTTGAATCAAGGGGTACTTTCGGTTGCTAATTAGCATTCCTAATCACATTTCAGGTTGCTCATTTGTCCTTAGTGAGGGAGAAGGAGTAGAGGGATATACCTGCTGTGGGCACAGAAGCCAGGCTTTTGTCCTGCTGCTGTTGCAAGTGGAAGAAAATGCCTTGCTGCGTGCCTGGTCTCTTCTCAGCAGACCTGGTGAGGGATGGGAATTCAGGCTTCCCTGACGCACCTTTTTTTCACGCTTTCTTCCCAGAGCCTGTGTCCACAATTGTGCTCCTTCTGGTTGTGTAGGTGGCTTCTACAAGGATTTGAGTGACCTTCTTGTCTTCCTGTTGCTCCCAAGACCTGTGGAGCTCCCAGCTACTGCTGGAACTGACTGTAATGTTATTGAGCTGCTTCTAAGTCATCACTTTGGAAAAGGAGCTTTGTTGTTTACTAGGTAGGATTTTGACTTTTACAATTCAACAGTATATTTTTTTTAGAGGGAGGAATTACATTTTACAGATGTTCATTGGATGGGGGGATTAATGTAATACACAGTGGGAAAAGAATATATGGTGTAACAGAGCTCTAAGGAGCCATAGAGAAGAAGATAAAAGAAACTGAAAGAGTGGAATGAAGGTAACAGACTTTCATGAAAGTCTGGTCGAATTAATAATTACACAGGAGAATAAGAAATAAAAGAGAACTTTGCTGTTCTACTTTCTTTTAAAAACAGCAATTTTCCCTCCCATTTTACTTTCAGTTTGGAACTTATAGGTTCAAATTAAATATAAACAGATGTGCACCAGCTATTTAGTTTTCAAACTCCTGAAGAAAGAGCATATCTGTGTTTCCACTGATACAAAGTGACACAAAACCACTGTAAAATTAAGAAATTGTACATCAGAGCTATTTATCTTGCTCATTTAAGATAGGGAAATGTTTTAAATGAAAATGTAAACAGTTTTAATGACCTGACTGTGGGAGGACGCCAAGATAGGTTACTTCTGAAGTAAGAACTAAGTCTTGAAATTAGAAAAAAGAAAATGAAACATGAAGCACTGTTACTGTTGGGACCTCCTCACTGGCTGGGAGGAGAAATGCAAAGCAGGGATGGAAGGAGATACAGCAGGTTTTGAAGAGTCTTGTATCCAGCAGTTATTTAAAATACTTGAAAATATAAGTAATTTCATGTTCCTTAATTACTTGTGGGTGGCTTCTTTTTTAGTACAGTGCTCAGTTTGCTTCTCAGTGAAGGGTCTGGGCTCAGGCTTGGCTCACAGAAAAGAGATACACACACTCTTTCCTGCAAATGGTGGGAACACAGGGTCAGCTACTCAGCACTGCTGTAAGCCCAAGCATTTCCAGTGGTGTCTGTGGAGCAATGCCAGCTTATTATGAGCTGAAGACGTGGCCTAGAGTTTCCAGCTAACTGAGGGGCTGTGCTGGGATCAGTTGTGCTGTATTTTATTGTCCCTGTGCTTAGCGGCTTTCTTGGGTAACCTTGATGGACACGTAGGACACAGCCCCTGATGCAGCTCAGGTCCCCAGTAATGTTGGATGCAGACACCCTTTACAGAGGGCAGGGTGGGAAGGGGATGGATGCCACATGTGTGTGCAGCCATTCAATGGCCCCATGCCCATGCAGCTAAGAAAATGGGCTGCATCTATGTGGCAGAGGGAAGGCAAGAATCTCACAGGTCCCATAAGCCTTTTCCAGTAGCTCTATTCCTGACATTCAAAAGGCCTTTCTCTTTTCTAAGACTTTTTCCATGTATATGTGTATCTTTTTTACCCTTAGCTCCTTTCTGTACTTGATTTGAGCTCTTCTTACCCTGACATTCCTGTTTTATTTTTTTTCTTCCCTTTAAAGTCTAAGTGACATCATTCAGTGCGAGTTTTCTCTTTCCACTTCATCCTGGACTGCTTTAAATGGTGTTTTCTTTCTTTCCAGTGCTCCAACAGGAATAGTCTCCTACTGTTCCCTCTGCCAACACTTGAAGACTTCATCTGGTAATTTCTGCCTCCAGTTATCACATCCAAGTCTCTGGGCTGACCCCATTTTGCTCACAGTTCCTTGACCTGTTCCAAATCCCTCAGGCAAGCTCACCACCTCATACCATTCATTCCGTCTCCTTGGCTCTTCATCTCTATGCCGTCTTCATCTCTTCTTTCCCCTCCAGAGGTGGTTGAACTCCTTAAGCCCTTTGCATTTCTTACCTTACTGAAAATAGTGCTTTTATTTCTGCTGTGTTCTTTCCTGCCCTTGATGATCTGCCCTGACTGTTCCTTTTGTTCTACTTTCCCAGTCCTGCCTCAGGGCCTCTTTCCATGCTGTCTCCTGATTAATGTGTGTCAGTGCCCTCCATTTCCTTCTTCAAACCACTTCTTGAAAGCCCTCCTATTTTATAAAATGCAACCAATTGAAAGGTGCTCGTTGGGGCTGGCAAGGAACAGTTCCACCTTATTTGACAGGATGAAGCCAATAAAGAACCAGTACAACCATTGCTTTAATGCTTGTTATGACCACCGTTAACCTTTTTGCTTCTGGCCACCAAGCTCTCTGGCGCTGATTTTCACCTCTGCCATAGACATTGCTTAAAACATTGAGAAGCAAGGGAGGAAAAATGGCTTGATGACTTCTGTGCTTCCCTAATTTACTGATCTTGCATGGGAAAGGGTGCATGCAATTGGTTTACTGACGTTTTGTACCATATTGGCCACCACCCCAGATGCCATAACCTCTTACCATGCTCCCTACTTCTCTTCTGAGCATGCTAGTCATGCTCCAAAGCAGAAAAATTTAAAGGATGTGAATTCTTCCCGCCACAGAGGCCCTGCACCAAGCAAGCATTTCCCTCGCATGGAGGAAGCACCAGGTGGCCCAAGCTGGGGCATGTGTCTTTGGGCCAAGGCATCACTTTAGATTTTTTTGCTTAGCATTGTGTTTCTCTAAAGACAGCAGGCAAAGTTTCAGAGCTTTATAAATATAATTAGCTCTAATAACTCAGTTATAATAATGCTTTTTTGAATAAATTTATTTATATGAGTGTAAATATGTTGCTTGTATTTAATAATCCTATTTTAAAGACATCCCTTTGCAAAATTCTTCAAATTAAATTGCAGTTATCCGTTTTCCTATGCAATGGTTTATGAGTGTATATTGGATCTACTCTTACCTTTTTTTCTTTTCTTAAATCCAGCCAAACCCTTATAAGCAGTATTTTACTAATATGAGAGCTGTGTCTCATTGATATTATGGGCACTTCAACCTGACTGCGTTTGGAGTTATTTATTTTGGCTGTTGCATCATCACATATTTAGACGAGAGGAAATAGCTATGCGCCTTCTAAATTGCTAACACTAACGGGAGTACTTAATCTTTAGAATATCTTAACTATAAATCCAACATCAACACGTGTGTCAGAAAACACATGAATTCTTTGTGCCTAAATAGTCAATGATCATGATTAATGCTTAATGCAAAACACACATGAGGTGCGTGGAAATGGAATACCGGTTGCTTTAGGTCCTATTAAAGAACCTCAGAATCCACATTTAATGATATTCCTGAAAAATCCTTTGTGTACCTCCAGAGTTATTTGTGTTTCTTTACTGCTTGCTTGCTGGAAGTTTCCCAGTGTCAGGGACTAAGCCTTTCTGCCCACTCTCCAGCCCACGAGTCAGTCACCCTTGGGAGAGTGAACCTGGGGGTGGAGATGGTGGGAGTAAAAAGAAGAGACTGTGCCCTGCCAACAGCTCACTTCCAGCTGAGTTACCCAGGGGAATGCAAGGGGATTTACTCATGTGTCAGGGCAAAGCAGCCCATTTACCTGTCAAGGGTGAAGGCAAGACAAGGACTTATGGAACTAGTCCTCCTTGTTCCTGCTGCTCCCAGGGCCCCTTCAAACAGGCAGCTCCTCACTGGACCCAGTGCCCTGTGGATGTGTAAGTGCTGTGACTGCTCAGGCAGCCTGGTTGTGCTGGGGGACTGGCCACAGCAATGCTTGGAGCCACCACAGGTCCCCTCTGCCCTGGGACCAGTGCTGAGATTCCAGAAGCAATGGTCATGTGAAAAGCTGAGCAGATTCAGCCCCCAGATACACAACAGCACCCAGCAAAACCTGCCTTCGGAAGTTCCCCTTGGCTCTCATTGTAAATGATGGTGGCTGAGAAACCTGTGAACTCTGAGCTGCACACCTGTGGGGATCCAGTGTGTGGCCTTGTCCCCTGTCCTTCAGTCATTTGATGTTGTTGCATTTCCTTGGGAAAAGGCTTTTATGTAAATGCTGCTTCACAAGTTGTTAAAGCAGTGCTTTCTCATGCTCACGGCTATGGTGCACTTTGGTCCATACACACACTCCTTAGTTTTACCTGTGGTTTGTATCCTTCACATTTTCTTTAAGTGTGATGCACACACAGTATTCTCTAAAATATGCTGTGAGTTGAAGGTGCGGTTTTTATCTCATTCCATGAATATGTTTTACTCTTTACCTCTTCAAAGAAATCTACCTCTTCAATAAATCTACTGCACTTTCCCGAGATCCCTTATTTATACAGTAGAACAGAAATTGTACTCTCTACAACAGCAAGAGTTTGTGAGTGGTTGAGATCTTGTTACATACTCACTTTAAAACAGATTTTTCTATATTATTTACTTACAATTTTTTAACATTGCCAGGCAAAGGTGAATATCACCAAAGAAATGCCCAGGAAGTTCAGAGTTATGTCAGGTTAAAAGTCTGAAATCACAAACAGCACTCAAAAACATTTTGACTCTTCTGGGCAAAGGAGCACCTTCCAGAACCCTGCAGTCACTAACTCTGGAGCAGGTACAGGGATGTTTGTTCCATATAAAAATATATATTCTTCTTTTCTTTTCTTTTTGTTCCTGAGATAGCTTCACTGTAAAATCCTATGGATAAATATTTGGTCTCACGCCCAATTTTACTGTGGGGGATATATCTGCCATGATAGTATTGTTCTGGCAGTGTAAACAGATAATGCTAAGTGTAATAAGGACTCACAGGCTGCAACTTTATCTAGTGATGAGCCAGAAAAGACCTTGACTAGGACACTGCAAGTACTAGTAGATACAGCATTTACAGAGTTCTGTTTTCTCCATGGTGACCTTTTATAGTGTACTCTTCCTGGGAAACGACATTCTTAATCTGCTTTAAGCTGTGAAAGTGGCACTCATGATCATTTTTGTGAAAATGCCATATTCAGACCAAGAATAATAAACTACAAGAAACCAGAAAATACCTTTATTTAAGGGCCTTCAATTCAGATCAGAATGTGAACAGTTTTTCTTGTTTCAGAAGGAAAATAGCAGTATTCAAGGCAGACATTATCCCACTGCAAGCTTAAAACTCACTCCCTTGGGGTTTGTCTTGCAGAGAAGGGTGTCTGTATTATCCACCCTTTGCAAGCCTTTCCTGACCTTGCAAGGGAATGCCAGACTGTGTATTATGGGATCCACGTGGGACTTTTCTGCAGCAAACTGAGAAAATCAGATTTAAATTGAGAAAGGGATGATGATCCTCACCATCTCTCAGGAAGTTCAGCTGTCTGTTTTCACTGATGGAATCAAAGAAAGATGATAGGTGTCTTGGTTCAAAGCATTATAGCTCAAGCAAAAGAAGAGTTAGTGTTTCAGCTTTTCTGGCTGTAGTAAATGGCCATTGACTACTTTTAGTAACTGATGTACTGGGAAAAAATGCTTAATTTTTTGTAGGTGTTGCAACTATTCTGTGATGTGCACATGTGGATTACACAAGGAGGTGAATGATTTTAGAACTCATAACTTACCAGAATTACAATTAAGGAACACCTGTAATGGCAACTGTCCTTCCCTCATACCTCTTTTAGATCCACCTTTCTTCCTTGCTATTACACTTGATGGTATTTGAGTCTCTTGCTTTGTTGTCATTCAAGAATGAGCCTTGCAATGGTTCAACTTTATTCATGCCTGTTGTCAAGTGCAGATTTAGACACGGTGTGAACCACTCTAGGTCCCATTACCAGAAATAACTCACAGATAATTTAAATTGTTTGTCAGCCACAGACACATGATGAACACAGATTTGAGCAAGAAGGTCCCATCTGGGCTGTCATGCTGGGCTGCCTGCATGGTCCTGCACTGGCTTTCAAAGCAGTGGGATCCCAAGCTGCTCTGCAAAGAGCTGGGAAAGCTGTGAAAGCTGTGAATTCTGACACCTGCCATGACTCTACTCTAACCAACAAATCCAAAACAGGTTTTCATGGTAAATATTGGACTAAAGGCAGGCTTCTGAGATTCAGTTTTGTTTGAAAAATACAGGACAAGGCAAAGGATGAAGTAGTGGCTTCTCATTCCTTCATTTTGACATCACCCTGTTTATAAAGCCCAGGAAGAGATGTCACATTTTAGAGGAAAGTCTGTGTTGCTAAATATAGGTATTTGCTGCTCGCATCTTTTGGAAATGGTCCCTCAGTTCATGGTATTCATTATGGAACCATTCTGGGGTCTCTCCTGCTTATGTGGGATTGGGAATATTTCAATTCAATGTAATTCATACTGCATAGATTTTTCAGTAGTCAGGTGCTATTTTAAATAAACAAGTGCATCTCTTACATCCCACGTACAGAGTGTTTCCTATTCCTGGGCCTACACAGGCACTGTATGACAGCAGGAATCTGTGTGTTTCTTATTATACTATTTCCCTCAGTGTTCCTTTTGCAATGGTGCTTGGATTAAAATTAACCTTGGGAAAAAATTAGACCTTATTTCAAAACACAGCCACTGAGTAGTATGGGAACATCACATGCATCCTAAATTATTAGAAGCAGTCCTGGCAGTATACTTGGTGACAGACTCTCACTTGACCAAACAGAAGAGCTGTGGTGGGTAGACAAGCTGGATAGTCTACTGTTTATTTGCTATTTTCATTAGTCTGCATTAGGACTGACAGAAGGTGCTTGACTCATGTGTCAAAATTATTAGTTTTCCCACATCAAAACAAGCTGTTGTTTCAGATTTTGCCAGGTGGTATTGATAAATATAGACCTCTGACTTAATTCCTCTAGTGTGTGAAGAAATGTTTGGTCTTGGGAAAAGATACTGTGTGGTTAGCAGGTTCAGCTATTCAGAATTATGCGAAGAGGCAGCAGTCCAAAGTAGACAAGGTAAACAAAACAGTGTTTGCTGCTTGCCTGGTTCCCTGATTAGAGGAAACCTTTGAGGAAGAAATAGGTTTTCTTTAACATTCCTGAAAGAATAATTTGCACCTTCTCTGACCTGCTCTGTGCTGACTGGCAGAGATGGATAAATAGAACAGTTGATGATTTGAGGCTAGCTAGGCCCAATATCACTGTGAGTTTTTTCCTCCTCACCAGAAAATCAAATTGTGCTGCCATTCAGAGACAAGACAAGTGTATTGTGAGACAGAAGAGATGTACTATCAATTGCATCATTAATGGAGGTATGCTTGATGTGTAGTGCACATTCCCCAGCCTGGCTGCTATGCTACTATGATTTCAGGATTCCCACATGATCTTGAGGTCTCAGCATATTCATATCCTTCTTTCCTGTGGAGATAGGAGCTGATATTCTAGTCCCATACAAAAAAAATTGCTCTCAGTGAACTGTGTGCCATGTCACCATGGAAATACATGGTAGAGAGCATTTCTGAGAGGGCAATCAGTGCTGTTGTTTATCACATCTCTACCAGCAGCTCTTTCCTGCCAAGCTCGTTGCCTGCAGGTCTCCTCTGCTCTCTGCTCAGCTGGGTCTTTCTACGCTGTGTAGATCATGAGCAGCCAACCTAGGACAGCACTAAGACATTCACTAAACAAACTTTAGCAATGTATCTGTTCCTGATTTTGCCTGGTCCCCTATGAGCTTGATTCCAAACATCAATGAAAATAAACTGCAAATGTGGCATGACTTAATTCTCCCATTGGAATTCTGTGGAAGAAAAGCACAAAGGTGACAATTCATGGCTTGTTGGACAATACCAACATATAGGTATTGCCCATATAGCTTCTCTCTTCTTCTGAAGTGCAGCACTGACATAGAAAAGTGTATTAATCACCAGTAATTTATACTAGGCCTTCCCTAAGAAAAAGATTCAGTAGTAGCCTTCAGTTTTAAAATCCTAAAAGTTTTGAAAAAAAGCCAAAAAATCCCACCTATTTCAGATAAAATACTGAACTGTGTTTTACTTGCTATACAGTCTCCACTGCAATTCATGGCACAATGAAAACTGAGAAGCTCAGTCCTTATACATGCTATGACCATAAGATGGAGATATTGGGCTAC
Organism: Drymodes brunneopygia; assembly: GCA_013400955.1. NCBI lineage: Eukaryota > Metazoa > Chordata > Aves > Passeriformes > Petroicidae > Drymodes > Drymodes brunneopygia. Next base: position 63,951 of record VZTZ01042091.1, read on the forward strand.
AAAAGAAATAATGTACTTAATTCCCTCACCACTTTGGTTAGTGTGGGTTTATTTAAAGAAAAATGATGATGATTAGCTAAAATAAGTATTGTGGTAGGGATTAGACACCAGACAAACCAGGATGGCAGAGTACTAGGAATACAAAGTCTTGCTTGCAAAATGAACTACTAGAAGTGAAAATGTGAGCTTGCTATTGTAATAATTTCAATAGTGGGTCACGTATGCCTTTGTTCTACAAAAATAGGTTGAAACATCAGGTTCCAAACTAAAAGAGATGCCCTCCTTTCTGATGAGTGGGAAGCTGTAAGTGTTCTCAAGACAGGTAAAATGGCTTGTGGAGTTCACAATCTATACAGTTATTTTCTAATCTTCAAGTGCATCATAACAGCACAGGGTCTAGCTTGCATTTCACTCCCTGCAAGAGGCTCTGGGTCTGCAATAACTGAGCAGAGGAAATTTTTGGTGACATTAAGGAGAGGAAAAAGAGTTTTATGGGGAAACTGGAAGGGACAGGTTTCAGTCATCAGCTCCTGAAGCGCATCTCAAACAGGCAACCTGTGCCAACATCTGGGTAGTAATTTTATTAGTGAGGGGATAATTTTACTTTGAAAAGTGTTTTAAAAATACTAGCTGCTTGCTCAGCTGATCCACTTCTCTCTTTAGACTGGCATTCTGTTGTCCCCTCCTTAACTTGTCTCAGTCTGAAAGAGATAATTGACCCCAATTCTTGGTCATGTGTCACCCTCAGAAATGTCTGGAAAGTTTAAGTCAGCTGTACTGGGTTTGAGCTCAGTGCATGTAGTATTTTCACACAAGCAGAAATGAGGGCTTAATTTAGTTGATCAAAATTTTATATTATTAGCTGTTAAATATTAATGGGGGAAGATGATGATTAGGTAAGGTGAAGAGTGTTTTCTTAATAGCAAGGGAAATTACTGGAGATAGAACTCCATCAAAGGCATGGTGGATTTGCCATCAGTGGAAATCTTATACCAAAGTGCAGAGGCCTCTCTAAAAGTGATGCTTTGTTCAGTTAGAGTATCAGACTTGTGTGTATGAGAAAGCCATGAATGAAACTCTGTGGCCTGTGTACCACAAGAGATTAGATAAAAGGATTGCAGGGGTCACAGGACTGCAGAACAGCTGAGGTGGGAAGGCAGATCTGGAGACCATCTAGTTCAAAGCAGTTTCAGCTACAGCAAATTTCTCAGGGCTATGTCTTGTTGGGTTTTGAGTATCTCCAAGGATGGAGACTGCTACCTCTCTGGAAAGCCTCTGACAGTTTCTGACCACCCTCACCATTAAAAAAAAATAATATTTTGTTCTTGTATTTAAATGGAATTTCCTGTATTTCAGTTTGTGCCCATTTTCTCTTGTCCCATTCCTGGCTACCACTGAGAAGGATCTGGTTCCATTTTCCTTCCTTTTAGGTATTTATCCAGATTGATGAGATTCCTCTGAGCCTTTTTTAGTCCTGAATATGCAATCACAACTCTCTCAACTTCTCCTCACATGAGGAATGTTTCAGTCCCTCACCATCTTTGTGGCTCCCCGATGAACCTGTTCCAAAATGTTCATGCATCTCTGGTCCTGGGGAGCCCATATCCAGACCCAGCACTCCATATGGGTCCCACTAGTGCTGAATAGAGGAGGAGGATCATATCCCTTGACCTGCCAGTAATGCTTTTCCTAGTGCAACCCAGCATGCTGTTGACCTTTGCCTTGTGGGTCATTGCTGGTTCATGGGCAACTGGGTGGCCACCAGGATCCCCTGGATCCTTTTCTGCAAAGTTGATATCCAGCTGGCCAGGCTACAGCCTGTACTGGTGCACGGGGTTATTCCTCTCCACATGAAGGACTTTGCACTTCCCTTTGCTGAACATCATGAGGCTCAGGTTGGCCAATTCATCCAGTCTGTTGAGGTCCCTCTGAAAGGCCACCTCACACCCACCTGGTGTGTTGGCCACCACTTTATATCATTGACTGAGTCACTTCATTGTACAAGGCATTGGGTCAGACAGGCATGATTTCCCCTGCATAAATCCACTGAGAGTGAATACTCACAGTCTTGTTTTTTAAGTGTTTGGAAGTGATTTCCAGGGTATTTTGCTTCATCATGTCCACAGAGATCAAGGTGAGACTGTAGTTCTCCAGGTCATCCTTGTTGCCCCTCTGGAACTTAGCAGTGACACTTTTGTCCAGCTCTGAGGAACTTCCCCCATTGCCACAACCTCCCAAATATTATCAAGAGTGGCCTCACAATGATACGTGCTTGGCACTCATGATCCCTCAGTGATCCCACAGCAATCAGGAGTGCATCCCCTCAGAGTCCAGAGATTCGTGTTGGTCTAATTTGCCTCTTACCCTCCACTGAGGATAAGTTTTTCCTAGCTCCAGACTTTCACATCCATGACATATTCTTCCTCATTTGTAAGTAACAGGTCCAAGAGAACATCTCCCCTCATTAGTCCCTCAGTCACCTGTGTCAGGAAGTCCTTTCTGATCTTAAAGATACATGAGTCCCTGAACAGGGAAACTGATTTTCAGCACTCATATAAATTTTCCATATTAGCAGTAGGTAAAAAGATGTCCACCAGTAAGTTGATCAGAGTTCACGGGGAGAACAAAGACAGTGAAACCCAGAATTCTAATTTTACATCCATTCCTCTGGATAGAACCACACTTCAGGGATTCTCTTTCACAAAGCAGAATTAAAATTTTCTGTTCATTTCCATGTTAATAACAGTAACTAAATCTCAGCCAAGGAATACACCTGTGACTGTGAATTTAAAGATAAATTCTCTTGAGAGAAGTAGTTGATTTATGACAAAGTGGACAGGTGTTGAACTTAATATAGACAGAGCATGTAGTTCAAGTTTGACAAGTGTATAGAGATGCCCTTACAAGAAGGTTGAATGGTGTTATATTCGTACATGATTGATTCTTTAGTGTTAAACTAGGAGTCATCTAAATGAATTTGGGGGACTTCAACATAACAGAAGAAGCCAGGGGGGATGCTGCTCAAAGAAATTTATAGACTATACCACATAATTTTGGGTAAGGAAAATACTGGGTAGGTGCCAATAGTGGAAGCCCAGTGTTCTTAGCCTGTGGCAGTGGGGGGAGACGAGGATTCCAAATGCCAAATTTGGTCTGGTCTGGGCAGCTCAGTAGTGCCATTCAGTTTCCAATATATGTGTGTGATTACCCATATTGAACACTAAGTGAGAGCCCCCCTAAACCTCAATACTTCCTTCTTCTCATCTATTTTCCATAAGAAAGTAGCCTCGGCAAGGAGAAGTGGGAGCCCATACCAGCAGGTGACCAGCCTGGGTGACAAGGGCACTGGAAATGTGGGGTTCCCCGGGAATCAAAGTGCATTTCCTGCTGTGAAACTCCTTTGAGGACCCTCTCTCCTCACCATGCAGGTTAGGCAGCACAGATATGCAAACAGGTACAGCACCCCACACTGACCCCGTGGGAGCTTAGCTCTGCAAACCACAGTGCTTATTTCTGCCTGTCAATCTGGGCTTAGGTGTCTAGGTGCAGTTACTTTTTCTTCTGTGTGAAGATAAACAGTGTTATTGACATTGGAAATTACTCTTGCCAAAGAGATTTTGAACTTTAGGCAGCCAAGCTGGGGAGTATTGGTGTCAGCAATCCATCTGGAGTTGTATGATAGATGGGAACACAGTCAGGAAAGCACCCGGGTGCCCTGACACTGGGCCCATGCCTCCTCCCCTCTGCAGCCACTGCACTCCTTAAGGTATTTTATTGCTTATGTCTTTCAGGACATGTGAAAAAGGCTTAAAATACACAAGACAAATTATCTGACATGATTCTCTGGAAAATGTTGTGTATCTTAAATGCAGCCAGAGTGCAGAGTGTATGCCAGTTGTAACAGTAATCACTCATTTTCTGTTTTGACCTAGCTGAGAAATTACAGACTTGGAAAGGAGTAATTTGAATGTAACAATCTTCGCTGTTTCAAAGGTTTTCTTTCTTTTTTACCCTTCTGGGAGCAGCATGTACTGTGCGAGCTTTTTATCCACTTGTTCAGAACACATCCTATTTCATCTGGCCCTATTTTCCTAAGGCACCTATTCTACTGGAGATATGTAATTGTATCATATTTTATTTTCTGCCAGTCAAGGTCTGTCTCAAACATCCATGCAGACATCAGAAGAGGAGCTGGTAAGGGTTAAATGTTAGAAGATCAGTGAATTGCAGAAGAATTTCTCACTGCTTCCAGGTCAAGTATTCACAGGTTGTTTTGTTTTGAGATGTGGCTTCCAGACTTGGATCATGTCAACATACAGAGCAGGGCTGACACTGAGACATCCATTTAATAAATATTTACTTTTATATGTGTGTGTGAGTGCGTGTGTGTGTGTGTGTGTGTGTGTGTGTGTAGGCTTGCGTGCCTATGTGTGTTCACTGAGCTCACATCCAATGTCCACCCTTAGTAGATGTATTTATCCCACTCTCTGACTTGCCCACAAGACAAGCCCAGGACACATATTTACTAGCAACAACATTTTGGAATGCATTTGTGGTTGTAGAGTGCATTTCGTGGTATCCTGCTTTAAACTTGTAATAGTACTACTATTTTTAACAGCAGAGTAGCTGCATCACTCAGCTGTTGGCACAATGAACTGAAATAGAAAAAAAATGCTCTTTACAATACAGTCTCCACTGATACAATAAGTTATACCAAAAACATTTCCTCACATTTACTGTCTCCTTAGAAATTAAAATAAAACATTTGAAGGTTTTCATCCTTCCACTTGTTTGTTTTGAAAAACGTGTGAGCTCAAAAAGGAAGCTAAGAATTTTTTTACAATGGCTAAAAAACCATTGATATGTCAGTGTGCAAGAATTAAAATTACATACAAAGGCATAGACAAGAAAAGACAGTTATTTTCAGTTACATGTGAAAAAATCATAATTAAGATGAGGCTTAAAAGCACATGTTGGGATAGTGTATGTGGACACAACCAGTGTGCAACAGTACTTGTAACTTATGCTTCTTTGAAACAATCTTGTTTCTGAAAATCCAAACAAATCACTTCAAAATGTCACAAACATTTGTCATGGTCAGGGCATTCTCAAGTTCATCAGATTTCTTGGACCAGACTGTAATTTTCCCTTACTTATGTATTGCAAATGTATTCTGTTTATATTGATAGCTATAGTCTAAATTTGAGCTGCAGGGCCTAAACAAGATTAGTGAAGCCAACAAGTGATCTTTCATGTTTGGTAATGGCACAACCCTTTCTAGCATGAATACTGCCAATTCTTTTGAACATTTCTGTATACAACATTGTATTATTAATACTTTCTGTAGACCTCAGCTATCTTTGGGTGAAGCCATGGCTTGCATGTGACTGACTTTTCAAATCTTATGAAAAGTCCATGGATATCAATTTATTTATTTATCTATGGTATGACCCATTAATCTTCTGTACACATTTTGTCTGCCATGAAGTGTCCTTGCCCTTTAATCAGAGTTATGTTCCACCTCTGCTCAGAGCCCCTCTGTGGTAGTCAGACCATGAGGTGTTTGTCAATAGGTAGTCAAGAGCAGCCTCCAACACAGTTTTAACTTCGTGGAGAAAAATGAGGAAGGTTTCTCATTCTGTGTAAGTGTTTCTTGGACAACTGCTTTGTCTCATGCACACTGTAAAAGTGATTGACTCTGATTCTCAGACTCATCATGTAATTCGTCCAACAGCCATTCACTGGTTTATACATGACACAATAATAAAATTTTCATCTTGATTATGATACCTTAATCTAAAACAACCAACTGTCATTTGTAATGGCCACAAGCACTTAAACCTATCCAAACCACGAAAAAAATCATTCTTCACTGTGATTTAGAAAGTTATGGGTTTAGTGTAATAATGTGAAACTGGCAGCCTATTTAGATAGAACAAGCTTCACCTGAATTACTAGAGTTAAAATCGTTTCCTCCAGGGAAATGTGACCTACAGAAATGTTTCGCATTATCCCAGGCAAAAGAACCATGCTGAAAAGATTAGAAACCATCTCCTGCACACATGTACACATGTGCTCGCATGCACGCACGCTCTCCCACCCCTAGCAGTACTGTGGGTAGCAGAAGGAGAAGTGCCCTTTCACAGACTCCTGCCTTGCGCTCAAAGGAAATGCAGCAGACATTTAAATATTTCCAAACCAAACAAGACATCCTGAAGGATTCTCCTCCTGTGGCCTCATTATCTGCTTACATCTGTGTTTTTAAAATCAAAAGGAAGGCTGAAGCAGTCACAGCCACCCTTGACAGGAGCAGAAAGGGGAAGTGGAGAAGCAATGAGAAAAAGTTTAAGACCTTCACTCAAGCAGCCCTCACTTTCTGAGGAGACCAGCTTTAAAATATGGTGGCTGGAAATTAAAATCATCATTTAAAAAGGCATCTTTCTCTTATAAGGCTTCATATCTAAGTGTACAGCTTTAAAATATATAGGAAGACTGGTCTTGCAAAAACAATGATGACCTCTTTTTAAGTACCTGATCATTCCTCTGGAGTTTAGGGGCCAATTCTTCCCTAAAGCTGCACCTTTGCATTTGCTTTCCCACAGGAAGGTCTGAGGCAGCAAGTCTTCTGCCTGTATGATCCTGGGGCCCCAGCAGGGCCTGAGGCTGATGTGATGAGCAAGCTGTTGACATGAGCAATAGGCTGATGCAGACAAGACCTTTTTCAGTGAGTGCCAAATGTCATCAAAGCCCCATCCAAGCCTGAGGAGGACTTTCTAAAGGGTGCTCCCCACATCACCTGCCTTCACAGTGTCACCTCATATACCTAATCCTCCCTGGATCTTTGCTTTAGTGTTGGACATTTTTGCACCAAATAAAAATACAGCTTGCTTCATTCTCTCTGTTGGTGCTGTGCACCTTCTAACATGAAAGGGTACTCACTGAAAAATTCCCAATCGTTTTTAGTGCGGGGGGAAGGAAGTGCAAGAGTGTTTGAGCACCTCATACTTACTGCCTGTAAACATTCATCTTTGAGGAGAAAAAGAGTAATCAGTGAGGAATTTGGCTTCAAAATCCACGGCATGAAACTGTGTGGTCAGGCTGCATTCTCCAAAGCCAGCTGAGTAGCCCTTGAGGGAGGGACTGCGCCCTGCTGCTGCAAAGTGTCTGGTAAGCATCTCCAGAATATTTGCTCCAAAGATGTTTGTTCCAAAGATGTCATCTCACCTATAAAACAGGTTAGCCACAACCTGTGAGCTGGGCCAGCTGGAGTCACAGTGCCACTACCTGTGTTACCGCAGGAAAGGGCTGAGGGTTGAGTGTATGAGCCAGCCTCCTTGCTTCTTCCCACCACTGCTGGGGAGCTGTAACTTTGGGACTGGGTACAAGTCTTGCAGAGAAAGGGAACAGAGGACAGAAATAAGGGAATGGTTTCAAATTTGCTGGGAGCAAGGTAGAGAAAGAAAGAGAATAATCCTGAAGCAAAGAAGATGAGAAATGAGAAAGTGAGGAAAAGAAGAGCATCCTTTTTCCGTGTTCCTCGTTCCACATAGGCTCCTCCCATTGTCATGTTTTTTCACCTTGAGAATGTCAACCTGTAAATAAATTATTTTTATTTCTGAACATAACTACTTTAGCCAATTGTATTACAACTGAGGGCTGTACAAGCTGGACCAACCATAGTGTTGCTTTTTGTCATTAATAACCTCCTTCCTTGCACCTGAATTACCCTGCTGCAGAGGCAAAGGCTGCTTCAGGCATGCTGGGGAGCAGGCTGAGGTAAGGGCAGAGACAGAGCTAAGGAGAAGGGCATGCAAGTGTCCATGGGCATGAGGACTGTGCTTCCCTGGGCTGAAGAAAGCATGGGTGAAATATGTCAGCCTAATCAAACAAAAAGCACAAAAGTAGTTAGCGCAGGGACAGGAAGTGGCTCCTCGCTTCAACACTCTGCTGGCCTTTGCCCTGCTGTTATTCCCGCACCTCTGCTACCAGTAGTCAAGTTGAACTCAAATCTTCTCCAAAGTGGGTGCCTCAAGATATTGCGGATCCTAGAAGCCCTGGGAGTGATGAGTGACAACTAACCTCCAATTTTAGGCAACAGGCTTCTGTTTTCTTGCTGAAGTGTCACGTGGCTTCCACAGTAAAGGTGTCTTGGGTTCCCCGGATGAAAGTTTGTCCTGAGGGATGACACAGTGTCCCACTCTGACCACCCTGCTTTGCCAATGCTCTTGTTGCCGTGACACAAATCCGAATGGGAATCTGTCACACTTAAATCTCTTTCGTTGGCTGGGAGGCAGTTTCTGAATACTGGCTGTCCAAAGGCTACAGATTAACATTTTTACAGCCTCAAACTAAACACTGCATCTTTCCTACTAGGAGAGCTGCCATCACTGAAGGCCAGGGTCTAATGGTTGCTGACATTTACATGAGAATTTATGGCTGTAATAAATTATGCTTCAGATTTTCCTTATTTGGAATCATTTTGGAGTATCATTTCTCCACATTTTTTATGGCAATGTAACAGACTACTTTTTAAAGGACCAGGAAGATGTTAATGTTACCTTCACTGCATAAAGAGCTTGGATACAAAGTTTTCCAAGAAAGGAGTTTTTGGACAATGCAATGTTTTTTATTTACTTAAGCCATTTTATAATAATCTGGCAGTGTAAGCCAATGGTGAGGTCTTGAGCAACTTGGATTCTTTAATTTTTTTTAGTCTCTGTTCACAGGATGTACTTATTTCACTGATAAGACAAAAATAAGGGTTTTCTGAAGAAGAAAATCTATATTCTTTTTCAGTGACTTTATCTCTGCAGACAGACTACAGGTATAAGGGAAACAGGAATACTGAGACCGTTAAAACAGCTAAAGCTCGTCTTTGGAGGAATCTGCAAATGTTATCCATATGCAAGCTAAATGCATTTTCATGTGGCAGCAAAAAGCATTTTTAAAAGGAGATACCGTATATTGAGATCTCCATGACCCTCTGAGCACAGAAATCATGTGAGCTTCAGTAAGGATCTGATATGCCTGTAGTAACCTAGAAATGTCTTGGAAAGAGGGAAATAAAACATCCAAAGGGATGAGCAGCAACTGGCCTATCCAGGATAAATGAAAGATCATTTTGATCTCCATACAGATTTGTCTTTTCCCCATCTCCTCATGAATTTCCAATGTATGCATTTCTGAGTTTCCTTCCCTGGAGTGAGTTTTCAGGGACTGGCAGCTGTTCCTCTCCTGCAGTGTACCAAACAGGAAGGACTTCCCCTCCTGCAGGTTAGCCATCTTAGCTTCCCTCTTTCATTTGTAAAGGCCTTCCCAGCATCGTAATTTTATTCACTCCTTTCAGCCTCCTCAGCTTCCCTCTGACCTACCCTGCCCTTTGCATAATGCTTTCCTTTCTTTGGGTTTCCCATTCTCTTTCTCCATCAGAATGACCCTGGCCACTTCTCTTTTGTCTTTTTTTTATTCATACCTGTTTTCCATCCCAACCCCACATGAGATTCCCTATCCATAGGTCAAAAGTCTTTCTTTGTAGGCTAGCTTTTTGTAAAGCCATCCTCCTCCTCTAGTCGTCTGTCCAGGCTTCCCTGTTTTCCAGACACATCATTGGTGTCACATCCCCTCGGTGGTACCTCTCAGGACCAAGCAGATGTCATGCTTTCTTTCCCCAGACCTATTTCCCAGGCAATTTTGGGTCTGCAAAATGTAGAACAACAAGTGAAAAAGGAAGAAACCCTGTCAGCTGTGAAAGGCTTGTTCTCATCAGCATGCCACAGCCCCAAGATATGATGAGAGCCAGTATCCATCTGCCAATGTCAACATGGCTCCTCCATGGCCAGCGTGCCCACTGCACTCCCATGCCTCTGCAGTCTCTCCTTGGGCACTCCTTCTGTGTGCTGTCCATCATTTCAGATGGGGACCACCCCTTTCAGACTAGATCTCTGTTTTCAAATCCCCTTGTTTCCTCATTTTGCTGAGCTAGTTTGGACCTTGGCTGGAAGTTCCCCACTCTTGGAGGTTCTGTAACCAGACAATGCATCCAGTGACGCAGTTCGGCCTTTTCAAAACAAAATAGGGTTTAAAAATCAACAGGAACACGTTGCTTCGATAACTGGGTTAAAATAACAAAAGAAGGCCTGCACGCGTGAATATGACTTAAGCTTCATTCTTCCCTCTCAAATTTTGGGCAAGTTCCATGTCATCTTGGCACTTCTGCTCTTGGGCTGGGAGAGGCAGGACACAACTGTCTGTCTTTCTGTCGGAAATGGTGTTAGACTGGAATGTCTGTCAGCTCTGGGTCCGGATGGGGCTGGTGACATGCCAGCTCATGGGCCAAACAGGCCAGTGCTGGGATGATCAGCTGCTTCCCAAAGCCCTGGGCATTGCTCACTGTTTCTGGGTGTCCTGGGTTGACTATATGATCCTTGTATCCCCAATCGTCTGTCTTGCTTATGCCAAATATTAAGTTCTATAGCTTTAAGGTTAGGCCCAGAGAGACAGAGAGAGTGAAGCAGGGGGAGAGAAAATGCTNGGGAAATCTACCAACCCCCCTTATAGAATTCCCTGTGCATTTCCTCCTACCCACCCCATTTGTTTTGCACTGTAGAGAAAATAACACCAAGGAAAGACACAGTGACATATCTCCCGACAATTTTTTTTCTATGGGTTCTTCATGTTTTTCTTTCTCATTCTCATCTCCTCTTGCTGGGTTCTCAAGATCAGTCTTACTGCATTAGCATGTGCATTCAGTAACAAAATACTAGTATCTGCAAGTATTTCGTGTTTCCAGTGCATTGGACAAGGTGATTTTATAAATGAAATTGTTATTGAAAATACTAGCTTATTGTATTTATAATACAATAGCTGATCAGACTGTAAATTTCTCAAAATGTTTCTAGCAGGCTTTTCTTTCAGTTAGGCTAAGTCTGCCCAAGTAATCAACCAAAACTAACAAAGCTTCTGCTTGCTTTCTTAGTTTGCACCAGTGTAACTCAGATGAGAAGTTTATCCATGGGCTTGAAAAGCACTGCAAACACTCTGGGAATTGATCTTTCAGTTGCATCTCTATGTTTCCATCCTGACTTTTGTATCAAAAAATACAAAAATCCCAACCAAACAAATAAAAAAACACCAAACCAAAATTCCAGCATTCCACATCCTTCTATTAAAGAACTTTGATAGGATCTTGGTTAAGTGCTCACTAAAGAAATTAAGGCTATCACATGATGAGAAGCCATAAACTGAAAGCTATCTAAGATATTGGAAGCAATAGACATGAAAAAAAAGCAAATTTTTGTCTCTGAAAAAATGTTGGCACAGAAGTGCCAAGGTCTAGTATTGTTTAACAAATATATTGGCAGCCTGGAGAGGGGAATGGGAGTAAGGAAGTTAAACTGATGGTTATTTATTTTAGTCAAAGCCCAGAGATTCGCTGGGGACAGCGTGTAAGTGAGACTTCAGCAAAAGCAGGTGAAGGCTCAATGCAATGGCAGAAAGAGCTAAATTGGTGGCACATGCAAAATTAGATACACTAAAGGGGAAGGCAAAATATTCCTGTGACAGGGAGCACTTGATATGAGCTATGAAAAAAGACTTGGGTCCTACTGAAGGCAGCTTGATAGAAACTTTTGCTCCCTGTGAAGAGTGGTGGGGACTACACAGTGTCACTCTAGAAGCCAGCAGTTCAATTTTGTCTAATATCTGCTGTTCAGGACTTGGCATCTTGGCCAGTATTCATCTCCCTTAACCACAGAGCAGATATCTTCACCTGAGCCTGTTATCTGAGCTCTTTTAGAGCCAATGGAGAGAAGTGTGCAGGCAGAGGTTGAGCCATGTTCTTCTAAAGAAGAGACCTCCAAGAGATGCCATCACTCTTCCTCAGATGCCTATTTTGATTTTTTCTATAAAAGGAGTTCTGTCAATTAGTATTAATATGTATGCTACAGAAAAATGCGGTCTCCTGCCCAAGCAGTTTTCATTTTCTCTGATGTGGGAATTAAAGGTATCACAGTAAGAAGCTAGGGGACCAGGATATCTGAAGATGGTGGTGAGCTGCCTCAGGAAGGGAACCAGTACAGATGTGGTAAAATCACTTAAAAATAATAAAAACCTAATTAAGATGAATCAAGAGCTTCTGTCTTGGCATTTAAGACAAAATAAACACAGACAAAATGCACAGAAATGTGTCTTTAAAATACTAACTAGCAGCTTCTGGTATCGCCCAGCACAGGATGCTAGAGAGCCCAAGAGCTGAGCTCAAATCTGAGTGCAAATCTCACCCTCAGGGGTAGGTGTGGATACGTACTTGCCTACTGCAAATTTCTTGCCTCTCCTGAAGCACCTGGGGCTGGTGGAATAGGCTGAGCAGGTTGAAAGAATATCTTATAGGTGTGCAGAATTCGCCTATGTGCTTGGAAAAGAAATCAATGCTGAGTTCAATCAGAAGTTCTTAGACTGCCGAGTGGATATCTTGGGAAATGAATGCCCTGACAAAATTATGAGTGATGACTATCTCCTTAAAACAAGGAAGGACATTCAGGATGTAGATCACACCCTCCAGAGACACTTCACCATGAGCAAGTGGGGGATGTTAGATTGTTAATGCTTTTTTTAAAATCTACTGATTTTCTGTTCCCCTGTCAAAGACAAGTTCCTAGAGCACATGAGCTTTGAGACTGGACTGACAAGGAACTTGCCACTTTTTCTTGATGATGTGAGTCCACCTGAAAGATCAGGAAAGCATGTGCACTTCATGGACAGATGGGTTTTTTTATAGGCTTCCAACTACTGCCTCTGTCTGTAAGGATGTGAGAGAGTTGTCAGGTCCTCTTTCTGGTGGAAAAAAGTGACCTTGCGAATGACAGCTGTGCAGGCAAGAGACAAATTTATTAACATCTTCACAGAGCAGACTATGCAGAACATATGCTATAAGTGGGGGCTTTCCCAGCTCTGGGGGGTCCTCTATCTGCTCTCCCTGTGCTCAAGTGCCTCCTGAAGTGCTGAGCTTGGAACTTTTGCTAGCTGCATGTTACTTCTTCTGTTTTTATTTTACTCTGCATTCAAAGGACTAAATAGTGAGAAAGGGCTCTGACTGCTTCAAACAGCATACAGGAAATGAACAAGCTGAATAGTATGTTTGCCAGCACATGGATCTTTTTGGCATACTTAGAGCTATCCGGACTATGGATTTGTCCAATTTTTAGCCATTACTAGCCAACCATCAAAGGCTTTTCCATGTAGAAGGAGCGCCATGTTTTGTTGCGGTGCATGCTCCTGTCTAATAAATATGTCCTGAAATGCCCCTAGATGGGATGGTCTGTTTCATGTGACCATCTGTTTTCTGTTTCTCGCCCTTGGAGTGTGGCTCCTGCCTGGGGACCCTGGGGGTACTTAAATCCAGAACCAACTATGGGCAGGTGGAAACTACTCAGATGTCTGTACTTCTGTACGTCTCATAGATATGTCCTTGGGGAAGCAACTGACCCAGCCAGTGGTGGTTGAAAAGATGACAGAGCTCTCCTGGAGCAGACAAACGTCAGCTGCTTACAGTAGATGCTCTTCTACTCAATGAGAACATGGAACTTTGATCACATTTCCCTCCAGGTCTGAAGGATGGGGCCAAGAAGGATCTAACCAAATTGAGTACTGGTTGATAGAAGAGCTAGTCCTCTTCTGCTGGGCTGAATCCCGTGTTTCTCCTGCTCTTGCTCCTCCCTATGTCTCCTGTGGGTCTGATGTGCTGAGTTGCTATGAGTCTGCCCTCATCTGTTTTGGCCATATTCTCTCTTGACCCCTTCCTTCAGAAACGGAGTTAGAGGAAACTGGTATTTCCTTTAGGGGGTGGGAACTTAGAGACTCAAAATTCAGAATCAGCAGGCTACAGTAAAAAAAATGTTTTGGGAATCCTAGTTCTTCTCTTCAGATTTGGGAAACAAGTACATGTGGATGTCTTTCTTTTACTGAGGAGTATCTCTAAACCCTGATCCTGTAGTTGGACTGCAGTGGAAGCAATTCATGAGTAACAATAAGGAGGAAATCAGTGGGAAAAAATAGAGGAAATTTCAAGGGCTTGCAGAGGACTGCATATCTGGTGTTATAATATTAGAACAGAAACAGCAGAGTATGAACCACTCACAGTCACTCCTCACCCCCATGGTTTTGGTAACAAAGGCCATTGTCTGAGGCAATATGGGAGCAAGGTTTGTGTCCCAGAATTGAAAAAAGCTCATTTGGCAGACAGAGAAATCTTCTGGGGTAATCATCCGGCATGGAAAGGTGAGAGGGGGCAGCAAAAGAAGGTCAAAAAGATCAGAGTTCAAAGGTTAAAGCATGCTAGGGGAATACCACTCTGTTGGCCAGATTAGGTTCTTGCTGCTGTCACCACCTTCCTGCATATTCTCCTCTGTTACCATCACAAACACACTGACATCAGGCATAAAGTGCTCCCATCCTTGTCCTCATTACGGTCTTGCTGAAGGCAAGCACAGAGCTGTGGTCCTTTCCTCTCTTGGATGCAAGGTCAGGCTTCACTGCCTGGAGACTGCCGTGGGCTGCAGTGTGCCAGTTGCACCTCCCAGGATGTTGGCAGGGTGAGCATTTGCCATCTTTGGGAAAGCCTGAAATGGCATGTGCCCAGGGATAAAGTAGTCTTCTGGAATTCAGACTGTTGGTTGATTTTCATGGAAGAAATAATGCTCTTAGAAAAGAAATTTGAAGAACTACCATCTCTGCATGTCTCTCCGTACTGCCTACTGCTGGAAGTTTGATCAAAGCTGAACTGCTTCACATATGCCTGTGTCTAAGATAGTCTTCACCAAACAGTTTCTACTGGTTTGTTGACAGAGCCTCTGAGTCTGCTGAGTAACTTGGCTGAGACCTGCACTCTGGTAATGCTTGTTCAGACTACTTTGGACACCTTCAATGGGCAATCAAGCCAGAATCCTCCCACCCCCTGCCCTTCTACTGCCCTGGAACAAGCCTGTGTTTGTTTACTGGAGGTCACTTATCTTGAGCTATCACTTTTTTCCTGTCCACTCCTCCTTGCTACCTCACACTAAGCAAAACCAATACACTGATCTATTGAAGTGTCCCCACTTCCCAGTGCAGCTTTGTTTCTGCTTCAGAAAGGAGAAAGGGGCACACTGCAATGAAAGCAGGATTTAGTGCATAATATGAGGAGTGGAACTCGATGTCTGTTTTTAAGAGATCTAATACTTGTGCCTTTCATTATGACATAGTGGATCTTCCCATTGTGGCTGCAGATGTTGCTCCCATTCTTGAACCTCTTTTATGGATGATCACCCCAACTTGACACCCTCTCTATTATGGCTCTGCCTGTTAAGTCACCTGGAATCAAAGAACACTCCTCCAGTGGTTTTCTGATGCTCCTTTTTCCTCTCTGGTGAACAACTCTGTTTTCCCTTCATTAATGGCTGAGAGAGCATCTGGCATTACCAGCATTAAGATACCGTGTGGACAAGTGAAAAAACCCGGAAACATTTCTGTGTTCTGCAATTTTACTTTATCTTTATTTTGAGCCTGTAAAAGGCTCTTTATTCCTTTTCTTAAAAGGAGTGAATCCTGTTGCTGACTCTAATCTTCACTGCATCTTCCCCATCCCATTTGTTCATATTCTTTACAGCACAAAGGATGAGAAGCACCATCCTGTAACCAAATAACTTTCTCTAAGCCACCAGAAAATTCTCTGCAAGTCATCAGTGGCCAACAAATCTCTGGCAAGGAAACATCCAGATTAAAAAACAAAACAAAATAAAACAAAACAACAACCCCCCCCCCAAAAAAAAGAGAAGAATTCAAGAAGGCCCAAAGCCTGTTTTTAAGGTCCTGATTCCACAAGTAAGATTGTCCAGGAATTTATAGCATTGACCGTGCTTTAGATCCAGTTTCTAACATTCAGCTGTCACAGGGAAAAGCTACAGCCCTTTAACACAAGGATTCCTCGTCACAGACACTGCCCTGCTTAGTTTCAATCAGCTTTGGGGAGCTGATACCACTTTAAAGTTGGTCATATTGGTGCAGCTTGCAGCTGTACATGTCTAAACGAGGGATTACAGTGATGGAGTGTCCATAAACACCAGTTATGCAGTTTGAACTAAATCACACTTTTCATCATATCAGAAAATTGTTGTGCATGAGACCCAGTCTCAAAGGATAATTTTAAACTAGTTTGAGAGATTTTTCATCAAGTAAAATGTGTTTGGTATATGTTAATTGGGACAGGTATAAACCAATCCAAAGAGGATCTCTGAAAATGAGATAAGATTGTGTACATAAGGGATTTCAGTAGCTCAACTAAATCAGTTATAAAACTTCTAATTTAAACTAATGCTACCTATATTTGGACAGTAAGAATTAATGGGCTGCAACTCTTCTGCAAGGAAAATGTTACCAGTGGGGATCCAGTCCAAGAAATCCTGTTCCTCAAAAGCAGTGCAGTCTCTTTGAATTACCCTAAAAACATCAAATTACCTGTGAACTCAGTGGTACTTTGCACACTACCACAAATTCATTTTGCAATGCTTAAAATAATCAATGTAATGCAGTTAGCATTTCTCCCTAATCTCCTAAATAAATCTAAATCCACTGCTAAAATATCTCTAATTTCCAGCTGCAGTTTGGTAGCGGTGTCCCAACATATTTTAAAACCTTCTCCTCCTCCTCCCTGCATATTTCTTTTTAGAAAAGACCAGTGGAGAAGCCAATAGATTTCTATAAATCACTGCTGGATGAAAACAAGCATAAAAAGGAGGCTTGAAGTTGTTTAATATTACAGATGTTTTGGAGCTCTATTCAGTAGTTGGCAAGTCACATGAAGCTGCTCTGAATTCTTTATATTCTAGACACAAAGATCATTGAACTCTGAAAGAACCTCTGGGCTTTTATTCAAAAATATGTTGGCTTCTATTTACCTCTTTCTTCATTTGTATCTATCAAATGGCTCAATATATAAATAAAGCCCGGGTGTTCTTATTAGCTAAGGCAGTATTTCATGCAGATTAATGCCAGCAGGTTTTGTAAAATATATCTCTCTTCAAAGCTGGAGTATGTTTTGAATTAATTTTCATCCTGTATATGAATCAGGTATATTCTTCTCCTTTTCTTATGCAGACCTCAGCTGCAGCACATAGGAGGAACCTGTGGTGTTTAATGCTAGTCCCATCATCCTTCTTCAGCAAAGCACTTTTAACTCTAAGCGTCTGCATAATCCCATTGACTTTAATGGGCGTACTCACGTGCTCAGGTATATTAAAATTATAATTGAAAACAGCACCTTGCTTTCTTGGGGCCTAAGTGACATACCTAGAATTTTATTGAACAGTCTTATTTAAATATTACCTCATGTATATGTTATGAGCAAATCTTTCTAGATCAATAAAATCAGGCTTATTGTTACTGAGTTAAAAAAAAAAAAAAAATCTTTACTTTTCTTTGCCTCCAAAGCAGGCTAAAACTCTCACACTAAACTGCAAATATTGTGTTGGCTAAAGGTACTTTGACAGCTGAGCCAAAACACAGCAAGATGTGTTCATCTGATGTTGGTCTTAATAGAATAATGGGCAAGAGGATTTAATGGGATTGATAAACTTACTGTTTTAAAGAATGCTTTGGTCCACTACCAGCTAGAAATTCAACATCCCACATAAGATATCTCAGCATTTGGCTAATTTTGCCAATGTTAAAATGATTGCTCAAATGATCCCAGCTTTCAAGTGGTTGAGTGAGGTTTTTTCTGTGTAATATAAACACCCTCACAATCAAAATCCCTCCACTGAGGCAGTAAGACTGCGATGAAACCAGAGAATGGAGAAAATATATATGTAAGATTATAGTGGATCACACGCAAACTGTTTGAGGCGCTCCAGCGTGATTTCATTCCCATCCCACAGAGACTCTGCCTAGCGTGTTCTAATAATGGAAATGTTTGGATTAGTGTATGTTCAATCCATTTACCTCAGCACCTCACCAAATGTGAGCTATGCCATCAGTCTAGATGACTAACTATTTGTAATTTAGTTGTAGTTTTCTTGTAGCTGTGGCGGTCCAAGGTCATTAGGGAGGCACAGTTTGCATTACTAACGCATTAGACCGACTGATCTGGTTGGAACAGCTCATGTAGCTCTCTGGATACACAAGCTGTTCACTGGGATAGACCAGGACTGTACCTAGAAGTCCTCTGCTCTCATCCTCCTTTGAGCCCACCTGAGAGGACAAAGTCATTTTGGGGCATGAAGCCCTAGGCTGAAAGTCAGTGGTGACTTTATTTTCAGACACAGCAGAGGTGTGAGACTGTGGGTGCTACTTGGGTTATAACACTGCTAAAGGGAAAAAAAGTATCCCTTAGGCTTCTTACAATCCAAACACAGGGAACAAAGCTGTCAGGGACATGTTAGCAGGCAAGGAATGAAGAGACAAAGAGGAAGAGGACAGACTATTGTCAAAGAAAAGAGTAGTAACTGAGAGCTGCAGAGAAACAGAACTTCCCGTGTTTTATACCCACTGGTGCTCATTTTGGCATAGCAGCTACAGGTTTCCCTACAGACTGACTAGCAAATACATGCTCTATATTGGGTCTGCCTTCCTGGACTCTTTCACAATGCTGAGACTGAATATACACATCTAGATTTCTGATTTTGTTCTAATGCTAGAAATTTCAGCTTTCTCTGATACTTCCTCTAACTCTGTAAGTCCCCACAAGTCTCTGGACCTCTAAGAGAGAATTTCTTTTTCTGAAATGTGAAGTATTTGAGTATGTTCGATAGCTGTTAACAAGTGTTAAAAGATACAGGGAATTTTTAACTGCATGGCTAAAATGTAAATGCCTTGTCCTCACAGTGGCATAGCTCTTGGTCATGACTCTCACTGGCTCTGCGGCCACTGGAGTTCTTTAGACTAAACAAGGGCCGAATTCCTAGGGTAGAAGGTACTGCAACAAAATCAAATATCAAAACAAAATCAGATCAAATTAACTTAAAAATATGTCTGCTTTTTTCCTCCCTGTCATTTAAGTCACCCTTAAATTCAGAAGAAAGAGATTGAGCTCGTTTTACTGGCAGCACCCAGAAATGTACTGATATCTAAAGAGTACTGCTTCTGAAACGCTCTTTGTTTGAGAAGCTTTAACGGGGAAAAGGGAACTTTAATAGTCTTAAATCACCAAGGGAGAGCACAGAAGCCCAAAAACGAAGGATGCCCTAGCAAATCTCCCCCCTTCCTTAGGAGACCACTGGAAGCATTACTCACATCTTCTAGTATATAGCAGCACTCTGCATATGGGGGAAAAAATAATAATAATTTAAAAAACGTTCTCTGTGACAACATTGTGAGAAGCTGCGGAGCTGCGGAGCTGCCCGAGCCCGGCGCGCTGCGGGCCGGGACCGCTGGAGGGCACTGGCGCCCCGCGCCCGGCCGCCGGCAGGGAAAGGTACTTTTTTTCTCTTTGAGGTCCTGTCATTCCTGTGTAAACAAGTTACGTTCAAGTGTTTAGGATATAAATTACGACCATGCAGGCTTGCCTCGGAAAGAATGTAAACACAGCACTGTGGTCGGAGCAAACTCTGAAACTGACTTTATAATTTATCACAGGCCCTGAGAAGCTCAGGGAAGAAAAGGGCATGTCTGAGCATAAATATGTATTTAAAAGATGAAGAGTTTTATCTCTATGTATAATTACATAGATATAATATATATGTGTGTGTGTGTGTGCGTGCACCCAGATAGATATATATAGATATATATAGATATATATTTAGATAGATAGATAGATAAATAGATATACACACACTTACATGCGTGCACACATGCACAGAGCATTTTGCTGAAACTCTCGCCCCGTTTTGTAGCGCTCGGGCCGAGGCCGGCCGGAGTCGGAGCGCCTTGAGGTGCGGGGACGGTTCTGTCCCCATCCGACAGGACGGGCTGCGCGGGGGGCGGTGGCCGGGCCGAGCTGCCCCCGGGCCTGGCCAGGACCTGCGGGGAGGGCTCGGAGCGCACCCCCGGCCCTGGGCTCTGCAGGATGCACAGACGGGCAGCTCCAGGCGCCCGGCTCCGACTCTTGGCCGCTCGCCATCCACAGGACACGGCGGCACCGTGGCGACAGGGGTTGCTTTGCTTGGGGTGCTTCGGGGGCCCCTTTTTGTTTTCTTTTGTACTTTTTTTTAAACTTTTCTCCCCTTCTGCCCGGTTCGCTGCCCACACCTTTGTCGGTGCTTGCCCCAGACCTTATCAAGCCACGGTTGCACCGCGGATCCTCTCGCCGGCCACCCGGGACGTGCCCTCTCGGGTCCAAACCCGCATTGCACAGGCCCTCCTGCTCCCACACCTGGCAAAGTCCCGTCGGGGCTCAAAGGGACTGCGAGGGGGCTGTGGAGAAAGGGGACACGGGGACACCCGGTCGTATCCCTAAAGAGCGGGGAGGGCATTTCGGACCTGGAGGCGCCCTTGAAGAGAGGATCGTGCAGTCCGGACCCTCCTGCTTTTGCGTCCTCTACCTCGGTTATTTCAAAGTCTATCCAGCAGTGGTGGAAAGCAGGGTGGGAAGGGGGTGACGGCGGGAGGTGCAGCTCAGAGAGCATGGCACTGCCCTCCTCGGGTCGATCTCTCGCACCCCTCCTCCACCTGCAGCGACTGAAGGATTTGGGGTTGCCTCTTTAACTGTCTCGGATGTTGGGGTGGAAGAGTTTTCTCAGAAGGAGCCAAGGGAAAAGAAGTGCCTGTCCAGTGAATGTAGTTTATATACATTTTATTGGAAAAAAAATTTTTACATCAAAATATTTTGGCAAACTGTAAAAAGTATACATAAGTGCAAATATATTCTCCTTTTAAAGCAATAGTGTGTGAGTATACACGAGATTTATTTAAAATAATTTTTTTAAAAATACCGTGGTAGAAAACTTTTGGAAAAATAAAAAAACAAAACATTGTATTGCTGCAATACTGGAAAAAAAAGAATTGAACTTTTCTTACAGTCTATACACGAAAGGGCTAAACAATACTGTTTTAATAATATCAATCGGTCGGTGCTGAAGTCCATACAAAGTGTCCTTGGTGGGGCTCGGGGAGAGAACACAATAAAAACGTAAATTTCCCGCTAACGCAGTAACAGAAGGGGAAGTCCTCGCAGGTGCGGAGACATTAATTTTTCTTATTCAAAGACACTTTCTCGTACAAAAATATATCGAATTGTTCCCTTCCCCAAAGCTCGGTTCTTTAGGAGGTCACAGAAAGGCGGTTTATGATTAAGGCGGTCAGACTTGGCATAAGGACACTTACGTCCTCCCTAACCCAAAACATCACGCAAGGCATTTTCCTTTTAGTAAGACCTTTGGAGCATGATATCGGCTGTACGTGTCCTTCAGGGGGTGGAGTGGGGCCGAAAACACTGCTTCCTTAGGCAAATTCGCTAAGTGACTCGTGTACTATCAATGCTATCAGAGTGCACATTATATTTAATCTGCGTGGGTCCGTCTACACCTCGGCTCTGTTCAGTGACACCTGATTGTCTCTGCTGGGGCGCTGCCTTCACATCACGCAGGGCTTGATGTCTTGACAGACGCTTTGGTGGTGGTGATGGTGGTAGTAAGATCCACTAGCGGACGGGTGAAACGAGGAAATGCCATTAAAATTGAGGACAAAATCTTTCCTGTCACACACCGGGGAGGGATGATGCTGGTAACGAGGAAGTCCCACTGCAAGAGAAGGAAATAACAAGAGCTGCTTAGAAGTCAGAGAGCTTTGCCCGGGTGGAGCAGCCTTTCCTCCCTCACCCACAGGGAGGAGAGGCTCCCGCCACAGTGCTCGCACACCGCTCCCTTACGCCCGGTCTAGGCTCCCCCTGCAAGGCTTGGTAACTCCTCTTTGGCTTTCTTGGCAACGGACTTGGACGCTGCCCCAGGGACAAAGCATGACCCGCTGCAGGGCAGAGAGACCGGGGGTCCCATTGCCCCTAGCGAGGAGGGGAAGTGGATTCACTCATCCCCTGCAGGTAGGCTCGGAGCTGCACCCGTGCTCCTACGAGCCCCCGAGCCTGCTCTGCGGGGAGGTTCTAGTCTACACAGCCGTGGGGCACGCAGGCTGAGGAGAGTAAGGCATGCGGAGGTGGATGCCCACGGACAAGTGCCCGTCCGCATCCCGGGCTCACGGACATCTCTGAGCATCCCTCTTGCGTGGGCACACACGCACTGCTGTCTGTCTACCCTGTGCCTCGGTATTTATCGGCGTGGAGGGGTAGTTCAGCCTCTGTGTGGAGGGTGTGTGTTTTGTGCGTGTGTGTGAGAGAGAGAAAGAGAAGGCGATGCCACTTGCGTGTTTTCCTGCGTGCATCACAGCTATTTGAACCCTATTCCCATCTTTCCTCGCTCTTCCCGCTCCCTACCCCGCTCCTGGGAGGATTTTGCTTCTGGCTTCAGCGGCTGCAGGTTGAATCCCGGTCAGGATCCATTTGTGTGTTGATACAGTATGTATTTATTTATGTGCGTGTGTGTAAGAGCGTTGACGCCTTTTCGCGTGTGCGCTTTCATAAACATCAGATACACCCTACGGTTCATCAACAACAACAAGCCAAGTACATCCGTGGCACCGACATGTAAATGACCTTGCAAATTCCCGTTGTAGTTTCCCATAGCCTAAGGCAGCCTTTCGGGGGCCGCATGGGAGACGTCACCCCACCCCCAACACCGAGCCGCAGGACCGCGCTGGGATCTTTGGTCTGGCAGTGTTCCTACTGGATCCGGCGGGGAGGGGAGCACTGCCCGAGCAAGGCCCGCAGGGTAGAGCCAGAGAGGGTTTTGGTTTGGCGTGTGGATGTCAAACTCGGCTAGCGGGATCCTGTCAAATATGACTGAGGGTCANCCAGGAGGGAAAAGTCCCCGGTTTTCCTCAGGACGGTGGAGCCGAACCCTTTGGCGGCGGCGGCGCGCACAGCCCGTTCTCCTCCGGCATTGTCCCCTCCTTCACCCCGCAGAGCTCACTTTATAAAAGTGATTATTTCGCTGGATTTCCTCGGCTTTCTAATAACCCTGCTGGTATGCTCACCATAAACTGGGGCACTTTATTACAATCCTGATTCAATCATTTAGCAGGATTTAATAGTCTGCGAAAAAAATCCGGCTCCCCCCGCCCCCCAGCTTCAAAATCCTTTTAGCAGAACCAAGACTCCTGTTTCCAATTTTTACCTCTCTTATTCTTGAGTCTGATATAAATTCACGGTTTTAAGTCCTCTCTGACGCTGCCATGGGTAGAGGATTATTGACCGATCAACAGCGATTGCCTCCGAATTTGATTTGCATTTAATTAAGAGAAAGGGAAAGGCGAATTTCACTTGCTACTGCTTTTGCGGGGAGAGGAGGAGAAAGATTATTGCTGGTTATAAATACAAATAAAAGAGTTTGGATCCTTTTTCTCCATCTCCTTTCACTCTTTGAAATATTTGTGCCACAGAGATTTTACGTATCATGTACAAATAAGGACTGGATCCATTAAAAATTATAAAATAAAGGGTTTGGTTTAACTTTTTTGAGTTAATCAAGGACTGGGTATGGCTTGCACTAAAGTCCTGGGCCCAGATACTGAAGCTGTAGAAAATAAGCAGAGAAACACCGTTTAGCAAAGCGATGGCATTAATCTGAGCTGCTGGAAGCGGACGCTCATGGTCGGCATTAATACAGCGTCCAGCGGTCCGTGAGCGTCTGTATCCGTCCTTGAACAGAAACAATTCGGATTTAAACCGCCCCGGCCTCGGAAACCGCAGTGGAACTCCGGGAGGACCAGAACCCTTGCTCTCTCTCCCTGTGCTTTTTGTTTTATAGAGGCATTCTTGGGCTGTTTCTGGATGAAAATTTCTCTTCCAGGAATCAGCTTTTTTACCTCAGGTGTCTGGCAGGAGGAGGGGGCAACTGCCTGCCAGCCCTGCCCCCCGGGCCAGTCCCACTGCTGCACCACGCGTGACCCCATGGGCCCTGCGTGGCGGACTGTGCGGCCGCAAATAGTAAAACAAACAGAGGAAAAAAGATCCAAAGAAAGAAGAAGAAAAGAAAGCAAAAAATCCAAGCAAAAACAACAAACCAAAGCAGAAATTCCTCACGGGGAAGGTACGTAGTTCGGCGGGGGATGCCCTTGTGAACCCGCAGGCCTCTCGCCCCGGCTCTAAAAAGCACGTGGAAGGACGCCCTGTGTCTCCAAAAAGTTGGTTTAAACCTCAGCAGCAGAGCCCTGTGGGCACAGAGGAGCCCACCTGGGGACGAATCTCGTCCCCTTTCGGCGTTACCGAAACGCCGGTAAAACGGCGATTCGCTTTGCGGGCGCCTCTCCCCAGAAGGCACATCAGGGCTCTTGAGGGGTTTGGGTCATTTGTTTTCAAGGGAGGAAAGTTTGCAACCTTGCTGTCCCCTGACGGCCCACGTCCCTTCTGCGGTGATGGCAAAGCCACTTGCACGGTGGCTCGCCCTCCCCACGGCGACAGCGGGCTGTGGGGAGGCTAGGGTAGGCTGCGACGCTCGCAGAAGGAGAGCAGGATGATTGACAGGCGCCCAGGGAGGGGGCGGGAGGGGACCCAGAGCTGAGGGTCGCCTGTATTTGTTACTTGTTGAAATTCCCATAAAATTGAACAAGACCCCGCTCTCATAGGGGTTAAGTCAGGCTAAAATCCTCTTCGGTGTGGTCCAGCCCAGACTGTCTTTGTTTGCTTAACCTCTGGGACCCACGTTTAAAAGGGCTATTTGGAAAAATTCCCCGTAAGAGCCCAACATCTTTTACCCATTTTTGTGCTCAGATTTTTCTGAGCAGACATTGTCTGTAATCATCGGCCGGGGAGGGGGTGGGAGACAGCGACCAGAAAGCTCTTTCCCTCCGGTTGCAGAAATAAACCCGATCTGCTTTAATCTTTCTAGCATTTTTTAAGATAAGCGGGTGGTTTGGTGTAAGAGGTTTCTTGGTTGTTTTTTTTTTCTTGGTCTTTTTTTTTTTTTAAATTCCCTTTCTTAACCCCTGTTGGGTTTAGAGAATAATATTTGACGCCTTTATTTGATTACCCCCGAGGCGCATCTCCGCGCAGCGCAGTTTACCGAGGCGGCGGCGATGCCCGGCGGCGCTCCTAGCCAAGTGAAGCCGCAGCGCGGGGCGGAGGGGCCAACCCCGTACATGTCGCCGGCACCGGGAGAGGGACGCGAGAGCCAGGACAGAGCCGGGGCGAAGCCGGTCTTTCCTCCGAGTGCTCCTTCTTGCCACTGGGCAAGGAGCGATGCTCGCAGCCGTGCCCACAGATAGTACCCCCACAAACAGCTCCCCTGTCCCGAAACAGAGCAGCTCCAATCCACGCATATTTTTTTTCCCCTCTCGCAGACAATGCACCTCTTTTTTTCCGACACCGTGGTAGTCCGGGGTTCCCCGCGCGAAACCTTTGTCGCCGGCGAAAACCACCCCCGGCGCCGCGCTCCCCGCCGCCCCCGCCGCCTCTCCGCGCCCCTACCTGAGAGGTCGTCGCGGGGGCTCTGGTGCAGGTATCCCTGCTCCAGGGAGTAGGAGGGCACGCTGGAGTGGATGCCGGAGGAGGCGGCGTTGGCGGCGGGGAGGCCCTGCTGCTTTATGTAGGGCGAGGCCCCCGAGGCTGTCCAGTGAGCCGAAGGGCTCGTGTAGGGCGAATGGCACTCGATGGCGCTCGCCATGGCCGGCGAGGAGGGCACGGGGCTGCTACTGCTGTCGGGGCCGTAGTCCCCGTTGGCAGTCACCGGGCAGCTGGCCATGTAGGTCGAGCCGGGGTTGGGAGACATGTGCGGGACGTGGTGGCCGCCGCTGAGTCCCTCGTAGCCGCTGGCCATGGCGTTGGGCATCATGTCGAGGTTGTAGCCGTTGGAATGGCAGGCGAGGGAGGCGGGGGGCGCCTGGAAGTCGAAGCCCTGCGGGAGGATGGAGGCGCCGAAGCCCAGCCCGTTCATCATGCGGTACATGGGCTTCAGCGCCTGGCATTTCCTCCTGAAGCCGCGGGGCCGCCGTCGGAAGGAGCCCTCCTCGAACATGAACTCGCTGGCCGGGTCGATGGTCCAGTAGTGGCCCTTGCCCGNGAGCGGGGGGGCGGTGAGAGCCGCTGTCCTCTGGGCACCTCCTCAGCGCTGCGGGCGGCGGTGGGGTGAAGGCAGCGCCCTGCGCATCCCTCCCCACGGTTCCTTGCGCAATGGCTCCTCTGCTTTCCGCCAGAGCCAGGCACTGGGCGGGATGGACC